>LPNX010915202.1:491191-666468 GCA_001517045.1 Pseudotsuga menziesii | reverse complement strand
TTTGGGAAAAACACAAAAGTAGTGTGTGGCAGTAATTGACAAGAAATCCAATAGTCCATGGATTGATAATTTGTGGAAACATGTAATCTTAGCCTACACCCGTGGAACTTATAATAATGCGTCACTATATTACATGCTTCCTATATACTATCAGGGAATGTATGGCATCAACTTCATAGTCTCTGTGGATGACTTTCTTAGTGTGTGGTCTCCAAATGATTTATGAGATGGAATTCATATTTTTAAACTAAATATATCATGCTAGAGATTATGCAATTTGATGTTCCTACAGTGATGTTGATTATATCCCAATCATAAACTTCCTTATTTTATTGTTAAAATAGAGCTTATCTTGTCAATCTATACATTGTTCTGTCAAAAAATTCATAGCCAACATATTTTATCAGTGTTACATGGGGATGCGTTCCCCAGGCGTAGGCATTATACTTGTAAACAATAATACTCTGTTTTTGAATTAGTTGGTAGATATCTTTTCAATGCTCTCTTAATAGTTTCTTTAGTCCTGCTAACCTATTTTGGCCATTAAGAGACATTTTTGTAATTTGCTCCTCTTTGCCTTTCACTGAACGTATAAAGATTTCCTCAATACAAATAATTGTATTTGATATAATTTATTTTCTAATTCTAAGATCTCTGAATTTGTCATTTACATTATATATTTACATACATGTTTTTTGTAATTAATCTCTTGCAGAGTACTGAAGGAAAAGCATCGAGTTTCAAGTGGTTGATCAGTAAAGGTTGTACATCAAAAGGAAAACTATTAAAATCAAAACCTGAAGCTATATTGAAGACATCATATTCTCAAATGTCGAACATCACTATTAATGGCATATTGGAGAAGGTATTTCTACTCATATGTTTCTTTATTGAATATATGGAGAGATTGACTTGCTATGGTGTTCCAACTTACACATGTGTCCAGAATCCAGATTGATTTGGAAATTACTTTCTAATTATTTGCTTTTCAGTCATTGGTTATAGGAAAATTGGCTATAGATTGAAGTCTAATTTCTATTAGGGAAATATACTAGCTGATGGGAAGGTATATTCTGTTTATTTTATGATGCCTCCCTTTAGAGGTAGGAAACTGTGATGAAAGAATATTTGGTTATTTCATGTTGCTTCTCAAATAGAGGTGTTGATCTTTATCAAATTTTACTTATGCAGGTTACTGGGAAGGACAAAGATTATAGATACATGGGAACATTTGATTTGTTGAATGAGTTGAGCAAGGACACATTTAAAGTAGATAACGATTTGGAGATTAAAATATCAAAGACTGTACTTCAACAACTTGATGATGTAGCTGGGGACATCTTTGGGCTTGCAGTAAAATGGTTTGTTGTTTCTTTATTCATTTAAATATTTTTTTCAACTATTGAGCATAACTGTAGAATCTTGTCTCTGGGATTTCAATGAAATTAAGAATAACTTTGGGAATGCTACAACTATTGAGAATTTATTGGGAGTTCTTTTCTTTACTGAATTGTTTTCTCTAGCTAAAGAGTTTTAATTCATAAATCCAGAACAAACATGAGTGAACGACAAAGGATGAAGACCCTCCCTGAATGTCGTAGACACCTGGAATGCTGCTTCGATAGTGAACCTATGTACCTGCAACCAGATCAAACATGCAAAAAAATCAAAGCTTGCAGAACATCATCTACTTATCCATGTTAGTGACTAAGGAATCTAACAACATGTACATGCAAAATCAAAACAACAGTAATGTGGGATGGAAATCATCTTCGTATTAAGATGTATGGAGAAGTTTACAACCAATTAATCCTTAGTGTCGACATGCATCTCCATGGGACCAACACTTCATCCCCATAAGCTCCAACTTTTCTCTCTATGCTCTCCAATGGCTTGGGCCAAGTGGTCAATCCAACATCATAAAAATACCTCTATAGTTCTCCCCCTCAACCATGGACATGAGCTTGTATTTATAAGGCTCAATGGATAGGGATGGTTGAGAGATTTGTGCATGAGGTGGCCTCTAAGATCCTATGATGGGGGATCTTGAGCTCAACTGACCCACTATGATAGGGATAAGGAAGGACATGAGGCTCATGATCTAGAAGCCTTGAGAAACTTCTCTTTTTTCCATTTTACTGAGGGTAACGCTTTTCTCCTCTTATGAAAGAGTGGTTTAGATAAGAAACTCTTATGGACAAAAGGCCACAGGCGGTGGCACCGCTTATGGAAAATAGGATATATGTGATGTGAGTAAGGTACTGCTCATGGTTAATAGGGAAAGCGCGGTGCTGAGTATTTTTATGTTGAATTGACAAACAACATGGGTTTCCACTCCAAGTGCTGGGATTAAAATTGATGCAACACATGGCACTAATGATGAAGCCAAACATGGCGTTGATATGGTAGAAAAATAAGATGTTACTTTGGATGAAAAGCATGGTGCTACATAGGAATCAAAATATGGTGCAACAATTGAAGAAATAGTTAGTGTCATTTTGGTAGCAAAACACAATGCAAAAAAGGAAGCAAAAATTGGTGCAAATTTGGAAGCAAAAATTGACACATATTTGGAAGTAAAACATGGTGTAAAATGGGATGCTAAATGGATGCAATATTGGATGCTAATTTGGACTCACATGTATGTCCTGGGTACTGTGGTATACTTTATATACCATGTTAAGGCTTGATCTCTTAGTGTGGTGACCAACTGTACAAGTTTAAGGTTATCGTCGTTGATTGCTTTAATGGTCCACATGGCTTCACATAGAAACCAATGCTGCTCTAGGTATTCTTCCCTTGTTCCATTAAATATAGGTAGCTTCATATCATCCCCCATTCTATTTCTATGTGGTGGATGTTGATTTACTGTGTTACTACCACTCGGCGGTGTAGGTGGAGGTGATGTAGCGGTGGTAGGTACTGTCTGTGAGCTACTGGATGGAGTTCCTATGGGATTGTAATTCTAAGTCCTGGTCTGTTTCTGTGGGGTGTAAGGGTGGTAAGGGATACCCCCCTCTGTTCCTTCTGTGGTACTATGACTCTGCTGTGTAGTACTATCTGAACTGTCTTCAAATATTGGAGATCTGAAATATACTTTATACTTCTTTCCACTACGTGTTCGTCCAATGTCATCAAAATCACTTTCAAACTCTTGTGACATTGCTATTTCTACTTATTCATCTGAAAATAGATCCATTGTTCCTTTTTCATGTAATAGCATCTTAATGGACATGTTTAAAGATCTTAGGTACTTACCACGATATCCTTTGAAGAAATAGCGCTCAGCCTCGCTGAAGCTTTTCCTCTAGTCAACTACAAACTCTGTGACGAAGCCTTCTAGCACACTCACAAGCCAGAAGTCTACTGCCCTCGTGATAGGATTATCATGGTTCTTCACGGTCTGAATCAGCTCTGGTGTCCAGACAATGTCTCTTTTCTTTTTGAATATGCTTGTATCAGTTAACTTTGATAACCAGTCATAAAGCTCGTTCCCAAAGGTCGCAAAAAATATCGCATGCAGGTCTGTAATGATATGTTTTTGTAACCAGTCCTCTGTACTCAGTCTAGGACTCTTGTTCTCTCGTTCAACAAACTCTTTCTGGTTAGACCAAACCCACTCGTTGAGTTCGTTTCTCATAGGACGCCACTAGAACATCAGCGCTCTGTTTGTTCAAAGCCGGCAACAAAACCATTTGTTGGCTATCATGGGCAGACCCAAGTTTACTGTATTTAACCAACAACACCCCTAGCTCACTGGCCCTTTTGGCGACAGACCGCGAAGCGGCCTGAAGTCTCACCCGAAGTGATTCTAATGGGTTGGCCAAGGACTCAAGCGTCTTGGACTAGGTTATGTGGCATCCTATTTGTGACTCACAGCTCTACTAGGCATGAGGCCTCTCCCTCTACGTGTCACGCGACCCTTCTACTCGCGTCGCGCGATCTCCTCGTCTCGCAGCTCTTCTAACCGCGAGATCTCTCTTTTCCTGTCGCGCAGTCCCTTTTCGCGTCGCACAACTTCCACTGACTTGCGATGAATCCATCCTTATCGCATCACCATGCACCAGGAGACACGTAACTTTCTTGCCAATGCTAAGTCCTTAACCTACAGTATCGCGCACTGCAGCTCCTCTACCGGTGCGGTATCGTCTCCTTGTGATATCCTACTCCCGCGGCTTAGCACACTTAGCATTGTTTGTGTCGACTTGCAAGACTCAACATACCAGGCTGTTTAACACTACGACTAGTGACTGTTTCAAGCAAAGCATAAATGAACCTGCATACAACATGCCAAAGACTCAACTTAAGTCGATCCTTCTATATTACTGTGAACTGAACAACGCATACAGACATTAAACTGTAAATAAGGCTTATATAATAAATGACAGATGCAACAAATAAACACAACACATGGACCAATCACATAACACTCGATTTTAACGTGGTTCACCTCCAAGATGGAAGTTACGTCCACAGAACTGTGTTTCTATTATATCTCAGGGGAAGGTAAACATAGTTCTGCTGCACCGCATATGCAGCTTGAGATCTTCTGGGTAACTCCGCACACAGCCTGGAGCCCTTCTCTCTTAGATATCTTCTCTATCTCTATATTGTCTCTCTTACAATATACTCTTCCCTCTCTGTCAATCCCTGCGGATTGTTACATGCATGCTCTTATGAGCCAGCTACAGGTTACAGTAAGATAATTACCGCTGATAACAGAACCAGAGCTCAGCTTCTATATTACAATTGTCTAAGTGTCTACTTGTCTAACTGCCTAACCAACTATCCAACCCTTTTACAATACATAATATATCCCTTTATAGGCGGCCCAGAGGTCTCGCCATTACAACACTGTGGGCCTGTCCCAACAGTAACCCAAAACCCTAACTAGTGACAGTCAGCGTATCTGTACTTTGAGGTAGCCGCTATCCGTCACACCACAGCTCTCTATAGTCTTCCATGCTTCCCGGTGATGATCATGGATACTATGCACTGCTTCCATTCACCACAGCTTCCTGCAGTCTTCCATTCTTCCCAGCACTGACCATGGGTACTGGCGCTGCTTCCCTGTTTCTGTCCTTCGTCTTCAATACCTCGGCCTTGTTGCTTCTTTTCCTTTATGAGGGTAGCTGAGCCCTCCTGTCTTCCGCTGCTGAGTTCAATGCAGTGGGTGAGCTCTCTCTTCTCAGCCGCTCAGGTACCGTCATCTTCCTTGACTTCTCTGTCTTCTACGTCATGGTTTCTGGCTCTAATCTATAGCTAGAAACCTGCTACAACGTCATAGCTCTATCTTATCTCCTCTCCGCCAAAACTGTCTATCCGTCAAAATAGCAGCTTCTTCTGTAGCTGTGGGACCCTACTCCAACAAGTATAAATACGAGGGATTCAATAGTTAGAGGGTTGCTTTATTTTTACCCTTTGGTGGCTTTTTAGATCACTCTTTAGTTTCTTTTGATTGGTTAGTAGTGGGATGATCTCTGAGGGAGTGGAGGGAAGTTGTGAGATATGAGTGGTAGATTAGTCAGAAGTCTATAGGATGCAGTTAGAGGTAGTGTAGTAGAAGAGAATATTTGCTAGAGAGGTGTAGATGCTAGAGAAGTCGATTCAGGCCGTGTGTAGATCAGTAGATGGTAGAAGTACTTAGGAGAATTAAGACAGATATCATGAGAGAAATAAAGAGTCTAAGCAGAAAGCTAGACCTAATACAGTCTGCAGTCAAATGCAGGCTACAGGCACCATATATTTCTCATGCTAGATGAAGAGCACCTTGTGGTTTTTACCTGGATGGGCTTCCACATTAACTCTCCTGTGTGTTGATGATTGAATGTGTATGGTTGTTTATATTTATGTTTATGATGCAAGAGTCCTCCTGGGTCCTCCTGCCTCGTAAATTTTTCCTATCTTCTGTTCATTTCTTTATGACATTGTCATTTATATCTATAGCATTTTATCTCTAGAATTGTTCTAGACACTACAACTGATCAGTGGCCACTAACTGTAATCTCTACTTGCACTGCTCTATTACACAATTATTCATGAACATGAATATTAATCTTATCTCAACTGCCAACTCAAATAAGAGGGAGACTCTTAGGCATAGCCATGTTTGTTCTCCACTTTTTCCTTTTAACTCAAATATGAATACTTTCAGGTATATCCATGGTTGGTCTCCGCTTTTGGCTTTCTTGTCAATCATATTTTGTGGATTTCCAACAAAGTACCGAAAAGTGTTTTATATGGAAATTCATCCTTCAACTTTCAGGAATAGCCATATTTGGGTGGTCTCCAATGTTGCCTCTTCTCAATCATGTTTTGTGCCACATCGCTAAAAGGTGGAAATTTGGAATAGAGGACCTTTTCCTTGATTAAAATGCAGCAATGAAAAAACCTTGAAGAGGAAAACCATTCATAAGAACCACCTTCTTGTTTATGCCCAAATGAGACTGTCTATTGACCATCTCAAAATAAATATGGCATTCAAATTCCCATGTAGATGGGATACATGAAATAAAATTATATTCCTAAGCATTCCACCATATGCAATATCTTACCATTATCCCATTCAAGGAAATATCCTACTGCAGGTTCTCAATTTTCATGAATCCAGCAACTAACTCTTTGATCCAATGCACATCCCCTAACATTTTAGTAGTAAGTTTGGGAAAAACACAAAAGTAGTGTGTGGCAGTAATTGACAAGAAATCCAATAGTCCATGGATTGATAATTTGTGGAAACATGTAATCTTAGCCTACACCCGTGGCACTTATAATAATGCATCACTATATTACATGCTTCCTATATACTATCAGGGAATGTATGGCATCAACTTCATAGTCTCTGTGGATGACTTTCTTAGTGTGTGGTCTCCAAATGATTTATGAGATGGAATTCATATTTTTAAACTAAATATATCATGCTAGAGATTATGCGATTTGATGTTCCTACAGTGATGTTGATTATATCCCAATCATAAAATTCCCTATTTTATTGTTAAAATAGAGCTTATCTTGTCAATCTATACATTGTTCTGTCAAAAAATTCATAGCCAACAGATTTTATCAGTGTTACATGGGGATGCGTTCCCCAGGCGCAGGCATTATACTTGTAAACAATAATACTCTGTTTTTGAATTAGTTGGTAGATATATTTTCAATGCTCTCTTAATAGTTGCTTTAGTCCTGCTAACCTATTTTGGCCATTAAGAGACATTTTTGTAATTTGCTCCTCTTTGCCTTTCACTGAACGTATAAAGATTTCCTCAATACAAATAATTGTATTTGATCTAATTTATTTTCTAATTCTAAGATCTCTGAATTTGTCATTTGCATTATATATTTACATTCATGTTTTTTGTAATTAATCTCTTGTAGAGTACTGAAGGAAACGCATCGAGTTTCAAATGGTTGATCAGTAAAGGTTGTACATCAAAAGGAAAACTATTAAAATCAAAACCTGAAGCTATATTGAAGACATCATATTCTCAAATGTCGAACATCACTATTAATGGCATACTGGAGAAAGTATTTCTACTCGTATGTTTCTTTATTGAATATATGGAGAGATTGACTTGCTATGGTGTTCCAACTTACACATGTGTCCAAAATCCAGATTGCTTTGGAAATTACTTTCTAATTATTTGCTTTTCATTCATTGGTTATAGGAAAATTGGCTATAGATTGAAGTATAATTTCTATTAGGGAAATCTACTAGCTGATGGGAAGGTATATTCTGTTTATTTTATGATGCCTCCCTTTAGAGGTAGGAAACTGTGATGAAAGAATATTTGGTTATTTCATGTTGCTTCTCAAATAGAGGTGTTGATCTTTATCAAATTTTACTTATGCAGGTTACTAGGAAGGACAAAGATTATAGATACATGGAAACATTTGATTTGTTGAATGAGTTGAGCAAGGACAAATTTAAAGTAGATAACGATTTGGAGATTAAAATATCAAACACTGTACTTCAACAACTTGATGATGTAGCTGGGGACATCTTTGGGCTTGCAGTAAAATGGTTTGTTGTTTATTTATTCATTTAAATATTTTCTTCAACTATTGAGCATAACTATCGAATCTTGTCTCTGGGATTTCAATGAAATTAAGAATAACTTTGGGAATGCTACAACTATTGAGAATTTATTGGGAGTTCTTTTCTTTACTGAATTGTTTTTGCTGGCTAAAGAGTTTTAATTCATAAATCTAGAACAAACATGAGTGAACGACAAAGGATGAAGACCCTCCCTGGATGTCGTAGACACCTGGAATGCTGCTTCGATAGTGAACCTACGTACTTGCAACTAGATCAACCATGCAAAAAAATCAAAGCTACCAGAACATCATCTACTTATCCATGTTAGTGACTAAGGAAGCTAACAACATGTACATGCGAAATCAAAACAACAGTAACGTGGGATGGAAATCATCTTTGTATTAAGATGTATGGAGAAGTTTACAACCAATTAAGCCTTAGTGTCGACATGCGTCTCCATGGGACCAACACTTCATCCCCATAAGCTCCAACTTTTCTCTCTATGCTCTCCAATGGCTTGGGCCAAGTGGTCAATCCAACAACATAACAATACCTCTATAGTTCTCCCCCTCAACCATGGACATGAGCTTGTATTTATAAGTCTCAATGGATAGGGATGGTTGAGAGATTTGTGGATGAGGTGGCCTTAAGATCCTATGATGGGGGATCTCGAGCTCAACTGACCCACTATGATAGGGATAAGGAAGGACACGAGGCTCATGATCTAGAAGCCTCGAGAAACTTCTCTTTTTTACATTTTACTGAGGGTAATGCTTTTCTCCTCTTATGACAGAGTGGTTTGGATAAGAAACTCTTATGGACAAAAGGCCATAGGCAGTGGCACCACTTATGGAAAACAGGATACATGCGATGTGAGTAAGGTACCGCTCATGGTTAATAGGGAAATCGCGGTGCTGAGTATTTTTATGTAGAATTGACAAACAACATGGGTTTCCACTCCACGTGCTGGGATTAAGGGAAAACATGTAAGTCAAAGGTCTTATCACATGGTGGTGACATGATTTGGGTATAACATAATGCCCCCAAAAGCGTGAGACTTAGAGGGATACGATAAACGAAATATTTGAGAGAACAAGTTGTCACTTCAAGGTGAAAATGTTAGCTCAATCGGAGCATGTCGTCTAGTAGGAATCTATAGTACATCATTACATTTGACTCATAGACACAAGTAACCAATTCACGGATGTATACCAATACAAGGCAGATCCATGCCAAGGAATAAACAAGCATGGCTACTAGAATACAACGTAGATCCATGTGATAGAGGACTCAAACTTGGACATAACTACTAGACATACAATGTAGATCTATGTCATATAGATGCAAATTTGAGCATAGCCACAACCATACAAATGTGAATCCATGCTAGATATAAAAAACTCCATCGCAATCTGGGGAAAGCAATGAGCGCTAAAAAAATACCCAGGGTGTTCGTCTCGTCTTCCACAAAATACGATTCTATCCATGTGATTACAATGATCTGAAGTCGAACATGGTAGAAACCACTTTATTACCGCTCAATGATGTGAACCATTAACAAGTGCGAGGGAGATAACCATTGATGTCAATGATTCCCAAGGTACCCTAGTACAATCTACTAAGTGCGAATAGATGTACTGATGTCAAACACCTAGTTGATTCTATTGATCAAAGGTCAATGATGTGAACCTATGTCGAGAGCGAGAGAATCTGTCATTAAGGCATACAGATCTTAAGGTACTAAGTTTTTTGTTTCTAAGACTATTTCCCGGATAATGAGATGATGTCGACATAAAGACATAAAGACATAAAGAACCTGAAATATTGTGTGGCCAATCAGAGATCCAATGTCTAATGCTCAATGATGATAATAACCTAATATTAGTAAAACAATTTCTTTTTTAAAGAAGAAAAAAGAAGTTCTCTATGCACACAAAAAATGAAACCAAGATGCTAATCAAATGTTTTTCTTTCAGTCTATATAACATAAATGAAAAGAGATCTTACTAATGCCCTAAGCTTTAAAAAAAAAGAATTCCTTTCACAATCACAACCAACAAGCACAGAAGTGAATAAACAATGAATAAGCCTAATCTAGCTTTTGAATTCTCCAGTCAAAACAATCTTTAACCATACAATTTCAAACCACAAGCATCAAATTCTAACACCCAAGCCTGACAGTGTAGGGATGAAAGCAAATCAACTAATTTTTTTTTGCAAAAATGAGAAAAAGTGGTCTTGGAATAAGGCCTACCTGGAACCGCGCTATAGGGGTCTTGATAGAGTAGTTCTGGACCAGCACCGCTTCTCGCCAACAGGACTCAGGCAGTGGCACCGCGTGCTGCTAACTAGGTTTAGGCGATGGCACCTCTTCTTGCCAATTGCATAAGAGTGGTTCCCTGTATAAATCCAAAACACAAAGGAGAACGACAGATCAAGTTAGAAAAAGATCAAATCAAGGTAAAAACCGATAGATTGAGAGTAAAAAAGAGCATAAAAGGTTGAAATAATTCATATCTAGACAGATCTTGAAGTTTCAAACCAAAATTCACTGAGTCAGATTGTAGATCTGACTGAAGAGAGTTGGAGATGGAGACTGGATTCAGACAAGAGTTGAAGAACTAAGGAATATCAGATCAACTGATACATATATCTAGTCCCTAGTGGAGTCTCCCGATTTGTAACCAGGAATATTTCACCTTCTGCAGACAGAAGTTGTTCCTCTGGTCTGGATGGTTCAGATCTGGAACAAATGAGTGAATGACAAAGGATGAAGACCCTCCCTAGATGTCGTAGACACCTGGAATGCTGCTTCGATAGTGAAATGGTGTACCCGCAACCAGATCAAACATGCAAACACTTCAAATCTACCAGAACATCATCTACTTATCGATGTTAGTGACTAAGGAATCTAACAACATGTACATGCAAAATAAAAAAACAGTAATGTGGGATGGAAATCAGCTTTGAATTAAGATGTATGGAGAATTTTACAACCAATTAAGCCTTAGTGTCGACATGCATCTCCAGCGGACCAACACTTCATCCCCATAAGCTCCAACTTTTCTCTCTATGCTCTCCAATGGCTTGGGCCAAGTGGTCAATCCAATAGCATAACAATACCTCTATAGTTCTCCCCCTCAACCATGGAAACGAGCTTGTATTTATAAGGCTCAATGGATAGGGATGGTTGAGAGATTTGTGGATGAGGTGGCCTCTAAGATCCTATGATGGGGGATCTTGAGCTCAACTAACCCACTATGATAGGGATAAGGAAGGACACGAGGCTCATGATCTAGAAGCCTCGAGAAACTTCTCTTTTTCCCATTTTACCTAGGGTACCTCTTTTCTCCTCTTATGACAGAGTGGTTTGGATAAGAAACACTTATGGACAAAATGCCACAGGTGGTGGTACTACTTATGGAAAACAAGATACAGGCGGTGTGAGTAAGGTACCGCTCATGGTTAACAGGGAAAGCGCAGTGCTGAGTATTTTTATGTAGAATTGACAAACAACATGGGTTTCCACTCCAAGTGCTGGGATTAAGGGTAAACATGTAATTCAAAGGTCTTATCACATGGTGGTTACAATATTTGGGTATAACATATGCCTCCCTTTAGAGGTAGGAAACTGTGATGAAATAATATTTGGTTATTTTATGTTGTTTCTCAAATAGAGGTGTTGATCCTTATCAAATTTTACTTATGCAGGTTACTAGGAAGGACAAATATTATAGATACATGCAAACATCTGATTTTTTGAATGAGTTGAGCAAGGACACATTTAAAGCAAATAACGATTTGGAGATTAAAATATCAAACATTGTACTTCAACAACTTGATGATGTAGCTGGGGACGTCTTTGGGCTTGCAGTAAAATGGTTTGTTGTTTCTTTACTCATTTAAATCTTTTCTTCAATTATTGAGCATAACTATAGAATCTTGTCTCTGGGCTTGCAATGAAATTAAGAATAACTTTGGGAATGCTACAACTATTGAGAATTTATTGGGAGTTCTTTTATTTACTGAATTGTTTTTGTTGGCTAAAGAGTTTTAATTAATAAATCCAAAATTTTGGTGCATATTACATGAAATTTCAGTTATTAGATGGTAGTATGTCAAAGATGCTTGCCTCTTTTTTTCAATTCTATATTTTTTGCTAGAAATTTATTTTAACATTAATCCATCCCTAAAGTTATGCTTTGATAAGTAGTTACTCTTGTCTGGATATTTCTTTGCAGATTCTAGGAATAATTGGTATAACAATTGTTAAACCTCCCATGCGAACAAAACTTGTCACTTGATATTTATTGTGGTCAAAATTTGCATCAATAACTTGTTGCATCTACGATGAATTGTATAAAATGATAAATAGTCAATTGGTCATTTAAGATTGTGGATGAATTTGATCACCAAGACTGTATACGGATATAGTCACTAAAGATCTAAGATCATAGACTAAGGTCATTTAAGAATCTATCTTTGCTCATCTAAGATTGTGTATCATTTATGGGTTTCCAGATGGATAGTCAAATATTTGAGGATCATAGGTTAGCACAAAGCTGTATAGCCAAATCTTTATCTAAATAGTAATGAATATTAATGTCTTCTTGAAAAAGACTTCGGTAGACAATTGTGAATAATAATTATCATGTTGCTTGAAAAATGACTTCATTTTGTTCTTATATTTTTGTAGTACTGCATGAATAGGTTCTTTGTAGCTTTGACATATAAAGATACTTATAGAGATCCTAATATATTATTGAGCGTCACTTATTCTAGCACGTATTAACATGAAATACAATTGTTCTAACTCCCCTCAATATAAAATCCACAACAACTTACTCAGTAACTAAGAATAATTACAAAAGTTGAAAGGCATTATTGTTTAGTCTTCAATAATGCAACACTTTTTTGGTTCTTAATATCTAAACACTACATTATGTTGTATGATGTAGGTTGTGTTGGTAAAGAAATGTATGCAATGTCATATCAACCAAGTTTTGCATTGGGGCATCAAAGGTAATTTCGTTATTTTATCAATCTTTTTTCTTGTCTTTTTTTAATTCTGAGATATGATTATTTAAACAAGTGTTTGAACATGGCATTTTATGCTTTAACTATGATATTATCTACCAATCGATAATAATGGGATTCTAAAGATTATGGGTTTTTTCATGACAATATATTTCTGTAGTGACCAAAATTGGAAACCTGACCAATAGAGTAATCACATTGTGATATAGGTAAGTGAAATATGACCTATTTTATGATCCCAATCAATTTTGTCTATATTATGAATGCTTTCTTGTTTACAATGCAAAATCTAGATGGAACTTCTTTAGGGTGTTGATTTTGCATTCTAATGTTATGTGTATCCCCTTGGAGCTTCCATTTCTGGCTTCTTTGTTTCTTTATGTTAGAAACAATAAGCTCACTACCATCGAGTATTCCTCTGACATGGAAGGTTTTAAATTCATATTTAAATGGATGTTGTTCATAGTCATTAGGTAGCTATACCCATTTCCAACATCTGGACACTTACTATAGAGTAGAGTCCTATGCCCTGTCATGATTGTAGTTTGTTAAGTATATCCAATTCTATTCTTCTCCCAATGTTTCAAATCACGCCTGGTTTTCCAAAGAAAAAGATAAAAAGACAGCCTCATCCTATACTCTATGCCTCGATGAATATGATTATATCCAATGTTGTTAGGGATCATGTAGATCTCCCAGTGCAAGCACTGCAACATCATCCTGGGAAGCGAATAAACATTATGAATTGGCATCACAATATATCCTAACCATTTTTCCTTGTGGATACTCATTAGCTTGATGGAAGAAGGAACTTTGCTCATCCCATGGTGGATAGGATCCATGTGAAGAACTAACTATTGGGTTGATCATCCTCTTTTGATTCTCCTTATCGCTCCACTTATACATGGCTCTAGGATTATCATGGTTATCTACTATATCCTTGGCATCCACACTAAGATAATTGTTGTTGATAGGTCTCATATAGTGGCACACTTACGATTGCTAGGGAATAGTGATTTTTGCAATTCCATCAAGCCAATTTCTTGAGTTTTGATCGAAATTCCTAGAAAAGGTTTATGGATTTTATAACCTCCTTGATCATATATTGTGAACTTATACAATCTATCATCCTTTTCTGACCATTAGATACTCAAATTTGTGTATTGATCATTTTTACCATTATAGAGGACTCTGTAATTTAGGTTCCCAAATTCTTAAAGGGTGCTAGCTCAATGGAAGAGCGCTTGCCTTACAAGTAGGACGTTGGTGGTTCGATTAATCCATGCCCTAATGATATTATAATATCGGTTAAAAAAAACTAAATTAGTAACTAAAAAATAGAAGATAAGTGACCAGACAATGATAGATAAGTGACCAAACAAAATGACCAAAATTTGTATATAAAATTACTAAAAACAACTAAATTAGTGACCAAAAAATGAGATATGCAAAACTAGGAATTAAAAAGGATGCAACACATGGTGCTAATGATGAATCCAAACATGGTGTTGATATGGTAGCAAAATAAGACGCAAAACTAGGCATTAAAAATGATGCAACACGTGGCACTAATGATGAAGCCAAACATGGCGTTGATATGGTAGAAAAATAAGATGTTACTTTGGATGCAAAGCATGGTGCTACATAGGAAGCAAAATATGGTGCAACAATAGAAGAAATAGTTGGTGTCATTTTGGTAGCAAAACACAATGCAAAAAAGGAAGCAAAAATTGGTGCAAATTTGGAAGGAAAAATTGACACATATTTGGAAGTAAAACATCGTGTAAAATGGGATGCTAAATGGATGCAATATTGGATGCTAATTTGGATGGTAACATGGTGCTATTAAGGATGCAAATATGACTCTAACGAGGATTTCATTTAAAAAGCAAAAGAGGAAACTCGCTAGGAAGCAAAATAAGACGTTATTTAGGAAGCAAACCTCGACGTTGTTTAGGAAGCGAAGTTGGACGCTATTTTGGACGTCATAAAGGATGCTATCTAGGAAGCAAAAAAAGAGGTTTTTTGAGACGCTTTAAGTTTTGTCCATGATGCATCCCATTTAGCGTCTAGCTTAACCATTCAATGTAAAAAAAAAAACACTAAAAAGGGACGCTAAATGGGACGCTAGTTCCAGGATTTGTTATAGTGTATACCAAAACTGAAAGAGAAGGGCTTGCAATGGTCTATGCGCTACAAAATTTTAGACATTATCTATTGGGTGGACACTTCAAAATGTTCACTGATCATTCTGCACTGAAGTACCTAGTCAAAAATCCAGTGTTGGGGGGGAATATCTGCCGGTAGATCCTCCTATTTCAAGAATTTGACTTTGAAGTCATTGTAAAGCTAGGCCGAATGAATGTTGGGCCAGACCACTTATCGCACATTGAAAGTGGTAAGGAACCAAACAGCTTAGAGGATAATTTTCCTGATGCGCAACTGTTTGCTATCGATGTTGTCAATAAATAATTTGATGTTATTATACACTTATTGAATACAGGCTATGCGACTGAAGATTATACGACATGGAAAAAGAAACAACTAGTTGTCAAGGATGCAGACTACATGCTAATCGTGGGACATCTGTATAAGTTGGGACTAGATGAAATACTGCACAGATGCGTCTCTGATCATGAAAGGAAATGGGTAATGGATGAAGCGCATGCGGGTGTATCAGGAGGACACTACATTGGGAAGGAAACGATATGCAAGATTTTGCAAATTGGACTCTAGTGGCCAACTGTACATATGGATACAAGAAATAATGTTTTGACTATGATAAACGTCAAAGGAGAGGGAAATCATCATGACATGGTAAAATGCCACTTGTGCCACAAATGACACTATAGGCGTTTGATAAATGGGCAGTGGATTTTTTCGGCCCTATTAGTCCACCAGGAAAAGAGAATGGTGTGTGCTATATTATAACTGCTACAGATTACTTGAAAATATGGGAGGAAGCGGCACCTGTGAAATATTGCACCGCAACAACTGCGGTGAAGCTTCTTTCTGAAAATGTAGTAACAAGGTTTGGTTTCCCGAAGATCCTTATCAATGACTAAGGTACGCATTTTGTAAATAAACTAATTGTTGAATTGACTGTATAATTCCAAATGCAGCACAAGAAGATAACACCCTACCATCCTCAAGAAAATGGAACTGTTGAGGCCTTCAACAAGATACCGAAGAATTCCTTGAAAGCACGCAAGAAGTAAGCGCAAATGAAGAAACACGCAAGCAAAAACAAGGAAAAGGAAGCATGCAGCAGGTATAGAAGAAATCTATGCAGACAAGGAAATATACACGGATAAAGAAAACTGCGCAAAAGAGGAAATCTGCACAGAAGAAGGAATATGCACAAAAGATGTCACCTACGCGGAAAAGGGAAAATTCATGGAAGGAAGATGCCTGCAGGGTAAAACAGTAGAACAAGTGCAGATTAATGACCGAAAGTGACATGACGATCGTTGGTGCTGAAGTCGGATTAATTCGGCGGATGTCACACGAGTGAACACATGCTGTAAGTAAGGTCGTTAGTGCCTCGTGTCAAGTAATGATCGCCACAGCTGTAGCCTAGGGGGTGGCCGATGGTGACAGTTAACGGACTTACTGTATGCAGTTGACCCTGTGTGATCATGTAAAATAGTATAAATACGAGTGATTCAATAGTTAGAGGGTTGCTTTATTTTTACCCTTTGGTGGCTTTTTAGATCACTCTTTAGTTTCTTTTGATTGGTTAGTAGTGGGATGATCTCTGAGGGAGTGGAGGCTAGTTGTGAGATCTGAGTGGTAGATTAGTCGAAATTCTGTAGGATGCAGTCAGAGGTAGTGCAGTAGAAGAGAATATTTGCTAGAGAGGTGTAGATGCTAGAGAAGTCGATTCAGGCCGTGTGCAGATCAGTAGATGGTAGAAGTACTTAGGAGAATTAAGATAGAGATCATGAGAGAAAGAAAGAGTCTAAGCATAAAGCTTGACCTAAGATAGTCTGCAATCAAATGCAGGCTAAAGGCACCATATATTTCTCATGCCAGATGAAGAGCACCTTGTGGTTTTTACCTGGATGGGTTTCCACATTAAATCTCCTGCGTGTTGATGATTGAATCTGTATGGTTGTTTATGTTTATGTTTATGATGCAAGAGTCCTCCTAGGTCCTCCTGCCTCGTAAATTTTTCCTATCTTCTGTTCATTTCTTTATGACATTGTCATTTATATCTATAGCATTTTATATCTAGAATTGTTCTAGACACTACAACTGATCAGTGGCCACTAACTGTAATCTCTACTTGCACTTCTCTATTACACGATTATTCATGAACATGAACATTAATCTTATCTCAACTGCCAACTCAAATAAGAGGGAGACTCTCAGGCATTGCCATGGTTGTTCTCCACTTTTTCCTTTTAACTCAAATATGAAGACTTTCAGGTATATCCATGGTTGTTCTCCGCTTTTGGCTTTCTTGTCAATCATATTTTGTGTCTTTCCAACAAAGTACCGACAAGTGTTTTATATGGAAATTCATCCTTCAACTTTCAGGAATAGCCATAGTTGGGTGGTCTCCAATGTTGCCTCTCTTCTCAATCATGTTTTGTGCCATATCGCTAAAAGGTGGAAATTTGGAATAGAGGACCTTTTCCTTGATTAAAATGCAGCAATGAAAAAAACTTGAAGAGGAAAACCATTCATAAGAACCACCTTCTTGTTTATGCCCAAATGAGACTGTCTATTGACCATCTCAAAATAGATATGGCATTAAAATTCCCATGTAGATGGGATACATGAAATAAAATTATATTCCTAAGCATTCCACCATATGCAATATCTTAACATTATCCAATTCAAGGAAATATCCCACTGCAGGTTCTCAATTTTCATGAATCCAACAACTAACTCTTTGATCCAATGCACATCCCCTAACATTTTAGCAGTAAGTTTGGGAAAAACACAAAAGTAGTGTGTGGCAGTAATTGACAAGAAATCCAATAGTCCATGGATTGATAATTTGTGGAAACATGTAATCTTAGCCTACACCCGTGGCACTTATAATAATGCGTCACTATATTACATGCTTCCTATATACTATCAGGGAATGTATGGCATCAACTTCATAGTCTTTGTGGATGACTTTCTTAGTGTGTGGTCTCCAAATGATTTATGAGATGGAATTCATATTTTTAAACTAAATATATCATGCTAGAGATTATGCAATTTGATGTTCCTACAGTGATGTTGATTATATCCCAATCATAAAATTCCTTATTTTATTGTTAAAATAGAGCTTATCTTGTCAATCTATACATTGTTCTGTCAAAAAATTCATAGCCAACAGATTTGATCAGTGTTACATGGGGATGCGTTCCCTAGGCGTAGGCATTATACTTGTAAACAATAATACTCTGTTTTTGAATTAGTTGGTAGATATATTTTCAGTGCTCTCTTAATAGTTGCTTTAGTCCTGCTAACCTATTTTGGCCATTAAGAGACATTTTTGTAATTTGCTCCTCTTTGCCTTTCACTGAACGTATAAAGATTTCCTCAATACAAATAATTGTATTTGATCTAATTTATTTTCTAATTCTAAGATCTCTGAATTTGTCATTTGTATTATATATTTACATACATGTTTTTTGTAATTAATCTCTTGCAGAGTACTGAAGGAAAAGCATCGAGTTTCAAGTGGTTGATCAGTAAAGGTTGTACATCAAAAGGAAAACTATTAAAATCAAAACCTGAAGCTATATTGAAGACACCATATTCTCAAATGTCGAACTTCACTATTAATGGCATACTGGAGAAGGTATTTGTACTTATATGTTTCTTTATTGAATATATGGAGAGATTGACTTGCTATGGTGTTCCAACTTACACATGTGTCCAGAATCCAGATTGGTTTGGAAATTACTTTCTAATTATTTGCTTTTCAGTCATTGGTTATAGGAAAATTGGCTATAGATTGAAGTCTAATTTCTATTAGGGAAATCTACTAGCTGATGGGAAGGTATATTCTGTTTATTTTATGATGCCTCCCTTTAGGGGTAGGAAACTGTGATGAAAGAATATTTGGTTATTTCATGTTGCTTCTCAAATAGACGTGTTGATGTTTATCAAATTTTACTTATGCAAGTTACTGGGAAGGTCAAAGATTATAGATACATGGAAAAAGTTGATTTGTTGAATGAGTTGAGCAAGGACACATTTAAAGTAGATAACGATTTGGAGATTAAAATATCAAAGAATTTACTTCAACAACTTGATGATGTAGCTGGGGATATCTTTGGGCTTGCAGTAAAATGGTTTGTTGTTTCTTTATTCATTTAAATATTTTATTCAACTATTGAGAATAACTGTAGAATCTTGTCTCTGGGATTTCAATGAAATTAAGAATAACTTTGGGAATGCTACAACTATTGAGAATTTATTGGGAGTTATTTTCTTTACTGAATTGTTTTTGCTGGCTAAAGAGTTTTAATTCATAAATCCAGAACAAACATGAGTGAACGAAAAAGGATGAAGACCCTCCCTGGATGTCGTAGACACCTGGAATGCTGCTTCAATAGTGAACCTATGTACTTGCAACTAGATCAAACATGCAAAAAAATCAAAGCTACCAGAACATCATCTACTTATCCATGTTAGTGACTAAGGAATCTAACAACATGTACATGCGAAATCAAAACAACAGTAATGTGGGATGGAAAATATCTTTGTATTAAGATGTATGGAGAAGTTTACAACCAATTAAGCCTTAGTGTCGACATGCATCTCCATGGGACCAACACTTCATCCCCATAAGCTCCAACTTTTCTCTCTATGCTCTCCAATGGCTTGGGCCAAGTGGTCAATCCAACATCATAACAATACCTCTATAGTTCTCCCCCTCAACCATGGACATGAGCTTGTATTTATAAGGCTCAATGGATAGGGATGATTGAGATATTTGTGGATGAGGTGGCCTCTAATATCCTATGATGGGGGATCTCGAGCTCAACTGACCCTCTATGATAGGGACAAGGAAGGACACGAGGCTCATGATCTAGAAGCCTCAAGAAACTTCTCTTTTTTCCATTTTACTGAGGGTAATGATTTTATCCTCTTATGATAGAGTGGTTTGGATAAGAAACTCTTATGGACAAAAGGCCACAGGCGGTGGCACCGCTTATGGAAAACATGATACATGCGATGTGAGTAAGGTACCGCTCATGGTTAATAGGGAAAGTGCGGTGCTGAGTATTTTTATGTTGAATTGACAAACAACATGGGTTTCCACTCCAAGTGCTGGGATTAAGGGCAAACATGTAAGTCAAAGGTCTTATCACATGGTGGTGACAGGATTTGGGTATAACATAATGCCCCCCAAAGCGTGAGACTTAGAGGGATACGATAAACGAAATCTTTGAGAGAACAAGTTGTCACTTCAAGGTGAAAATGTTAGCTCAATCGGAGCATGTCATCCAGTAGGCATCTGTAGTACATCATTACATTTGACTCATAGAAACAAGTAACCAACTCATGGATGTAGACCAATACAAAGCAGATCCATGACAAGGAATAAACAAGCATGGCTACTAGAATACAACGTAGATCCATGTGATAGAGGACTCAAACTTGGACATAGATACTAGACATACAATGTAGATCTATGTCATATAGATGCAAATTTGAGCATAGCCATGACCATACAAATGTGAATCCATGCTAGATATACAAAACTCCATCGCAACCTGGGGAAAGCAATGAGCGCTAAAAAAATACCCAGGGTCTTCGTCTCGTCTTCCACAAAGTACGATTCTATCCATGTGATTACAATGATTTGAAGTCGAACATGGTAGAAACCACTTGATCACCGGTCAATGATGTGAACCGTTAGCAAGTGCGAGGGAGATAACCATTGATTTCAATGATTCCCAAGGTACCCTAGTACAATCTACTAAGTGCGAATAGATGTACTGATGTCAAACACCCAGTTGATTCTATTCCTCAAAGGTCAATGATGTGAACCTATGTCGAGAGTGAGAGAATCTATCATTAAGGCATACATATCTTAAGGTACTATTTTTTTTGTTTCTAATACTATTTCTCAGATAATGAGCTGATGTCGACAGGAATAGTCTCGTCGAAGGAGGGCCATGATGAGTCCCACATAGACGACATGAAACTCAGAACATAGTTCTGGAATGATGTGAATGTAGTAACCACAATATTGACTCAAAAGTACTGACATAGATACTGTTTTGACTGCATAGGTAAACTTCTTCAACTTCCCTTTGAACATCAGGCGGCACGACACAAGACTTGGTAGCGTGACTAAATGGGATAGACTCACGATACGACAGTGGACAATGCATTCTTTTGAAAGACTCAAAGGAGTGGCATGATTCATGAAAGTGGATTGTCACGAAGATCAAATGAATACCCAATTGGCTGAAATGATATGCAGACAAGTGCCATGTTCAAAGGTAACGACAAACTACTACCATTTATTTGCAAAATGATTTCCTTCCCATTTCCCCCACCATGATCGATAAGTGCCTCTTTTCGATTTTATGAGTTCAAAGATGGTAACAAACACTTGGTATAGCTCGTCCAAAGACAAGTCCAAACTCATATGTTTTACAAACCTGAGAGAGGAGGGGTTCATTCCCAAAAACAAGTCTCTCAATGTTTAATTTAATGAGTCCAATGAAAGAAAAATAGGCATCCTTCATGTTTAGAGAGTTTGAATGATTACAAAAGAAGACTCCAAAGGGTCCTTTTTCTGATGATTTAGTCCTTAAGGCCCAAAATAGTGTAAAATCATACCTTAGAGAACTCTTCCAGCCATGATTGGCTGGAGTGTTCCTTTTTCATAAATAGTCCATCCGAACGGAAAAAGAGATAACCTATCGTCGGAGAGACGACTCTTCAAATGATTTAAGGAGCGTGAAGAAGACAAGATCGCTCGACAATCTTTTCATATTTAGGGAGCCTAAAAAGAGTTTAAAGAGGACTCCATGAGGTTTCTTTACACAATGTTAATTTTTACGAGCTTGGAAAGAATCGGAAACAGATTCGACAATCTTTTCGTATTTAAGGAGCCCAAAAAGAGTTAAAAGAAGACTCCATGAGGTTTCTTTACACAATGTTAGCTTTTACGAGCCTGGAAAGAATAAAAAATGGACTCAAATGGACTCAGACCTTTGATACTAGGTTTCAAGAGCGTGACCAAAGTGTCGTAACAAATGCTCATCGAATTTTTCTGTTTTATGGTAGTACGAAAAAGTCATAAACAAACTCCTAAAACGTTACTGCTATGGTTCTTCTATCCTGCAATCGACTCAAAAACAAGTGTTAAATGCGCTCATGACTAACATTAAGGGATTATGACTGATAAATTTCGAGTAAAAAGCGATTTTAAATCAAAACTATAGCATGTAAAACCCAAAAATGTGTATAAAAGTGATGTAAATAGTGAAAAATCAAATCATTTTACTATTTACCCATAGTGGAGAGAATTTGGAGCACTTTCCTAGTCAGATCTTCAGTTGCTAATATCAGGAGTTTTCACATTTGGATTCGAGCGTCATCAGCTTCTGGTAATAGTTCAAACCCTACTCTTCCTTTTCATAGTCTCAATTTTGATTTTGGGCTTGTACGACAAGCCCTAAAACCATGGGAATGGGCACCATGCTTATCCGTTGTGGGATACACGGTACCTCACAAGAACCACGCTAAAAACAAAGTGCACAGTCGGTGCCATTACCTGTCTTCGACAACGCACAGGCAGTGCTGGCCGTGAAGATGTAAAATTGTTAACACAAGAAAAATTATATCATTTATTTGGATTTAAATGATTAAGAATGATTCTAATAGGTGTTATGATTGTTTTTGGCAGGTTTTTGCTGATAAAAAATGGTGATATGGAAGAAAAGACAACACGATAACGATGACGATTTCGCTGAAAGGAATTCGGGTTGCATAGCCACATTACGAGACTGTGGACTCCTAAAATTCTTTTGGACTCCCAGTATGGTATCACACAAGCGATTGCTAGAGCACATACTTCGGATGTGGAATCCGGAGCAGCAACACTTTGAGCTTGGGGCTCATATTTTGACAGTAGAGGATATCTACTTCTTGACTGGACTCTTGAGATGGGGTGCCCCCATCTTGCTGACAGGTTTTCGAGGAGGGGATATTACCACACAAGAGTTGATAGACTGTCACTGTATCCCAGGGACGAGGACATCGGGGAAGAAAATCCCCATAAAGGCAGTGATGGAAGGACCTCTATGGAATTTCTTGTTTACGATGCAGAGAGTGGGAGGAAGCTAGGGAGTGCACCAGGATTCTAGGGCACACATTCTCTATTCCATAGAGGCTATGGTGCCTACAGTATTCAACTGGGAAGAAGCCCTACTTTCGATATTAAAGGATCAGCTGACTAAGTGTCGGTAGGTGGAACTGAAGAAGTTCAGTTTTGGTTTCATTCTAGCCTGCTTCTTCTTCGAGCGAGTAACACAGATGAGACCCCAGGTAGTATTTACAAAGCTGAGAGCAAGGGACCCCCGTATGCAGAGGTGGGTCTGGATTATGGCTCTTACTGGAGCGGGCAGGGGGAAGGTGAATTTCGGTGACCCATTCTTTCGATGGCTTAGAGATCAGATCCTCATGGTGGAGGATTATTATTATGCAGGTACGAACTTCAGCGAAGACCCTGACCTACCGCTCCCACCTGGTGGACAGTGGAGTGACCTCGGTAAGAAGTAAGAAACCGTAAAATGGTCATAGTGTTTTTATGTTTTTTATTTTTTTATATTTGATATGTTAAGTAACGAGACTTGAATATTTCCATGCAGATGTTGGAGCAGCATGATCTGGGGGAGCTTCCCCATTGGATAGACGAGTTGGAGCCCACTTTGTACCACAGGGCAATGATGTGACCGGGTAGTTAGAGGAAAACCTGGAGAGGTTGACCTTAGACATCCTTGACGCTTCCATTGATGACCTCCCTCCAAGGTATCATAGACCTATAGCAGGAGTACTGGGTTGGTTTAGTAGACTGCTATGTAGAGTAGGTCGGGCAATGATGTGCTACAATGAGTATCACTAGACATTGTATGCATGACATATCTACTGAAAGCTGATAGCTTCAGGATTTTGTATGGTGATTTTTATCTGAAATCCTACGTGCTTCAGATGAGGTCTCATGACCTATTTTTGTAAACATGTTCATATATATATATAGACTTTTACCTGGTGTTTATACATCTCAAATGGTGAATGTATTTTACATGAGTTTTATGTGTCTTTAATTGTTTATTTACAATGAACCATGTTTGATTTCAATGTCATGAATGGGAAATATGCCAATCTAGGATGTAATTAGCTAATGAGTTAATAACTACATTATGTTCTCTAGGGATATGCCTATAAGTGATGGTTTCAAATGACCTTTCTAACAAGCATACTCTCTAGAATAGGCAGAGAAGCACATGATTTCTAATGATATAAATATGGTTTAAATGACAAACCATGAGTTGTGAGTCCATCAAGAATACTAGATTGTGAACATACTGAGAGGTAGCTTCAGTTAGAAGACCTATGACTGCATGATACTCAGTGACATTGTTGGTAGCGGGACCAATACAAACCGCTCCTGAACTGACCAAATATTTAGCTGGGGAATAGAGGAGCCAGGCAGCTGAGGTGAGATTCAAGGTGTGGCGGCAAGCACCATGAGTGAAGCCATAGAAATCCATCTTCTCTACATGAACAAAACATGGTATAAACAGATGCAGACACTAAACTCAAAACCATATTGAAAATTCTAAAAGCACACTGAAAGTCAAGCAATATACATATATACAAGATACTATCCAAGAAAAATCTAGGCATAGTACCTCTTCAGGTACAACCCATTGCGATGTTTCCCTAAAGGGATTCCATCGTAGTCAACGTGCTCAGAGGCCCCTTTCTCTAAAACTTTAGAAATGATGAAAGGACCGTACCACATGGACTCGAACTTTCCTTTCCCTATTTTTTCATATCTCTGGTCGTAATTCAAAACTAGGTCACCCTCGTTAAAGGCACGATGTTGGATGGATTTATCATACTGTGCCTTGACGCATTTCTTATGTTCCTCATTAGCCAATGTAGCATCTCTCTGAGTCTTGTTAAGGTTATTCAAGTACAAAAATATTTCTTCTTCTGTGGAAGTGTCTGGGAGAAGTTCGACGACAAGTTGTAAAGATGGAATCTGACATTGAATTAGTAATACAGCTTCGAGTCCATAGACAAGTTGGAAAGGCATGAAACCAGTAGCTTTTTTCACCGAATTCCTATAAGCCCAAAGAGCGGAGAAAATAATGTGGTGCTAATTGGATTTATGATCTCCAACCATCCGACGAAGCATAGTTTTCAAAACTTTGTCAATGGCCTCTACCTGACCATTAGCTTGTGGATAATATGGCATAGAGTTTTCATGGTGAAAACCTATCTTGGCACTCAGTTCCTCCATCATTTGATTATGGAAATGTGATACATGATCAGTAACAATGGACTGCAGGACTCCAAATCTAGCTATGATATGATTGAACAAGAAAAGAGCGATAGTCTTACCATTTTTCGCACATGTAGGCATGGCCTCAGCCCATTTTGTAAAATAGTCAATGGCTACGATGATGTAACCATGCCCCCGACTGAGGTAGGCTTATAATGCATGAAATCAATTCCCCATTTGGAAAATGGGGAAACGGTAATGACGGGGTGTAGCTAAGTAGGATGAATGCACTTTTTGGGATAAAAATGTTGACAAGGTGGTCATTTCTTAACAGCCTCGTGATAGTCTTTGAAGACTGAAGGCCAGAAATAGCCAGTGTGAAGGATTTTCTGGGATGTAGCCATCCCAGACAAATGACCACCACATGCTCCAGAGTGGAAATCATTCAACACATGTTTAGCCTCCTCATGAGTGAGGCATCGCTGAAGAATAGAATCAATCCCACGTCTATACAAGGTATCATTTAGGATGAGGTAGTATTTCATGTGGTGACGGATATGACGGTGATTGTCATGGGGTAAATGTGGCTGGAATCGTTGTGTTTGGAGATAAATCAACAAATATCCATACCATGGATCGATAGTGCTAATCAGGAACAAGAATTCATCCAGAAATGAATTACTGGGCTCATATTCCATCGAAGCACAGGGAAGATCACACATGAGCTCGGGAAAGACTAAGGATTTCTTTGATGTGGCTTTGGAAAATTCTAGATCAAACTCCTGTAGTATGACTATCCATTGGGAGTACTTTCCTCCAAGCACCTGACGAGTCAGGATGTAATACATAGGGTTCTAGTCTTCCAATACAGTGGTTGTGTAGAACAAAATGCAGTGATGAAATTTTTGTACAGCAATGACTGTAGCCAATGCTAACTTCTCCATGTGTGAATATCGGGTTTCAAAATCCATAAGATTCTTACTCGCATAGTAAATCACGTGGTCCTGACCGTTGGGATTTTCCTGCACCAAAACCATGGCAATGGTAGTAGCGGAGGAAACAATATACAAGAGAAAGTCCTTTGAATAATCTGGGGGTGTATCATGGGTGAATGAGTCAGAGGGTGTTTGATATTATCAAAGGCACGTTGGGCTTGGTCATCCCAAAAGAACGGGGTGTCCTTTTTAAGGAGACGCATATAACCGTGCATTTTCTCTGCAAAATTGCACACAAAACTACAGAGAAATTTTGCCTTCCCTTGCAAACTTTGGAGTTCAAGGAGATTAGTTGGGGCTAGTAGAGATAAAATGGTGGAAATTTTTAAGGGGTCTATGCAGATGCCATCCTTAGAGACCAAAAACCAAAAATCCTAACAGACGTCCTGTCTCAATGCCGAAAACACATTTATGCAGATTGAGCCGTATATTATAATGTCGACATCATAGGAAAATGTCTCTAAGATGACTAGGGTGGTCCTCCTGTCGTTGTGAATGAGCAGGGAGGTCATCAAGGTACGGTTGAACAATATGTTGAATATCATGAAACACATAGGACATCGCACGCTGGAATGTGTCTCTAGCATTTTTCAAGCCAAAAGGTAACTTCTTATATGCAAAGGTTCCCCATGGGAAAATGAATGTCATCTTGTGCTGATCGATGGCTAATATCTCAACCTGATTATATCCAAAGAAGCCATCCATGAATGAAAAGATGACACTTTCGACACAGTTGTCGATAATCTGATCGATGTGCGGAGTAGGAAAGTTGTCTTTGGGACAAGCTTTATTCAAATCCCTAAAGTCGATACAGACTCTAATGGTGCCCTGCTTTTTATTAACAGAGACAACATTAGATACCCATTTCGTCAGGGGTACGTGATAAATAAAACCAGCTTTGAGAAGTTTCTCTATTTCAACTTTAATAGCTGTGGCCTTCTGTGCATGGACTTGCCTTAGTTTTTGTCTTATAGGTTTAGCCATGGGATAGGTTTTAATCTTGTGGAACACAATGGATGGGTCAATCCCTAGCATTTCTTCATAAGACCAGGAAAAAATATCACATAATTCTTTTAAAAGTTCCTTATATGCTTTAGATTCATCTGCCGAGCAGTTCTACCCAACATGAACATGCTCGATAGTACTAGGCTTGGCTGATATGTCAATTGGATTTGTTTGAGTAATGTTGCAAATGTTTCCTTCAGAATCTATGTCTTGCAACAATATGGTAATTTGGGGTCCGTTGACAGTATCAACAGGAAACAGGGATGCATAATCATGGTTAACCAAACTTGTGTTGGGGAGGAACATGGATCTATGATGGTGATCCTCCAAAACGGACTCATCCATAATCATGATCTACATAATGGACTCATCGAAAGGAAAAGTCTCAAAGAGATAATCTATAATAGGAAGAGATGGTTCTAACCAGTAAGGTAAGTGGTAAGGATTCGACACCACTAGATGAAGGTCATCACTGTGATCATCAGAAAGGGTTTGAATGGTGTCATACATTGCTTTGTGTGGACTCAACGAGGTGGACTCAATAACTTGTTTTCCCTTAAGATCATGGTAAAATGACACAATCATATTGACTATCGGAGTGTCCATGTTAGGAGGAGTGGATGGAAAAATCCCCATGAGGGATGAATCCTTCAACATGCCTACCCCAATCGACTAGTAAAGAGGAGGGGACTGGCCTAACATGGGGATGCTATTAGCCATAGAGGTAGTAACATCCGGCATACATAAATAAAGCTGGTTAATGGTAACAATTCTCCCTAGATGCAAAAATTGTACTGTTTGGAATACTATTGAAGGGACAGCCGTCATGGTATAAAACCAATTTCTTCCTAGAAGGAGGTTGTAATCTAACAGGGCATCTACTACTTCTACTTGAATAGAAATAGTTCCCCCAAGCTTGATTGCGAGGGATGATATGAGACCATGGGGCTGGAAACCTCGTCCATCAAAGGCTTTCAGAGTCGTAGGTGATGTTACAAGCTCGGGAGAGCCGAGAGATTTCCAACAAGACAGAGACAAAACCGAGGTTGAAGCTCCTTCATCTAGTACCGTTCTAAAAACCTTCTTTCCAACTACTTTCATAATGATTTGAAAAGCAAGTTTATGAGGTAGCCTAAAATTATAGTTCTCAATATTGAAATGAATCAAACTAGTATTATTCGGGTCTAAAGCTCCTTACGCTGTTAACATATTTTTGCGTTATATAGGACAAATTTGGAGTACTTCTAAGGTAGAAATTGCACAAGGTGCCTGAGCGAGATCTTCAACTACATTATAAAATTGAGGAGCTCAGACATTAGGGGTAAAAAAAACCTTCCTAAGAGTATTCTTGGTTGGACGCAAAATCATGTCGAGAGTAGGATTTTCGATGATCAGGGGGACAGTAGACGAGGATTCCGGAGAACCAGTAGAGGGAGCTTTCCCTGAAGAAGAATGGTCTTCTTTCTTGTCTGTGGATTTGTCAAAATTCTGACTACGAGTTTGTATATTAATGGTATCTGAGGACATCATACGAATTTCTTCTGATGAACTAGAGTTACCCTTATTAGACATGTGGTCTATCAGTTGTTGTTGAGAGGGAAAAGGATCCATGAGAACTGCAGGTGCAGGATTTGATTACAAAAATTGGGAGATTTTGTCCCGACGGGGACACACCTTTGTGAAATGGTCACCTCTGCATAGCAGGCATGGATATTTTTCTTTTCTCTTCCCTTTATCGTTATCATTGTTGGTTGGTCTTGGATTCTCCTATTGGTTTCCAGGTTTTTTATTCTTATTTTTACCCTTCTTTTTATTATTGCCCGAGGTTTGAGTACTTTGAATAGAATTGACCTCGGCAGAAACCTTAGGAGTCGAAGGAGTAGGGGTGGCAGTCTAGGGTTTCTTGGCAGGTTTCGCTGCTGACGGGGACTGGATTGAACCAACAATCCCATCAACAGGTACTTCTGCTGGTGGATTTTTGGGATTGGTGCTTGGGCGAGGATCTTAAGGAATCAAGTCATAAAGAGTTCCAGACTGGGAGTAGACCAAGTCTAGATACTGGGCTCGACTAATGGCTTGCTCTTCAGTAACAACACTGCCCATAGCCACATCTCAGGAAATTGGAGGCAACAAATATTTGGTAAACCAATAAGCTAATAACTGATCTGAAATAGGGGTCTTAACAAGCCTTCTCCACCTTCTCCACTCATGGATATGATCGGATATGTGGGTGGAGGTGTTCTGTCATAGAGAAGGTAAGAGATAAATACCTGTTTCATAATGGATATGGAGCTGAAAGTGTGTAAGAAACACGGTTTCCAAGGAGCCAAAATCCACAAACAAATGTTGTGGAAGTTTAATGTACCACTTCGCGGCTGTATCGGTCAAAGTTCATTGAAAGAGTCGTAACCGAACTGAATCATCCATGAGGGAGTTTGAAGAACACCATAGATGGAATGTCATGACATGGTTTTTCAGATCATCTCCCTGCTTCCCATCAAACTTTTGAATGTCCGATGGTAACTTTACCGGAATGGGAGGCCACAAGGGATTATGTCGAATGGGGTCATTAATCAACTTGGACAAGTTAGGAAAGTCCAAAGTTTCTAGGAAAGGTAACTAACTGTTAGGTTGCACATACTGGTAATATTGATATGGCATATATGTATCAGTAGGACCGTAAGTAGATTGATAGACAGGTTGCTGCGAGGAAGAACTACCGGGAAATCTTCCCATGGGGGGTTGATTTCTGGGATCATGACCGTTAGGGCCACCAGGGCCTTCAAGACCACCAAAAGGTGTATGACCAAACCCTCTGGGACCTCTAGGAGGTAAACCTCTAAAGCCACCGGAACCACTAGGGGGAGGGCCAATAGACCCTCCAAGGCGATTAGAAGGAGAGCCACCAGGCCCCCCAGGAACACCATGACCAATAGGACCATAAGGAGGGAAGCCACCAGGTCCCCCAGGACCATTAGTCCCCCTAGGACCCCCAGGGGGAGGACCTTCATAAGGGTTTCCTTCGAAACCTCCCACAGTATGAATAGGTATTCCCCCCATAGCTGGCATGTAAGACCAGTTAGGCTTCCCCCATGGCGTAAAATTAATACTAGGGTATGGAATTCCTGTAGGGTTGGGTGGATAATTAATATTTCCCGTAGGTGCAGTATAACCATAACCTTCAGAGGATTAAGTGGTTACAGGTTGTGCCCCCAAGGGATGACCTAAAGTGGGTGGGGGATTAAATATATTAGTGTGGGTGGGAGGGATATAAACTGTATATTGTTCTATATTATAGGTCTATCCTTGACTAGGTACAATTTCGATGCCAAATAATGTAGGTTGTGTCGTGGGTTGCCCCCCGGCACTAGAAGGTAATGATGAAACGAGAAATTAAGGTTGATCCCCAGGTGTAGAAGACCTGGGAGGATTGGGAACATACATAATATAGGAGGTGGTGGGGTTGGAAGTTTGTCCTGGGTTGTGTGGAGTCACTGTGTGATCTATAATCGGTTCAATGGGTCTCATATAATCGGTAAGTGAACGGTATCCCAGAGGCACAGCTATGGAACGTGGTGGTGGTGTGCCTAATATATCATCTATTTTCTTCTCAATCTCCCGTGCATGGAGAATGGCTTCCTGGTATTGTCTACAGTCTTCTTCATCTGGATAAATTTCTTTAGAAAAGTTTAAACGAGTGCCAAATGAGGCAATGGCCTGTCATATAGAGGTATTCCAAAATGGAGCATGGTACCATAATTCGGATGGGTAGTATCATCAACATGACCTTCTATGGGAGAATGGAATGAGGTATTTCCCTGAGAAGGTTGTTGGACCAAGGGAGGCGATTGTGAAGGATATGGACCTCCACTTTCTGCATCCACATTATCTCCCACTTGGGAGGTGGTAGCAGCTACTTGGTCGATAGCTTCCATTGGATTTTCTCCTGAAACAGGAATAAAATTGGGTGGCAAGCCCCATACTCTTCTAGACTGTCTTAGCTCAGCCATTTTGTACAATTCCTATCTAACCTAGGGTCTTAAAAAACTAGAAAACACACCAAAAATTTCTCTAGTCAAGCTATAGGTCAAACAAGCAAACTTAAATGACATGAGGAGTTTAGATAGTCAGGTATCTCACCAAGATTGTCAAGAAGGCGCCACTCATGATATACCTCTAGGGTACGTGCGTAGTAATCTCCCCGAATGTTGTTTTCAGTGTATGTCTCCAAGGAAGATGGCCAAAGGGATTTTCTCAGATGGATAAGGTATCCTGATGGGGTCTCTTGGTATACTCAAGGTACGTGGGAGCTCAAATCGGTAGTAATGCTGTCTAATGCATAACCGTACATAAGGATCATTCCAATATACAATCGAGTACGTGAAGTACCTTTCTATATACCTCAAGGGTACGTGAAAGGTCGTTTGATATACCGACGGTGCGTGGAAGAACCGCACGAGTCCCGGTATATAATGCAGACAAGTAACGATAGCACCTACGATTAACGACCCCCGAACATGTCTCTAACCTATCACTCAAATTGCTATGTAAATTTTAACCTATAGCTACTATTAATTTTAAAGTGGACAGTTAGGTGAAGGCATGGAGTTTTGACAGAAAAAGTAAAACCATGCAATATGCATATGCAAATATTTCAGTTTACCATTTGGTATGCCTACCTATGAGAAGGAAAGAGAGTATTTTCTTTTGTTTCAAAACCAAAAATATTTCCAAACAACAATCTCGAACACAAAATCAAAGACAAGAAGCACTTTCCAAACTGATTTCTCTTTTCTGAAAGCAATAAAAAGGGGAAGAATCTCTTTTCCTAAAAGAAAAACACGAAGCACACTACATGCATATGCTCTCTATTTTTCATTTTTTCTTAAAACATAGATAAATCTAACTTAAAACTACCATATTTTTTATTTTGATGAGATAGTACTAAATGCATAAGAGACAAAAAGACATAAAGAACCTGAAAGCTTGTGAGGCCAATCGGAGATCCAATGTCTAATGCCAAATGATGATAATAACCTAATATTAGTAAACAAAATTCTTTTTTAAAGAAGAAAAAATAAGTTCTCTATGAACACAAAAAATGAAACCAAGATGTTAATCAAATGTTTTTCTTTCAGTCTATATAACATAAATGAAAAGAGATCTTACTAATGCCCTAAGCTTTAAAAAAAAAGAATTCCTTTCACAATCACAACCAACAAGCACAGAAGTGAATGAACAATCAATAAGCCTAATCTAGCTTTTGAATTCTCCAATCAAAACAATCTTTAACCATACAATTTCAAACCACAAGCATCAAATTCTAACACACAAGCCTGACAGTGCAGGGCTGAAAGCAAATCAACTAATTTTTTTTTGCAAAAATGAGAAAAAGTGGTCTTGGAATAAGGCATACCTGGCACCGCGCTATAGGGGTCTTGACAAAGCAGTTCTGGACCAGCATCGCTTCTCGCCAACAGGACTTAGGCGGTGGCACCGCGTGCTGCTAACTAGGTTTAGGCGGTGGCACCTCTTCTCGCCAATTGCATAAGAGTGGTTCCCTGTATAAATCCAAAACACAAAGGAGAATGATAGATCAAGTTAGAAAAAGATCAAATCAAGGTAAAAACCGATAGATTGAGAGTAAAAAAGAGCATAAAAGGTTGAAATAATTCATATCTAGACAGATCTTGAAGTTTCAAACCAAAATTCACTAAGTGAGATAGTATATCTGACTGAAGAGAGTTGGAGATGGAGACTGGAATTGGACAAGAGTTGAAGAAGAAAGGAATATCAGATCAACTGATACATATATCTAGTCCCTAGTGGAGTCTCCAGATTTGTAACCAAGAATATTTCACCTTCTGCAGACAGAGCTGTTCCTCTGGTCTGGATGGTTCAGATCTAGAACAAATGAGTGAACGACAAAGGATGAAGACCCTCCCTAGATGTCGTAGACACCTGGAATGCTGCTTCGATAGTGAAACTGTGTACCCACAACCAGATCAATCATGCAAACACTTCAAATCTACTAGAACATCATCTACTTATCGATGTTAGTGACTAAGGAATCTAACAACATGTACATGCGAAATAAAAAAAACAGTAATGTGGGATGGAAATCAGCTTTGCATTAAGATGTATGGAGACGTTTACAACCAATTAAGCCTTAGTGTCGACATGCATCTCCATGGGACCAACACTTCATCCCCATAAGCTTCAACTTTTCTCTCTATGCTCTCTAATGGCTTGGGCCAAGTGGTCAATCCAATAGCATAACAATACCTCTATAGTTCTCCCCCTCAACCATGGACATGAGGTTGTATTTATAAGGCTCAATGGATAGGGATGGTTGAGAGATTTGTGGATGAGGTGGCCTTTAAGATCCTATTATGGGGGATCTTGAGCTCAACTGACCCACTATGATAGGGATAAGGAAGGACACAAGGCTCATGATCTAGAAGCCTCGAGAAACTTCTCTTTTTCCCATTTTACCTAGGGTACCTCTTTTCTCCTCTTATGACAGAGTGGTTTGGATAAGAAACACTTATGGACAAAAGGCCACAGGTGGTGGCACTACTTATGGTAAACAAGATATAGGCGGTGCGAGTAAGGTACCGCTCATGGTTAACAGGGAAAGCGCGGTGCTGAGTATTTTTATGTAGAATTGACAAACAACATGGGTTTCCACTCCAAGTGCTGGGATTAAGGGTAAACATGTAAGTCAAAGGTCTTATCACATGGTGGTTACAGGATTTGGGTATAACATATGCCTCCCTTTAGAGGTAGGAGACTGTGATGAAATAATATTTGGTTATTTTATGTTGCTTCTCAAATAGAGGTGTTGATCTTTATCAAATTTTACTTATGCAGGTTACTGGGAAGGACAAATATTATAGATACATGGAAACATCTGATTTTTTGAATGAGTTGAGCAAGGACACATTTAAAGCAAATAACGATTTGGATATTAAAATATCAAACACTGTACTTCAGCAACTTGATGATGTAGCTAGGGATGTCTTTGGGCTTGCAGTAAAATGGTTTGTTGTTTCTTTACTCATTTAAATCTTTTCTTCAATTATTGAGCATAATTATAGAATCTTGTCTCTGGGCTTGCAATGAAATTAAGAATAACTCTAAGAATGCTACAACTATTGAGAATTTATTAGGATTTCTTTTATTTACTGAATTTTTTTTGTTGGCTAAAGAGTTTTAATTCATAAATCCAAAATTTTGGTGCATATTACATGAAATTTCAGTTATTAGATGGTAGTATGTCAAAGATGCTTGCCTCTTTTTTTCAATTCTATATTGTTTGCTAGAAATTTATTTTAACATTAATCCATCCCTAAAGTTATGCTTTGATAAGTAGTTACTCTTGTCTGGATATTTCTTTGCAGATTCTAGGAATAATTGGTATAACAATTGTTAAACCTCCCATGCGAACAAAACTTGTCACTTGATCTTTATTGTGGTCAAAATTTGCATCAATAACTTTTTGCATCTACGATGAATTGTATAAAATGATAAATAGTGAATTGGTCATTTAAGATGATGGATGAATTTGATCACCAAGACTGTATACGGATATAGTCACTAAAGATCTAAGATCATAGACTAAGGTCATTTAAGAATCTATCTTTGCTCATCTAAGATTGTGTATCGTCTATGGGTTGCTAGATGGATAGTCAAATATTTGAGGATCATAGGTTAGCACAAAGATGGATAGCCAAATATTTATCTAAATAGTAATGAATATTAATGTCTTCTTGAAAAAGACTTTGGTAGACAATTGTGAATAATAATTATCATGTTGCTGGAAAAATGACTTCATTTTGTTCTTATATTTTTGTAGTACTGCATGAATAGGTTCTTTGTAGCTTTGACATATAAAGATACTTATAGAGATCCTAATATATTATTGAGTGTCAATTATTCTAGCACGTCTTAACACGAAATACAATTGTTTTAACTCCCCTCAATATAAAATCCACAGCAACTTACTCAGTAACTAAGAATAATTACAAAAGTTGAAAGGCATAGTGATTTTTGCAATTCCATCAAGCCAATTTCTTGAGTTTTGATCGAAATTCCTAGAAAAGGTTTATGGATTTTATAACCTCCTTGATCATATATTGTGAACTTATACAAACTATCATCCTTTTCCGACCATTAGATACTCAATGTTGTGTATTGATCATTTTTACCATTATAGAGGACTCTGTAATTTAGGTTCCCAAATTCTTAAAGGGTGCTACCTTAATGGAAGAGCACCTGCCTTACAAGCAGGAGGTTGGTGGTTCGATTACTCCATGCCCTAATGATGTTATAATATTGGTTAAAAACAACTAAATTAGTAACTAAAAAATAGAATATAAGTGACCAGACAATGATAGATAAGTGACCAAACAAAATGACCAAAATTTGTATATAAAATTACTAAAAACAACTAAATTAGTGACCAAAAAATGAGATATGTGAAACTAGGAATTAAAAAGGATGCAACACGTGGTGCTAATGATGAAGCCAAACATGGTGTTGATATGGTAGCAAAATAAGATGCAAAACTAGGCATTAAAAATGATGCAACACGTGGCACTAATGATGAAGCCAAACATGGTGTTGATATGGTAGAAAAATAAGATGTTACTTTGGATGCAAAGCATGGTGCTACATAGGAAGAAAAATATGGTGCAACAATAGAAGAAATAGTTGGTGTCATTTTGGTAGCAAAACACAATGCAAAAAAGGAAGCAAAAATTGGTGCAAATTTGGAAGGAAAATTTGACACATATTTGGAAGTTAAACATGGTGTAAAATGGGATGCTAAATGGATGCAATATTGGATGCTAATTTGGATGGTAACATGGTGCTATTAAGGATGCAAATATGGATCTAACGGGGATTTCATTTAAGAAGCAAAAGAGGAAACTCGCTAGGAAGCAAAATAAGACGTTATTTAGGAAGCAAACCTCGATGTTGTTTAGGAAGCGAAGTTGGACGCTATTTTGGACGTCATAAAGGATGCTATTTAGGAAGCAAAAAAAGAGGTTTTTTGAGACGCTTTAAGTTTTGTCCATGATGCATCCCATTTATCATCTAGCTTAACCACTCAATGTAAAAAAAAAAATACACTAAAAAGGGACGCTAAATGGGACGCTAGTTCCAGGATTTGTTATAGTGTATACCAAAACTGAAAGAGAAGGGCTTGCAATGGTCTATGCACTACAAAATTTTAGAGATTATCTATTGGGTGGACACTTCAAAATGTTCACTGATCATTCTGCACTGAAGTACCTAGTCAAAAATCCAGTGTTGGGGGGGAATATCTGCCAGTAGCTCCTCCTATTTCAAGAATTTGACTTTGAAGTCATTGTAAATCCAGGCCGACTGAATGTTGGGCCAGACCACTTATCGCACATTGAAAGTGGTGAGGAACCAAACAGCTTAGAGGATAATTTTCCTGATGCGCAATTGTTTTCTATCGATGTTGTCAATAAATAATTTGATGTTATTATACACTTATTGAATACAGGCTATGCGACTGAAGATTATACGACATGGAAAAAGAAACAACTAGTTGTCAAGGCGACAGAATACATGCTAATCGTGGGACATCTGTATAAGTTGGGACTAGATGAAATACTGCATAGATGTGTCTTTGATCATGAAAGGCAATGGGTAATGGCTGAAGCACATGCGGGTGTATCAGGAGGACACTACGTTGGGAAGGAAACGATATGCAAGATTTTGCAAATTGGACTCTAGTGGCCAACTGTACATATGGATACAAGAAATATTGTTTTTACTATGATAAATGTCAAAGAACAGGGAAATCATCATGACATGGTAAAATGCCACTTGTGCCACAAATGACACTACATGCGTTTGATAAATGGGCAGTGGATTTTTTCGGCCCTATTAGTCCACCAGGGAAATAGAATGGTGTGTGCTATATTCTAACTGCTACAGATTACTTGAAAAGATGGGAGGAAGCGGCACCTGTGAAAGATTGCACCGCAACAACTACGGTGAAGCTTCTTTCTGAAAATGTAGTAACAAGGTTTGGTTTCCCGAAGATCCTTATCAATGACTAAGGTACGCATTTTGTAAATAAACTAATTGTTGAATAGACTGTAGAATTCCAAATGCATCACAAGAAGATAACACCCTACCATTGTCAAGAAAATGGAACTGTTGAGGCCTTCAACAAGATACTGGAGAATGCCTTGAAAGCACGCAAGAAGTAAGCGCAAATAAAGAAAAGCGCAAGCACAAACAAGGAAAAGGAAGCATGCAGAAGGTATAGAAGAAATCTATGTAGACAAGGAAATCTACGCAGACAAAGAAAACTGCGCGTAAGAGGAAATCTGCACAGAATAAGGAATATGCACAAAAGATGTCATCTACACAGAAAAGGGAAAATTCAAAGAAGGAAGATGCCTGCAGGGTAAAACAGTAGAACAAGTGCAGATTAAGGACCGAAAGTGACATGACGATCGTTGGTGCTGAAGTCGGCTTAATTCGGTGGATGCTACACGAGTGAACGCATGCTGTAAGTAAGGTCGTTAGTGCCTCGTGTCAAGCAATGATCGCCACAGCTGTAGCCTAGGGGGTGGCCTATGGTGATATTTAACGGACTTACTATATGCAGTTGACCCTGTGTGGTCATGTAAAATAGTATAAATACGAAGGATTCAATAGTTAGAGGGTTGCTTTATTTTTACCCTTTGGTGGATTTTTAGATCACTCTTTAGTTTCTTTTGATTATTTAGTAGTGGGATGATCTCTAAGGGAGTGGAGGGAAGTTGTGAGATCTGAGTGGTAGATTAGTCGAAATTCTGTAGGATGCAGTCAGAGGTAGTGTAGTAGAAGAGAATATTTGCTAGAGAGGTGTAGATGGTAGAGAAGTCGATTCAGGCCGTGTGCAGATCAATAGATGGTAGAAGTACTTAGGAGAATTAAGATAGAGATCATGATAGAAAGAAAGATTCTAAGCAGAAAGCTAGATCTAAGATAGTCTGCATTCAAATGCAGGCTAAAGGCACCATATATTCCTCATGCCAAATGAAGAGAACCTTGTGGTTTTTACCTGGATGGGTTTCCACATTAACTCTCCTGTGTGTTGATGATTGAATGTGTAAGGTTGTTTATGTTTATGTTTATGATGCAAGAGTCCTCCTGGGTCCTCCTGCCTCGTAAATTTTTCCTATATTCTGTTCATTTCTTTATGACATTGTCATTTATATCTATAGGATTTTACCTCTAGAATTGTTCTAGACACTACAACTGATCAGTGGCCACTAACTGTATTCTCTACTTGCACTGCTCTATTACACAATTATTCATGAACTTGAACATTAATCTTATCTCAACTGCCAACTCAAATAAGAGGGAGACTCTCAGGCATAGCCATGGTTGTTCTCCACTTTTTCCTTTTAACTCAAATATGAAGACTTTCAGGTATATCCATGGTTGGTCTCCGCTTTTGCCTTTCTCGTCAATCATAGTTTGTGGCTTTCCAACAAAGTACCAAAAAGTGTTTTATATGGAAATTCATCCTTCAACTTTCGGGAATAGCCATAGTTGGGTGGTCTCCAATGTTGCCTCTCTTCTCAATCATGTTTTGTGCCACATCGCTAAAAGGTGGAAATTTGTAATAGAGGACCTTTTCCTTGATTAAAATGCAGCAATGAAAAAAACTTGAAAAGGAAAACCATTCATAAGAACCACCTTCTTGTTTATGCCCAAATGAGACTGTCTATTGACCATCTCAAAATAGATATGGCATTCAAATTCGCATGTAGATGGGATACATGAAATAAAATTATATTCCTAAGCATTCCACCATATGCAATATCTTACCATTATCCCATTCAAGTAAATATCCCACTGCAGGTTCTCAATTTTCATGAATCCAACAACTAACTCTTTGATCCAATGCACATCCCCTAATATTTTAGTAGTAAGTTTGGGAAAAACACAAAAGTAGTGTGTGGCAGTAATTGATAAGAAATCCAATAGTCCATGGATTGATAATTTGTGGAAACATGTAATCTTAGCCTACACCCGTGGCACTTATAATAATGCATCACTATATTACATGCTTCCTATATACTATCAGGGAATGTATGGCATCAACTTCATAGTCTCTGTGGATGAATTTCTTAGTGTGTGGTCTCCAAATGATTTATGAGATGGAATTCATATTTTTAAACTAAATATATCATGCTAGAGATTATGCAATTTGATGGTCCTACAGTGATGTTGATTATATCCCAATCATAAACTTCCTTATTTTATTGTTAAAATAGAGCTTATCTTGTCAATCTATACATTGTTCTGTCAAAAAATTCATAGCCAACAGATTTTATCAGTGTTACATGGGGATGTGTTCCCCAGGCGCAGGCATTATACTTGTAAGCAATAATACTCTGTTTTTGAATTAGTTGGTAGATATCTTTTCAATGCTCTCTTAATAGTTGCTTTAGTCCTGCTAACCTATTTTTTCCATTAAGAGACTTTTTTGTAATTTTCTCCTATTTGCCTTTCACTGAACGTATAAAGATTTCCTCGATACAAATAATTGTATTTGATCTAATTTATTTTCTAATTCTAAGATCTCTGAATTTGTCATTTGCATTATATATTTACATACATGTTTTTTGTAATTAATCTCTTGCAGAGTACTGAAGGAAAAGCATCGAGTTTCAAGTGGTTGATCAATAAAGGTTGTACATCAAAAGGAAAACTATTAAAATCAAAACCTGAAGCTATATTGAAGACGTCATATTCTCAAATGTCGAACATCACTATTAATGGCATACTGGAGAAGGTATTTCTACTCATATGTTTCTTTATTGAATATATGGAGAGATTGACTTGCTATGGTGTTCCAACTTACACATGTGTCCAGAATCCAGATTGGTTTGGAAATTAATTTCTAATTATTTGCTTTTCAGTCATTGGTTATAGGAAAATTGGCTATAGATTGAAGTCTAATTTCTATTAGGGAAATCTACTAGCTGATGGGAAGGTATATTCTGTTTATTTTATGATGCCTCCCTTGAGAGGTAGGAAACTGTGATGAAAGAATATTTGGTTATTTCATGTTGCTTATCAAATAGAGGTGTTGATCTTTATCAAATTTTACTTATGTAGGTTACTAGGAAGGACAAAGATTATAGATACATGGAAACATTTGATTTGTTGAATGAGTTGAGCAAGCAAACATTTAAAGTAGATAACGATTTGGAGATTAAAATATCAAAGACTGTACTTCAACAACTTGATGATGTAGCTGGGGACATCTTGGGCTTGCAGTAAAATGGTTTGTTGTTTCTTTATTCATTTAAATATTTTCTTCAACTATAGATCATAACTGTAGAATCTTGTCTTTGGGCTTTCAATGAAATTAAGAATAACTTTGGGAACGCTACAACTATTAAGAATTTATTGGGATTTCTTTTCTTTACTGAATTGTTTTTGTTGGATAAAGAGTTTTAATTCATAAATCCAGAAAAAACATGAGTGAACAACAAAGGATGAAGACCCTCCCTGGATGTCGTAGACACCTGGAATGCTGCTTCGATAGTGAACCTATGTACTTGCAATGAGATCAATCATGCAAAAAAATCAAAGCTACCAGAACATCATCTACTTATCCATGTTAGTGACTAAGAAATCTAACAACATGTACATGCGAAATCAAAACAACAGTAATGTGGGATGGAAATCATCTTTGTATTAAGATGTATGGAGAAGTTTACAACCAATTAAGCCTTAGTGTCAACATGCATCTCCATGGGACCAACACTTCATCCCCATAAGCTCCAACTTTGCTCTCTATGCTCTCCAATGGCTTGGGCCAAGTGGTCAATCCAACATCATAACAATACCTCTATAGTTCTCCCCCTCAACCATGGACATGAGCTTGTATTTATAAGGCTCAATGGATAGGGATGGTTGAGAGATTTGTGGATGAGGTGGCCTCTAAGATCCTATGATGGGGGATCTCGAGCTCAACTGACCCACTATGATAGGGATAAGGAAGGACATGAGGCTCATGATCTAAAAGCCTCGAGAAACTTCTCTTTTTTCCATTTTACTGAGGGTAACGCTTTTCTCCCCTTTGGACAGAGTGGTTTGGATAAGAAACTCTTATGGACAAAAGGCCACAGGCGGTGGTACCGCTTATGGAAAATAGGATACATGGGATGTGAGTAAGGTACCGCTCATGGTTAATAGGGAAAGCGTGGTGCTGAGTATTTTTATGTTGAATTGACAAACAAAATGGGTTTCTACTCCAAGTTCTGGGATTAAGGGAAAACATGTAAGTCAAAGGTCTTATCACATGGTGGTGACATGATTTGGGTATAACATAATGCCCGCCAAAGCGTGAGACTTAGAGGGATACGATAAACGAAAGCTTTGAGAGAACAAGTTGTCACTTCAAGGTGAAAATGTTAGCTCAATCGGAGCATTTCATCCAGTAGGAATCTGTAGTACATCATTACATTTGACTCATAGACACAAGTAACCAACTCATGGATGTAGACCAATACAAAGCAGATCCATGCCAAGGAATAAACAAGCATGGCTACTAGAATACAACGTAGATCCATGTGATAGAGGACTCAAACTTGGACATAGCTACTAGACATACAATGCAGATCTATGTCATATAGATGCAAATTTGAGCATAGCCACGGCCATACAAATGTGAATCCATGCTAGATATACAAAACTCCATCGCAACCTGGGGAAAGCAATGAGCGCTAAAAGAATACCCAGGGTCTTCGTCTTGTCTTCCACAAAGTACGATTCTATCCATGTGATTACAATGATCTGAAGTCGAACATGGTAGAAACCACTTGATTACCGGTCAATGATGTGAACCGTTAACAAGTGCGAGGGAGATAACCATTGATGTCAATGATTCCCAAGGTACCCTAGTACAATCTACTAAGTCTGAATAGATGTACTGATGTCAAACACCTAGTTTATTCTATTGATCAAAGGTCAATGATGTGAACCTATGTCGAGAGCGAGAGAATCTGTCATTAAGGCATACAGATCTTGAGGTACTAAGTTTTTTGTTTCTAAGACTATTTCCCGGATAATGAGCTGATGTCGACAGGAATAGTCTCATCGAAGGAGGGCCATGATGAGTCCCACATCGACGACATGAAACTCAAAACATAGTTCTGGAATGATGTGAATGTAGTAACCACAATACTGACTCAAAAGTACTGACATAGATACTATTTTGACTGCATAGGTAAACTTCTTCAACTTCCCTTTGAACATCAGGCGGCACGACACAAGACTTGGTAGCATGACTAAACAGGACAGACTCACGATACGACGATGGAAAATGCATTCTTTTGAAATACTGAAAGGAGTGGTATGATTCATGAAAGTGGATTGTCACGGAGATCATCTGAATACCCAATTGGTTGAAATGATATGTAGACAAGTGCCATGTTCAAAGGTAACGACAAACTACTACCATTTATTTGCAAAATGATTTCCTTCCCATTTCCCCCATCATGATCGATGAGTTCCTATTTTCGATTTTATGAGTTCAAAGAGGGTAACAAAATCTTGGTATAGCTCGTCCAAAGACAAGTCCAAACTCATATGTTTTACAAACCTGAGAGAGGAGGGGTTCATTCCCAAAAACAGGTCTCTCAATGTTTAATTTAATGAGTCCAATGAAAGACAAATAGGTATCCTTCATGTTTAGAGAGTCTGAATAATTACAAAAGAAGACTCCAAAGGGTCCTTTTTCGTATGATTTAGTCCCTAAGGCCCAAAAAAGTGTAAAATCATACCTTAGAGAACTCTTCCAGCCATGGTTGGCTGGAGTGTTCCTTTTTCATAAATAGTCCATCCGAACGGAAAAAGAGATAACCTATTGTCAGAGAGACGACTCTTCAAATGCTTTAACGGGCATGAAGAAGACACGATCGCTCGACAATCTTTTCATATTTAGGGAGCCTAAAAAAAGTTTAAAGAGGACTTCATGAGGTTTCTTTACACAATGTTAATTTTTACGAGCCCGGAAAGAATCAGAAATGGACTCGACAATCTTTTCGTATTTAAGGAGCCTGAAAAGAGTTAAAAGAAGACTCCATGAGGTTTCTTTACACAATGTTAGTTTTTACGAGCCTGGAAAGAATAAAAAATAGACTCAAATGGACTTGAACCTTTGATACTAGGTTTCAAGAGCGTGACCAAAGTGTCGTAACAAATGCTCATCGAATTTTTCTGTTTTATGGTAGTACGAAAAAGTCATAAACAAACTCCTAAAACTTTACTGCTATGGTTCTTCTATCCTGCAATCGACTCAAAAACAAGTGTTAAATGCGCTCATGACTAACATTAAGGGATTATGACTGATAAATTTCGTGTAAAAAGCGATTTTAAATCAAAACTATAGCATGTCAAACCCAAAAATGTGTATAAAAGTGATGTAAATAGTGAAAAATCAAATCATTTTACTATTTACCCATAGTGGAGAGCATTTGGAGCACTTTCCTAGTCAGATCTTCAGTTGCTAATATCAGGAGTTTTCACATTTGGATTCGAGCGTCATCAGCTTCAGGTAATAGTTAAAACCCTACTCTTCCTTTTCATAGTCTCAATTTTGATTTTGGGCTTGTACGTCAAGCCCTAAAACCATGGGAATGGGCACCACGCTTATCCCTTGCAGGATACGTGGTACCTCACAAGAACCAAGCTGAAAACAAAGCGCACATTTGGTGCCACCGCCTGTCTTCAACGACGCACAGGCGGTGCTGGCCGTGAAGATGTAAAATTGTTAACAAAAGCAAAATTATATCATTTATTTGGTTTTAAATGATTAAGAATGATTCTAATAGGTGTTATGATTGTTTTTGGCAGGTTTTTGCTGATAAAAAATGGTGATATGGAAGGAAAGACAACACGATAAGGATGACGCTTTCACCGAAAGGAATGCGGGTTGCATAGCCACATTACGAGACTGTGGACTCCTAAAATTCTTCTGGACTCCCAGTATGGTATCACACAAGCGATTGCTAGAGCACATACTTCGGATGTGGAATCCGGAGCAACAACACTTTGAGCTTGGGGCTCATATTTTGACAGTAGAGGATATCTAATTCTTGAATGGACTCTTGAGATGGGGTGCCCCCATCTCGCTGACAGGTTTTCGAGGAGGGGATATTACCACACAAGAGTTGATAGACCGTCACTGTATCCCAGGGACGAGGACATCGGGGAAGAAAATCCCCATAAAGGCAGTGATGGAAGGACCTCTATGGAATTTCTTGTTTACGATGTAGAGAGTGGCGGGAAGCTAGGGAGTGCACCAGGATTCTAGGGCACACATGCTTTATTCCATAGAGGCCATGGTGCCTACAGTATTCAACTGGGCAAAAGCCCTACTTTCGATATTCAAGGATCAGCTGACTAAGTGTCGGTAGGTGGAACTGAAGTAGTTCAGTTTTGGTTTCATTCTAGACTGCTTCTTCTTCGAGCGAGTAACACAGATGAGACCCCAGGTAGTCTTTACAGAGCTAAGAGCACGGGACCCCCGTATGCAGAGGTGGGTCTGGATTATGGCCCGTATTGGAGCGGGCAGGAGGAAGGTGAATTTCGGTGACACATTCTTTTGATGGCTTAGAGATCAGATCCTCATGGTGGAGGATTATTCTTATGCAGGTACGAACTTCAGCGAAGACCCTGACCTACCGCTCCCACCTGGTGGACAGTGGAGTGACCTCAGTAAGAAGCAAGAAACCGTAAAATGGTCATAGTGTTTTTATGTTTTTTAATTTTTTATATTTGATATGTTAAGTAACGAGACTTTAATATTTCCATGCAGACGTTGGAGCAGCACGATCTGGGGGAGATTCCCCATTGGATAGACGAGTTGGAGCCCACTTTGTACCACAGGGCAATGATGTGACCGGGTAGTTAGAGGAAAACCTGGAGAGGTTGACCTTAGACATCCTTGATGCTTCCATTGATGACCTCCCTCTGAGTTTTCATAGAACTATAGCAGGAGTACTAGGTTGGTTTAGTAGACTGCTATGTAGAGTAGGCCAGGCAGTGATGTGCTACCATGAGCATCACTAGACATTGTATGCATGAGATATCTACTGAAAGTTGATAGCTTCAAGATTTTGTATGGTGATTTTTTCCTGAAATCCTACGTGCTTTAGATGAGGTCTCATGACTTATTTTTGTAAACATGTTCATATATATATATATATATATATATATACAAACTTTTACCTGGTGTTTATACATCTCAAATGGTGAATGTATTTTACATGAGTTTTATGTGTCTTTAATTGTTTATTTACGATGAACCATGTTTGATTTCAATGTCATGAATGGGAAATATGCCAATCTAGGATGTAATTAGCTAATGAGTTAATAACTACATTATGTTCTCTAGGGATATGCCTATAAGTGATGGTTTCAAATGACCTTTCTAATAAGCGTACTCTTTGGAATAGGCGGAGAAGCACATGATTTATAATGATATAAATATGGTTTAAATGACAAACCATGAGTTGTGAGTCCATCAAGAATACCAGATTGTGAACATACTGAGAGGTAGCTTCAGTTAGAAGACCTATGACTGCATGATACTCAGTGACATTGTTGGTAGCGGGACCAATACAAACCACTCCTGAATTGACCAAATATTTAGCTGGGGAATAGAGGACCTAGGAAGCTGAGGTGAGATTCAAGGTGTGGCAGCAAGCACCATCAGCGAAGACGTAGAAATCCATCTGCTCTACATGAACAAAACATGGTATAAACAGATGCAGACACTAAACTCAAAACCATATTGAAAATTCTAAAAGCACACTGAAAGTCAAGAAATATACATATATACAAGATACTATCCAAGAAAAATCTAGGCATAGTACCTCTTTAGGTACAACCCATTGCGAGGTTTCCCTAAAGGGATTCCATGATAGTCAACGAGCTCATAGGCCCCTTTCTCTAAAACTTTAGAAATGATGAAAGGACCGTACCACATGGACTCAAACTTTCCTTTCCCTAGTTTGTCATATCTCTGGTCGTAATACAAAACTAGGTCACTCTCGTTAAAGGCACGAGGTTGGATGGATTTATCATACTGTGCCTTGACGCATTTCTTATGTGGCTCATTAGCCAATGTAGCATCTCTTCGAGTCTTGTCAAGGTTATTCAAGTACAAAAATATTTCTTCTTCTGCGGAAGTGTCTGGGAGAAGTTCGACGACAAGTTGTAAAGATGGAGTCTGACATTGAATTAGTAATACAGCTTCGAGTCCATAGACAAGTTGGAAAGGCATGAAACCAGTAGCTGTTTTCCCTGAAGTCCTATAAGCGCAAAGAGTGGAGAAAATAATGTGGTGCTAATTGGATTTATGATCTCCAACCATCCGACGAAGCATAGTTTTCAAAACTTTGTTAATGGCCTCTACCTGACCATTAGCTTGTGGATAATATGGCATAGAGTTTTCATGGTGAAAACCTAGCTTGGCACTCAGTTCCTCCATCATTTGATTATGGAAATGTGATCCGTGATCAGTAATAATGGACTGCAGGACTCCAAATCTAGCTATGATATGATTGAACAGGAAAAGAGCGACAGTCTTACCATTTTTCACACATGTAGGCATGGACTTAGCCCATTTTGTAAAATAGTCAATGGCTACGATGATATAACCATGCCCCTCAGTTGAGGTAGGCTTACAATGCATGAAATAAATTCCCCATTTGGAAAATGGGCCAACGGTAATGACGGGGTGTAGCTGAGCAAGATGAATGTGATTTTTGGGATAAAAATGTTGACAAGGTGGTCATTTATTAACAGCCTCGTGATAGTATTTGAAGACTGAAGGCTAGAAATAGCCAGTGTGAAGGATTTTCTGGGATGTAGCCATCCCAGACAAATGACCACCACATGCTCCAGAGTGGCAATCATTCAACACATGTTCATCCTCATGAGTGAGGCATCACTGAAGAATAGAATCAATCCCATGTCTATACAAGGTATCATTCAGGATGAGGTAGTATTTCATGTGGTGACAGATATGACGGTGATTGTCATGGGATAAATGTGGCTGAAATCGTTGTGTTTGGAGATAAATCAACAAATATCCATACCATGGATCGATAGTGCTAATCAGGAACAAGAATTCATCCAGAAATGAATCACTGGGCTCATATTCCATCGAAGCATAGGGAAGATCACACATGAGCTCAGCAAAGACTAAGGATTTCATTGATGTGGCTTTGGAAAATTCTAGATCAAACTCCTGTAGTATGACTATCCATTGGGAGTACTTTCCCCCAAGTACCTGATGAGTCAAGATGTAATACATAAGGTTCTAGTCTTCCAATACAGTGGTTGTGTAGAACAAAATGCAGTGATGAAATTTTTGTACAGCAATGACTGTAGCCAATGCTAACTTCTCCATGCGTGAATATCAGGTTTCAAAATCCATAAGATTCTTACTCGCATAGTAAATCACGTGGTCCTGACCGTTGGGATTTTCCTGCACCAAAACCATAGCAATGGTAGTAGCGGAGGAAATAATTTACAAGAGAAATTCCTTTGAATAATCTGGGGGTGTATCATGGGCGAATGAGTCAGAGTGTGTTTGAGATTATTAAAGGCACGTTGGGCTTGGTCATCCCAAAAGAACGGGGTGTCCTTTTTAAGGAGACGCATATAACCGTGCATTTTCTCTGCGAAATTGCACACAAAAATATGGAGAAATTTTGCCTTCCCTTGCAAACTTTGGAGTTCAAGGAGATTAGTTGGGGCTAGTAGAGCTAAAATGGTGGAAATTTTTAAGGGGTCTATCCAGATGCCATCCTTAGAGACCAAAAATCCTAACAGACGTCCTGTCTCAATGCAGAAAACACATTTATGCAGATTGAGCCATATATTATAATGATGACATCTTAGGAAAATGTCTCTAAGATGACCAGGGTGGTCCTCCCATCGTTCTGAATGAGCAGGGAGGTCGTCAAGGTATGGTTGAACAATATGTTTAATATCATGAAATGCATAGGACATCGCACTTTGGAATGTGGCTCTAGCATTTTTCAAGCCAAAAGGTAACTTCTTATATGCAAAGGTTCCCCATGGGAAAATGAATGTCATATTGTGTTGATTGATGGGTAATATCTCAACCTCATTATAGCCAGAGAAGCCATCCATGAATGAAAAGATGACACTTTCGACACAGTTGTCGATAGTTTGATCGATGTGCGGAGTAGGAAATTTGTCCTTGGGACAAGTTTTATTCAAATCCCTAAAGTCAATACAGACTCTAGTGGTGCCATGCTTTTTATTGAAAGAGACAATATTCGATACCCATTTCATCAGGGGTACGTGATAAATAAAACCAGCTTTGAGAATTTTCTCTATTTCAACTTTAATAGTTGTGGCCTTCTGTTGATGGACTTGCCTTAGTTTTTGTCTTACAGGTTTAGCCATGGGATAGGTTTTAATCTTGTGGAACACAATGGATGGGTCAATCCCTAGCATTTCTTCATAAGACCAGGAAAAAATAACACATAATTCTTTGAAAAGTTCCTTATATGCTTTAGATTCATCTGCCGAGCAGTTATGCCCAACATGAACATGCTCGATAGTACTAGGCTTGGCTGATATGTCAATTGGATTTGTTTGAGTAATGTTGCAAATGTTTCCTTCAGAATCTATGTCTTGCAACAATATGGGACTTTGGGGTCCGTTGACAATATCAATAGGAAACAGGGATGCATAATCATGGTTAACCAAACTGGTGTTGGGGAGGAACATGGATCTATGATGGTGATCCTCCCAAACAGACTCATCCATAATCATGATCTCCATAATGGACTCATCGAAAGGAAAAGTCTCAAAGAGATAATCTAGAATAGGATGAGATGGTTCTAACCAGTAAGGTAAGTGGTAAGGATCCGACGCGACTAGATGAAGGTCATCAGTGTGATCATCGGAAAGGGTTTGAATGGTGTCATACATTGCTTCGTGTGGACTCAACGAGGTGGACTCAATAACTTGTTTTCCCTTAAGATCATGGTCAAATGACACAATCATATGGACTATCGCAGTGTCCATGTTAGGAGGAGTGGATGGAAAAATCCCCATTAGGGATGAATCCTTCAACATGCCTACCCCAATCGACTGGTAAGGAGGAGGGGACTGGCCTAACATGGGGATGTTATTAGCCATAGAGGTAGTAACATCTGGGATACAAAAATCAAGCTGGTTAATGGTAACAATTCTCCCTAGATGCAAAAATTGTATTGTTTGGAATACTATTGAAGCGACAGCCGTCGTGGCATAAAACCAATTTCTTCCTATAAGGAGGTTGTAATCTAACAGGGCATCTACTACTTCTACTTGAATAGAAATAGTTCCCCCAAGCTCGATTGTGAGGGATGATATGAGACCATGGGGCTGGAAACCTCGTCCATCAAAGGCTTTTAGAGTCGTAGGGGATGTTACAAGCTCAGGAGAGCCGAGATATTTCCAACAAGACAGAGACAAAACCGAGGTCGAAGCTCCTTCATCTAGTACCGTTCTAAAAACCTTCTTTCCAACTACTTTCGTAATTATTTGAAAAGCAAGTTTATGAGGTAGCCTAAACTTATAGTTCTCAATATTGAAATGAATCAAACTAGTATTATCCGGGTCTAAAGCTCCTAACGCTGTTAACATATTTTTGCGTTATATAAGACAACTTTGTAGTACTTCTAAGGTAGACATTGCACAAGGTGCCTGAGCGAGATCTTCAACTACATTATAAAATTGAGGAGCTCTGACATTAGGGGTAAAAACAACCTTCCTAAGAGTATTCTTTGGTGGACGCAAAATCATGTCGAGAGTAGGCTTTTCGATGATTAGGGGGACAGTAGACGAGGATTCCGAAGAACCAGTAGAGGGATATTTCCCTGAAGTAGAATGGTCTTCTTTCTTATATGTGGGTTTGTAAAAACTCTGACTACGAGTTTGTATATTAATGGTATCTGAGGACATCATATGGATTTCTTCTGACGAACTAGAGTTACCTTGATTAGACATGTGGTCTATCAGTTGTTGTTGAGAGGGAAAAGGATCCATGAGAACTGCAGGTGCGGGATTTGATTTCAAAAATTGGGAGATTTTGTCCCGACAGGGACACACTTTTGTGAAATGGTCACCTTCGCATAGCAGACATGGATATTTTGCTTTTCTCTTCCCTTTATCATTATCATTGTTGGTTGGTCTTGGATTCTCCTATTGGTTTCCAAGTTTTTTATTCTTATTTTTACCCTTCTTTTTATTATTGCCCGAGGTTTGAGTACTTTGAATAGAATTGACCTCGGCAGAAACCTTAGGAGTCAAAGGAGTAGGGGTGGTAGTCTAGGGTTGCTTGGCAGGTTTCGCTGCTGACGGGGACTGGATTGAACCAACAATCCCATCAACAGGTACTTCTGCTGGTGGATTTTTGGGATTGGTGCTTGGGCGAGAAGCTTGAGGAATCAAGTCATAAAGAGTTCCAGACTGGGAGTAGACCAATTCTAGGTACTGGGCTCGACTAATGGCTTGCTCTTCAGTAACAGCACCGCCCATAGCCACATCTTGGGAAATTGGAGGCAACAAATATTTGGTAAACCAATAAGCTAATAACTGATCTGAAATAGGGGCCTTAATAAGCCTTCTCCACCTTCTCCACTCATGGATATGATTGGATATGTGGGTGGAGGTGTTCTGTCACAGATAAGTTAAGAGATCAATACCCATTTCATAATGGATAAGGAGCTGAAAGTGTGTAAGAAACACGATTGCCAAGGAGCCAAAATCCACAAACAAATGTTGTGGAAGTTCAATGTACCACTTCACGGCTGTACCGGTCAAAGTTCATTGAAAGAGTTGTAACCAAACTGAATCATCCATGAGGGAGTTTGAAGAACACCATAGATGGAATTTCATGACATGGTTTTTCAGATCGTCTCCCTGCTTCCCATCGAACTTTTGAATGTCTGATGGTAACTTTACCAGAATGGGAGGCCACAAGGGATTGTGTTGAATGGGGTCATTAATCAACTTGGACAAGTCAGGAAAGTCCAAATTTTCTAGGAAAGGTAACTAACTGTAAGGTTGCACATACTGGTAATATTGATATGGCATATATGTACCAGTAGTGTTAGTTTTTCAACATTTAAGCTAGCATTATGTTAGGATCTTTTCACTGAGAGAATAACAAGCACAACAATAACATAAGCACATCACAAGAGACAAGAGACACAAAGATTTTTGATCGGGGAAACCATAAATGGAGAAAAACCCGCAACTTCCTCTAAGATAGTATCACCACAAGATGTAAAACCCCAAACCAGAAAGATGCACTCCAACAGCAGTAGTCTTCTTGTCCCAGTATATTTCCTTCTCCACTAGTGCGCCACACTTGAGAGAGAAAGTGATGTATATCACAAGTGATAAATAGAGAGACTCTCACTCTCTATTTATATTCATCCATTCACTTGAATTGCATTTTCACACGTAGTCTCAACCTAACAATTACTACTCGAGCCTACACCTTAATTAGTGTATAATAACTCAAGTGCCCCGAAACTGTGGGGACTTACCTAATGACTTGATATGACTTGTTTACATTATTAATATTCCCGATTGGAACATCGGGGCATCATCACATGACTCAAATACATAATAGAAACATCCCAGAATAAACATCGGGTTACAATACATAAGATACATAGAAGAATACATTTCAAAGTTACATATACATCAACACTCCCTCTTAACTAGGAAGGTATTCTTTCGACACGATTTTCAGCACTGGTCTTCTTCTCTGTATCAACTGGAACATATTCGTCTTCAAGTCATCTTCGTCTTCAAGTCATCTTCATCTTCAAGTCATCTGGATCTGGATCGTCATAGAACTGGATCTGGATCATCACTCGATCTAGATCATCATAGCACATCATCACTGGATCTGGATCATCACTTGATCTGGATCATCACTTGATCTAGATCATCATCACTGGACTGGATCTGGATCATCATGGAACATCACCATAGGATCTAGATCATCACTCGATCTGGATCTCCCGGAGTCATCATAACTGGGTCTGGATCATAGCTCGATCTGGATCTCCTCTGGTCATCATCATGTGTGTACTATCTCATCATAGGAAATTCTGCAGAGCTAGCCCTTTTTTATGCTGGTTGTAGGCCTAGCCACATGGTAGGTCTTCGCTTAGCACTTAAATCTGACCTGCTCGTCAGAAAGGAACGCCCAACACTTACATCTGATCATGTAGTAAACTACAATCACATCAGAAAGGCCCAGCACTCACATTCACCAGCATGATAGGACATCACATCACTAACATCTGTGAAATGGCTCTGCACTTATATCTATCTGACCTACTCGTCAGAATGGCACATTCACCCAGGCTGAAACACATCCTACCACAATGATGAATGACTTTCATCCAGGCCAGAGCCCCTCCTACCACAATGGTGAAAGATTTTACACATTCACCCAGGCTGGAACACATCCTACCACAATGATGAACGACTCTCACCCAAGCCAGAGCCCCTCCTACCACAATGATGAGAGATTTGTGCACTCACATCTGACCTGGTAGGAACTGAATCCTACACCCTCGTCAGAATGCCCCCCAGTCCCTGACTGAGCTACTTGGTAATGGACCAGGTGCCTCCACTCTCCCGGAGAGTGGCAGTAGCCCTTACATCTGTCCTACTCGACAGAATGGCCAGCACTCACATCTAACATGGAAGGAACTAAATCCTTTAGCCATGAACATAATGGCTCAGCCCTTACATCTGACCTGCTCGTCAGAATGGCTCTCTTAGTCCCTGACTGAGTGTTCCTGGTAACTGACCAGGTGCCTCCATTCCTAGAATGGCAGTCAACACTCATATCTGACATGGAAGGAACCAAATCCTCTCACCATGACAGAATGGCTCAGCCCTTACATCTGACCTGCTCATCAGAATGGATTTGGATCTATAGCACTCATATCTGACATGGAAGGAATTGAATCCTCTCACCATGACAGAATGGCTCAGCCCTTACATCTGACCATGGAAGGAACAAATCCTCTCACCATGTCAGAATGGCTATGGGTCTCATCACTTTCTCTTGGAAGGAACCTCGATCTGGAGAACACCAAGTCTCTCTCTGAAGTACTCAAACTTCAGCCTAGCCAATGGCTTCATCAATACATCAGCTATCTGTTCCTCTGTCACAACATACAGGAGCTTCACTGCTCCTCTCTGCACCATATCCCTGATATAGTGATACTTGATCTCAATATGCTTCGTCTTGTCATGGAACACTGGATTCTCTGACAACTTCACGTAACTCTGGTTGTCACAATGTATACAAGTAGCATCCAACTGGAGATCAAATATATTAGACAGTAGCTTCCGCAGCCATACTGCCTCACAACTAGCTGAACAAGCTGTGACGTACTCTGCTTCAGCTGTACTCAGTGCCACACAGGATTGCTTCCTGCTAAACCAAGAGATCACACCTGATCCCATACTGAAACAACATCCTAAAGTACTCTTCCTATCGATGGCACTGCTTGCCCAATCTGAATCAACATAACCTTCCAGGTTAATCTTCTAATTCGCATCGTACTTGAGACCATAATCAACTGTACCCTTCAAGTACCTCAGAATATGCTTTGCAGCCATCAAGTGAACACTTCTCGGATCTGTCAGGTACTGGCTCAAGGTGTTCACAGCAAAGCAAATATGTGGTCTCGTGTTCGTCAGGTACATCAATGACCCAATCATCTGACGATACATCGTAGCATCAAATGACTCTGATGAAGCATCACTCAATAGCTTCATGTTCGATGCCATAGGTGTGGTCATGCATTCCATCATCCTGAACCTATTCAGGATCTATACTGCATACTTCCCTTGCCCAAGGAAGATCCCATCTGTACTCTTCCACACCTCCATACCTAGAAAAATAGTGCATCGACACATAACAGGAGCATCACTGGTCTTCTGTCTTCAACCTTGAAGCAAAGGTTGGAATCCGCTTTACTCTCAGTAAATCCTAGAGTCATCAGTAATCTTCCCATCCCGTTGTACCATGTCGAATCTTAGATATTCTCTAGTCACTCCCTCTGAAGCGACACATCATACTCCCTCTATCTTCTATGCTCTATGCACTGAAAACATTCTGTACCGGAGTGACAAGTAGCTTCCTATGCTACTAATATTCTATGTGACCATCTAGTGTATAGGCTTGCATCTTCAACCTTGTAGCAAGGGTTAATATCTTCATCAAACTCTTACTGGCTGCAAATGTCTCTTCGTAGTCTAGGCCTTCCTTTCGTGAGAAGCCTCATGCTACGAATCTTGCTTTGTATCCCACGATGTTTCCATCTACTGCATTATGGAACTATGAACTTCTCTTCAGGTCTCGGTAATACGCCCTGACATCATTCTTCTTGAACTGGTCTTCCATTTATTCTTAGTTACTTCTTCATGGTTGGAAGGTTCTGCATCAATGATGTCACTGCATTTATCATATTATTATTTGTCTTGAAATGTCGTCACTTGTTCTTCAGAACAAGTCTTCATTATTCTTTTCTTGTAGGCGATTATGTATGCGGTCTTTCCTACAAGTCAAATGCAATTGTATGGTCAGAAACATTTCATAAGGAATATTTATACTGGCAAACACTTATGCATAAATATATGATCATGCAACTACTTTAGCCAATACAACATTCATCCATATCTCACTGAAACTTTCTAGATGCCTTCCATCTCTACCAGGACAACATTGAGATTGTGCACTAATCCAATATGTCAGCAAAGAGGTTTCATTCTAGATAAGTAGAAATGGAGAGTTGTATAGCACCATGAGCTACTTACCCATCACATGCATATTACTAGTATATTGTCGTTAATGCAAACATCCTATCATGTATAATACATCAACTGAATATAAACAAATGCATAACAAAATAATATCATGAAATGACAATTGAATACTTATCTTTATTTGTTTCATGGGTATACTCCTTCTTGAGTCTTCAGCTTCATCGTCTTATTCATTCATGATAGCATCATTTCTTATCCAAATGCTGAGGTGGATAAGAAGTTCTTCAAGAGTTGAGATCTTCATATTCCTCATTGATTGAGGGATCTTCTTTGGATGGTAAGAGCTTGATCTTTAGTTGCTCCCATCTTCTCTTCTTGAGCTTCTTCTTCTTGTGAGTTCTCTGAAAGTAATCACTTCCTTCTGGCACACATTCCTCACATGAATGAATCCTACGATCCTAGGAGGCCATTCAAGGTGGCCATCACCACTTCTACATTCTTCACTTCTTCTTTTACCGCTTCAAGTTGTTCTTGATTTGAGGGACTCTTATGACTGCATGGTCTTTGCATTCTGGATCTTCACATTCTTCAACTGGTTTATTTAGGTCATATTTTGATTTTTGTTCTTCCCTTCAAATAGCTTGAAATTCTGGAATACCTTCAACAACTTTGCTTGCAATAGGTAGTGCTCTGTAATGCACATGTGCAAGCCTTCTATGCCAAAGCTCATTTGGCTCTACTATGTCATGGATCAAGGCTTGTTCTGGATGGCCCTTCAATTTGTACAAGCCTCCTTATTGTTCTCCAATCACTACCACATCATCGATAGTATTTCCTTTTGGCCACATGATGACTTTACCATCTATGAATGCAACCCGCATTCCTTTTGCATCAGTGCTGAAATGGAGAGAAGGTTCTTCTTGAGTCCTGGAACAAACAATAATTATTTCATTGTTAGAGACTTACCAGAGTCTAGCTTGTATGAAGATTCCCCACTACCTTTTATTGGATATTGGTAGTCATCTCCTAGTTTCACCTTGTGAGGTGATTCATGTTCTGACAATCTTACAAAGGATTCCTAGAGTCCCGTCATATGTTTGTAAGCCCCACTATCTATAAGCCAATCATCACTTCCATGAGTAATGTTACCTGTGAGAGCTGATATCAGATCATATTCATCCTTGCTTGAAGAATCTTCACTTTCATATCTGGATCTCTTTCTGGATGGTTCATCATCCTCTGCAACATGAGCATGATGTCTTCTTTGGCCTTGACCCAGTTCTTTCTTGTGAAAGGCTTCTAACCTTGTCTACCTCTGAAACTGGAACCTCTATACTCATGTAGGTGTCCAATCCATTTTCTTCAGAGAGATCATATACTTCCAGGATTTGAAGTTTTCAACTTCCGCAAGCTTGTCACCAAGCTGATGTGATATATCATATTGAAATGAGAACCTCAAATGGAAATAGAAAAGGATTAGATCTTACCGATTTGAGGTGTCCGTCCTTGTCCCGGAGTTTGCTGATCTAGGGTTTGTCGCATAAACCCTAATTTTCAAAAATTGGAATCTTTCAGATCTGATAGGACAAACAGATAGATCTCTTCAAATGGAGTTGTCCAATGTACTCCTTTTCTGAAAACAGTGGAGGGAAGCTCCCGGAACAGGAAGCCCTAATTTTCTGATTTCTTCTGCAGAAATTCCTGTTACTGTTTCTGTGATATCTCCGAAATTACTGATCCTATGTGTTTGAAATTTCTCACTAAGATAACCTCGCATATCCCTGATCCAACACCGTAGGTTTCATCAGAAATGGTTTCACCATTTTGGATTTATGATCCTTATCCCAAGGTGACCTGTTACAGGACTGTTCAGAACAGCGAAGTTGTATGACATCCCACATGTCACTGGTTCATCTTCTGAGTCTGATATTTGGACCACCAAAATTATATTCCGTTCCATTTTTGGAAAATCTTCAGGAATTCCATTTGGACCTCTGTAGCCCAATATATTGCATATCTCCCTAGATGTCCTGTTTAGGGATGAATTTTGGAAGAGGCTGGAACCCTAACTTGGAGAGATCATATATCCTGGAATACAATGAATCTGAGTCTTATTTTTGGACACAGGCTTCATCATGATTTTATCTTTGGACCCTGAAATTTTCAGATCCTGAAACTTTTCCAACCTCAGAATATAGCGACTGTACCAAAACTTAGCCGTTTTAGTATTTAGGGTTTCTCTAGCTCGGGGTCAAACTAGGGTTTGACTTTAGCGGAGATTTACCCAACCAAATTTCTTGATCCAGGTCTCTAAAATTTAGTTTTGATGAGGAGAAAAATCCTATGCAGGTCTCACTTAAAAATTCCTCTTCTATAGAAAGCCCTAATTTCCGCATCGAAGACTGAAAATGCTCGAAATCAAATTCCGCTTCGACAAAAAGATGCGCCCTAAGGAGGAGAGTTGTTCCACCTTACTTTTGCTGAAAATATATGGAGGAAGGTCCACAAAATAGGAAGCCATAGTTACCACAGCTGCACTATGTCTTCTTCTCAGGTTAGCTCTGATACCATGTTAGTTTTTCAACATTTAAGCTAGCATTATGTTAGGATCTTTTCACTGAGAGAATAACAAGAACAACAATAACATAAGCACATCACAAGAGACAAGAGACACAAAGATTTTTTATCGGGGAAACCATAAATGGAGAAAACCCCGCAAATTACTCTAAGATAGTATCACCACAAGATGTAAAACCCCAAAACAGAAAGATGCACTCCAATAGTAGTAGTCTTCTTGTCCCAGTATATTTCCTTCTCCACTAGTGCACCACACTTGAGAGAGCAAGTGATGTATATCACAAGTGATAAATAGAGAGACTGTCACTCTCTATTTATATTCATCCGTTCACTTGAATTGCATTTTCACACGTAGGCTCAACCTAACAATTACTACTTGAGCCTACACCTTAATTAGTGTATAATAACTCAAGTGCCCCGAAACTGTGGGGACTTACCTAATGACTTGATATGACTTGTTTACATTATTAATCTTCCTGATCGGAACATTGGGGCATCATCACATGACTCAAATACATAATATAAACATCCCGGAATAAACATAAGGTTACAATACATAAGATACATAGAAGAATACATTCCGAAGTTACATATACATCAACAAGTAGGACCGTAAGTAGACTGATAGACAAGTTGTTGGGAGGAAGAAATACCAGGAAATATTCCCATGGGGGATTGATTTCTGGGATCATGACCATTAGGGCCACCAGGGCCTTCGAGACCACCAGGACCACTAGGAGGTGGACCACCAAAACCTGTGGGACCTCTAGGAGGTAAACCTCTAAAGCCACTAAAACCACTAGGGGGAGGGCCAATAGACCCTCCAAGGCCATTAGAAGGAGAGCCACCAGGCTCCCCAGGAACACCATGACCAATAGGACCATAATGAGGGAAGCCACCAGGCCCCCCAGGACCATTAGCCCACCTAGGACCCCCAGGGGGAGGACCTTCATAAGGGTTTCCTTCGAAACCTCCCGCAGTATGAATAGGTATTCCCCCCATAGTTGGCATGTAAGACCAGTTAGGCTTCCCCCATGGCGTAAAATTAATACTAGGGTATGGAATTCCTACGTGTGGCATTCCTATAGGGTTGGGTGGATAATTAATATTTCCTACAGGTGTAGTATAGCCATAACCTCCAGAGGATTAAGTGGTTACAGGTTGTGCCCCCAAGGGATGACCTGAAGTGGGTGGGGGATTAAATATATTAGTGTGGGTGGGAGGGATAGAAACTATAGATTGTTCTATATTATAGGTCTGTCCTTGAATAGGTACAATTTCGATGCCAAATAAGGTAGGTTGTGCCGAGGGTTGCCCCCCGGCACTAGAAGGTAATGACGAAACGAGAATTGAAGGTTGAGCCCCAGGTGTAGAAGACCTGGGAGGATTGGGAACAGACATAATATAGGAGGTGGTGGGGTTGGAAGTTTGTCCTGGGTTGTGTGGAGTTACTGTGCGATCTATAATCGGTTCAATGGGTCTCGTATAATTAGTAAGTGAACGATATCCCACAGGCACAGCTGCGGAACGTGGTGGTGGTGTGCCTAATATATCATCTATTTTCTTCTCAATCTCCTGTGCATGGAGAATGGCTACCTGGTATTGTCTACATTCTTCTTCATCTGGATAAATTTCTTCAGAAAAGTTTAAACGAGTGCCGAATGAGGCAATGGCCTGTCATATAGAGGTATTCCAAAATGGAGCATGGTACCATAATTCGGATGGGTAGTATCATCAACATGACCTTCTATGGGAGAATGGAATGAGGTATTTCCCTGAGAAGGTTGTTGGACCAAGGGAGGCGATTGTGAAGGATATGGACCTCCACTTTCTGCATCCACATTATCTCCCACTTGGGAGGTGGTAGCAGCTACTTGGTCGATAGCTTCCATTGGATTTTCTCCTGAAACAAGAATAAAATTGGGTGGTAAGCCCCATACTCTTCTAGACTATCTTAGCTCAGCTAGTTTGTATAGTTCCTATCTAACCTAGGGTCTTAAAAAACTAGAAAACACACCAAAAATTTCTCTATTCAAGCTATAGGTCAAACAAGCAAACTTAAATGACAGGAGGAGTTTAGATAGTCAGGTCTCTCACCAGGATTGTCAAGAAGGCGCCACTCACGATATACCTCTAGGGTATGTGCGTAGTAATCTCCCTGAATGTTGTTTTCAATGTATGGCTCCAAGCAAGATGTCCAAAGGGCTTTTCTCATATGGATAAGGTATCCTGATGGGGTCTTTTGGTATACTCAAGGTACATGGGAGCTCAAATCGGTAGTAATGCTGTCTAATGCATAACTATACACAAGGGGCCTTCCAATATACAATCGAGTACGTGAAGTACCTTTCTATATACCTCAAGGGTACATGAAAGGTCGTTTGATATACCGACGGTGCGTGGAAGAACCACACGAGTCTCGGTATGTAATGCAGACAAGTAACGATAGCTCCTACGATTAACGACGCCCGAACATGTCTCTAACCTATCACTCAAATTGCTATGTAAATTTTAACCTATAGCTACTGTTAATTTTAAAGTGTACAGTTAGGTGAATGCATGGAGTTTTGATAGAAAAATTAAAACCATGCAATATGCATATGCAAATATTTCACTTTACCATTTGGTATGCCTACCTACGAGAAGGAAAGAGAGTATTTTCTTTTGTTTCAAAACCAAAAATATTTCCAAACAACAATCTGGAACACAAAATCAAAGACAAGCAACACTTTCCAAACTGATTTCTCTTTTCTGAAAGCAATAAAAAGGGGAAGAATCTCTTTTCCTAAAAGAAAAACAAGAAGCACACTACATGCATATGCTCTCTATTTTTCAGTTTTTCTTAAAACATAGATAAATCTAACTTAAAACTACCATATTTTTTATTTTGATGAGATAGTACTAAATGCATAAGAGACAAAAAGACATAAATAACCTGAAAGCTTGTGAGGCCAATCAAAGATCCAATGTCTAATGCTCAATGATGATAATAACCTAATCTTAGTAAAAAAATTTCTTTTTTAAAGAAGAAAAAAGAAGTTCTCTATGAACACAAAAAATGAAACCAAGATGCTAATCAAATGTTTTTCTTTCAGTCTATATAATAGAAAAATAAAGAGATCTTACTAATGCCCTAAGCTTTAAAAAAAAATAATTCCTTTCACAATCACAACCAACAAGCACAGGAGTGAATGAACAATCAATAAGCCTAATCTAGCTTTTGAATTCTCCAATCAAAACAATATTTAACCATACAATTTCAAACCACAAGCATCAAATTCTAACACACAAGCCTGACAGTGCAGGGCTGAAAGCAAATCAACTAAATTTTTTTTGCCAAAATGAGAAAAAGTGGTCTTGGAATAAGGCCTACCTGGCACCGCGTTGTAGGGGTCTTATCAGAGCAGTTCTGGACCAGCACCGCTTCTCACCAACAGGACTCAGGCGGTGGCACCGCATGCTGCTAACTAGGTCTAGGAGGTGGCACCTCTTCTCGCCAATTGCATAAGATTGGTTCCCTGTATAAATCCAAAACACAAAGGAGAATGACAAATCAAGTTAGAAAAAGATCAAATCAAGGTAAAAACCGATAGATTGAGAGTAAAAAAGAGCATAAAAGGTTGAAATAATTAATATCTAGACAGATCTTGAAGTTTCAAACAAAAATTCACTGAGTCAGACAGTAGATCTAAATGAAGAGAGTTGGAGATGGAGACTGGATTCAGACAAGAGTTGAAGAACTAAGAAATATCATATCAACTGATACATATATCTAGTCCCTAGTGGAGTCTCCATATTTGTAACCAGGAATATTTCACCTTCTGTAGACAGAAGCTGTTCCTCTAGTCTGGATGGTTCAAATCCAGAACAAATGAGTGAACGACAAAGGATGATCCCTAGATGTCGTAGACACCTGGAATGCTGCTTCAATAGTGAAACTGTGTACCCGCAACCAGATCAATCATGCAAACACTTCAAATCTACCAGAACATCATCTACTTATCGATGTTAGTGACTAAGGAATCTAATAACATGTACATGCGAAATAAAAAAAACAGTAATGTGGGATGGAAATCAGCTTTGCATTAAGATATATGGAGAAGTTTACAACCAATTAAGCCTTAGTGTCGACATGCATCTCCATGGGACCAACACTTCATCCCCATAAGCTCCAACTTTTCTCTCTATGCTCTCCAATGGCTTGGGCCAAGTGGTCAATCCAATAGCATAACAATACCTCTATAGTTCTCCCCCTCAACCATGGACATGAGCTTGTATTTATAAGGCTCAATGGATAGGGATGGTTGAGAGATTTGTGGATGAGGTGGCCTCTAAGATCCTATGATGGGGGATATTGAGCTCAACTGACCCACTATGATAGGGATAAGGAAGGACACGAGGCTCATGATCTAGAAGCCTCGAGAAACTTCTCTTTTTCCCATTTTACCTAGGGTACCTCTTTTCTCCTCTTATGACAGAGCGGTTTAGATAAGAAACACTTATGGACAAAAGGCCACAGGTGGTGGCACTACTTATGGAAAACAAGATACAGGCAGTGCGAGTAAGGTACCGCTCATGGTTAACAGGGAAAGCGCGGTGCTGAGTATTTTTATGTAGAATTGACAAACAACATGGGTTTCCACTCCAAGTGCTGGGATTAAGGGTAAACATGTAATTCAAAGGTCTTATCACATGGTGGTTACAGGATTTGGGTATAACATATTCCTCCCTTTAGAGGTAGGAAACTGTGATGAAATAATATTTGGTTGTTTTATGTTGCTTCTCAAATAGAGGTGTTGATCTTTATCAAATTTTACTTATGTAGGTTACTGGGAAGGACAAATATTATAGATACATGGAAACATCTGATTTTTTGAATGAGTTGAGAAAGGACACATTTAAAGCAAATAACGATTTGGAGATTAAAATATCAAACACTGTACTTCAACAACTTGATGATGTAGTTGGGGACGTCTTTGGGCTTGCAGTAAAATGGTTTGTTGTTTCTTTACTCATTTAAATCTTTTCTTCAATTATTGAGCATAACTATAGAATCTTGTCTCGGGGCTTGCAATGAAATTAAGAATAACTCTGGGCATGCTACAACTATTGAGAATTTATTGGGAGTTCTTTTATTTACTGAATTGTTTTTGTTGGCTAAAGAGTTTTAATTCCTAAATCCAAAATTTTGGTGCATATTACATGAAATTTCAGTTATTAGATGGTAGTATGTCAAAGATACTTGCCTCTTTTGTTCAATTCTATATTGTTTGCTAGAAATTTATTTTAACATTAATCCATCCCTAAAGTTATGCTTTGATAAGTAGTTACTCTTGTCTGGATATTTCTTTGCAGATTCTAGGAATAATTGGTATAACAATTGTTAAACCTCCCATGCGAACAAAACTTGTCACTTGATATTTATTGTGGTCAAAATTTGCATCAATAACTTGTTGCATCTACTATGAATTGTATAAAATGATAAATAGTGAATTGGTCATTTAAGATTGTGGATGAATTTGATCACCAAGACTGTATACGGATATAGTCACTAAAGATCTAAGATATAGACTAAGGTCATTTAAGAATATATCTTTGCTCATCTAAGATTGTGTATCATCTACGGGTTGCTAGATGGATAGTCAAATATTTGAGGATCATAGGTTAGCACCAAGTTGGATAGAAAAATATTTATCTAAATAGTAATGAATATTAATGTCTTCTTGAAAAAGACTTCGGTAGACAATTGTGAATAATAATTATCATGTTGCTTGAAAAATGACTTCATTTTGTTCTTATATTTTTGTAGTAATGCATGAATAGGTTCTTTGTCGCTTTGACATATAAATATACTTATAGAGATCCTAATATATTATTGACCGTCACTTATTCTAGCACATCTTAACACGAAATACAATTGTTTTAACTCCCCTCAATATAAAATCCACAGCAACTTACTCAGTAACTAAGAATAATTACAAAAGTTGAAAGGCATTATTGTTTAGTCTTCAATAATGCAACACTTTTCTGGTTCTTAATATCTAAACACTACATTATGTTGTATGATGCAGGTTGTGTTGGTAAAGAAATGTATGCAATGTCATATCAACCAAGTTTTGCATTGGGGCATCAAAGGTAATTTCATTATTTTACCAATCTTTTTTCTTGTCTTTTTTTCATTCTGAGATATGATTATTTAAACAAGTGTTTGAACATGGAATTTTATGCTTTAACTATGATATTATCTACCAATCGATAATAATGGGATTCTAAAGGTTATGGGTTTTTTCATGACAATATCTTTCTGTAGTGACCAAAATGGAAACCTGACCAATAGAGTAATCACATTGTGATATAGGTAAGTGAAATATGACCTATTTTATGATCACAATCAATTTTGTCTATATTATGAATGCTTTCTTGTTTACAATGCAAAATCTAGATGGAACTTCTTTAGGGTGTTGATTTTGCATTCTAATGTTATGTGTATCCCCTTGGAGCTTCCATTTCTGGCTTCTTTGTTTCTTTATGTTAGAAACAATAAGCTCACTACCATCGAGTATTCCTCTGACATGGAAGGTTTTAAATTCATATTTAAATGGATGTTGTTCATAGTCCTTAGGTAGCTATACCCATTTCCAACATCTGCACAATGACTATAGAGTAGATTCCTATGCCCTGTCATGATTGTAGTTTGTTAAGTATATCCAATTCTATTCCTTCTCCCAATGTTTCAAATCATGCGTGGTTTTCCAAAGAAAAAGATAAAAAGACAGCCTCATCCTATACTCTATGCCTCGATGAATATGATTATATCCAATGTTGTTAGGGATCATGTAGATCTCCCAGTGCAAGCACTGCAACATCACCCTAGGAAGCGAATAAACATTATGAATTGGCATCACAATATATCCTAACCATTTTTCCTTGTGGATACTCATTAGCTTGATGGAAGAAGGAACTTTGCTCATCCCATGGTGGATAGGATCCATGTGAAGTACTAACTATTGGGTTGATCATCCTCTTTTGATTCTCCTTATCGCTCCACTTATACATGGCTCTAGGATTATCATGCTTATCTACTATATCCTTGGCATCCACACTAAGATAATTGTTGTTGATAGGTCTCATATAGTGGCACACTTACGGTTGCTAGGGAATAGTGATTTTTGCAATTCCATTAAGCCAATTTCTTTAGTTTTGATCGAAATTCCTAGAAAAGGTTTATGGATTTTATAACCCCCTTGATCATATATTGTGAACTTATACAATCTATCATCCTTTTCTGACCATTAGATACTCAAAGTTGTGTATTGATCATTTTTACCATTATAGAGGACTCTGTAATTTAGGTTCCCAAATTCTTAAAGTGTGCTAGCTCAATGGAAGAGCGCCTGCCTTACAAGCAGGAGGTTGGTGGTTCGATTAATCCATTCCCTAATGATATTATAATATTGGTTAAAAACAACTAAATTAGTAACTAAAAAATAGAAGATAAGTGACCAGACAATGATAGATAAGTGACCAAACAAAATGACCAAAATTTGTATATAAAATTACTAAAAACAACTAAATTAGTGACCAAAAAATGAGATATGCGAAACTAGGAATTAAAAAGGATGCAACACGTGGTGCTAATGATGAAGCCAAACATGGTGTTGATATGGTAGCAAAATAAGACGCAAAACTAGGCATTAAAAATGATGCAACATGTGGCACTAATGATGAAGCCAAACATGGCGTTGATATGGTAGAAAAATAAGATGTTACTTTGGATGCAAAGCATGGTGCTACATAGGAAGCAAAATATGGTGCAACAATAGAAGAAATAGTTGGTGTCATTTTGGTAGCAAAACACAATGCAAAAAAGGAAGCAAAAATTGGTGCAAATTTGGAAGCAAAAATTGACACATATTTGGAAGTAAAACATGGTGTAAAATGGGATGCTAAATGGATGCAATATTGGATGATAATTTGGATGGTAACATGGTGCTATTAAGGATGAAAATATGGCTCTAACGGGGATTTCATTTAAGAAGAAAAAGAGGAAACTCGCTAGGAAGCAAAATAATACGTTATTTAGGAAGCAAACGTCGACGTTGTTTAGGAAGCGAAGTTGGACGCTATTTTGGACGTCATAAAGGATGCTATCTAGGAAGAAAAAAAAGATGTTTTTTGAGACGCTTTAAGTTTTGTCCATGATGCATCCCATTTAGCATCTATCTTAACCACTCAATGTAAAAAAAGAGTACACTAAAAAGGGACGCTAAATGGGACGCTAGTTCCAGGATTTGTTATAGTGTATACCAAAACTGAAAGAGAAGGGCTTGCAATGGTCTATGTGCTACAAAATCTTAGACATTATCTATTGGGTGGACACTTCAAAATGTTCACTGATCATTCTGCACTGAAGTACCTAGTCAAAAATCTAGTGTTGGGGGGGAATATCTGCCGGTGGCTCCTCCTATTTCAAGAATTTGACTTTGAAGTCATTGTAAAGCCAGGCCGACTGAATGTTGGGCTAGACCACTTATCCCACATTAAAAGTGGTTAGGAACCAAACAGCTTAGAGGATAATTTTCCTAATGCACAACTGTTTGCTATCGATGTTGTCAATAAATAACTTGATGTTATTATACACTTATTAAATACAGGCTATGCGACTGAAGATTATATGACATGGCAAAAGAAACAACTAGTTGTCAAGGCTACAGACTACATGCTAATCGTGGGACATCTATATAAGTTGGGACTAGATGAAATACTGCACATATGTGTCTCTGATCATGAAAGGCAATGGGTAACGGCTGAAGCGCATGCGGGTGTATCAGGAGGACACTACGTTGGGAAGGAAACAATATGAAAGATTTTGCAAATTGGACTCTAGTGGCCAATTGTACATATGGATACAATAAATATTGTTTTGACTGTGATAAATGTCAAAGAACAGGGAAATAATCATGACATGGTAAACTGCCACTTGTGCCACAAATGACACTACAGGTGTTTGATAAATGGGCAGTGGATTTTTTCGGCCCTATTAGTCCACCAGGGAAATAGAATGGTGTGTGCTATATTATAACTGCTACAGATTACTTGAAAAGATGGGAGGAAGTGGCACCTGTGAAAGATTGCACCGCAACAACTGCGGTGAAGCTTCTTTCTGAAAATGTAGTAACAAGGTTTGGTTTACTGAAGATCCTTATCAATGACTAAGATACACATTTTGTAAATAAACTAATTGTTGAATTGACTATAGAATTCCAAATGCAACACAAGAAGATAACACCCTACCATCCTCAAGAAAATGGAACTGTTGAGGCCTTCAACAAGATACTGGAGAATGCCTTGAAAGCACGCAAGAAGTAAGCGCAAATGAAGAAACGCGCAAGCACAAACAAGGAAAAGGAAGCATGCGGTAGGTATAGAAGAAATCTATGCAGACAAGGAAATCTACGCGGACAAAGAAAATTGCGCGAAAGAGGAAATCTGCACAGAAGAAGGAATATGCACAAAAGATGTCACCTACGTGGAAAAGGGAAAATTCACGAAAGGAAGATGCCTGCAGGGTAAAACGGTAGAAAAAGTGTAGATTAACGACCGAAAGTGACATGACGATCGTTGGTGCTGAAGTCGGCTTAATTCATCGGATGCCACACGAGTGAACGCATGCTGTAAGTAAGGTTGTTAGTGCCTCGTGTCATGTAATGATCGCCACAGCTGTAGCCTAGGGGGTGGCCGATGGTGACAGTTAACGGACTTACTGTATGAATTTGACCCTGCGTGGTCATGTAAAATAGTATAAATACGAGGGATTCAATACTTAGAGGGTTGCTTTATTTTTACCCTTTGGTGGATTTTTAGATCACTCTTTAGTTTCTTTTGATTGGTTAGTAGTGGGATGATCTCTGAGGGAGTGGAGGGAAGTTGTGAGATCTGAGTGGTAGATTAGTCGGAATTCTGTAGGATGCAGTCAGAGGTAGTGCAGTAGAAGAGAATATTTGCTAGAGAGGTGTAGATGCTAGAGAAGTCAATTCAGGCCGTGTGCAGATTAGTAGATGGTAGAAGTACTTAGGAGAATTAAGACAGATATCATGAGAGAAAGAAAGAGTCTAAGCAGAAAGCTAGATCTAAGACAGTCTGCAGTCAAATGCAGGATAATGGCACCATATATTTCTCATGCCAGATGAAGAGCACCTTGTGGTTTTTACCTGGATGGGTTTCCACATTAAGTCTCCTGTGTGTTGATGATTGAATGTGTATGGTTGTTTATGTTTATGTTTATGATGCAAGAGTCCTCCTGGGTCCTCTTGCCTTGTAAATTTTTCCTATCTTCTTTTCATTTCTTTATGACATTGTCATTTATATCTATAGCATTTTATCTCTAGAATTGTTCTAGACACTACAACTGATCAGTGGCCACTAACTGTAATCTCTACTTGCATTGCTCTATTACACAATTATTCATGAACATGAACATTAATCTTATCTCAAATTCCAACTCAAATAAGAGGGAGACTCTCAGGCATAGCCATGGTTGTTCTCCACTTTTTCCTTTTAACTCAAATATGAAGACTTTCAGGTATATCCATGGTTGGTCTCCACTTTTGGCTTTCTTGTCAATCATATTTTGTGGATTTCCAACAAAGTACCGACAAGTATTTTATATGGAAATTCATCCTTCAACTTTCAAGAATAGCCATAGTTGGGTGGTCTCCAATGTTGCCTCTCTTCTCAATCATGTTTTGTGCCACATCGCTAAAAGGTGGAAATTTGGAATAGAGGACCTTTTCCTTGATTAAAATGCAGCAATGAAAAAAACTTGAAGAGGAAAACCATTCATAAGAACCACCTTCTTGTTTATGCCCAAATAAGACTGTCTATTGACCATCTCAAAATAGATATGGCATTCAAATTCCCATGTAGATGGGATACATGAAATAAAATTATATTCCTAAGCATTCCACCATATGCAATATCTTACCATTATCCCATTCAAGGAAATATCCCACTGCAGGTTCTCAATTTTCATGAATCCAACAACTAACTCTTTGATCCAATGCACATCCCCTAACATTTTAGCAGTAAGTTTGGGAAAAACACAAAAGTAGTGTGTGGTAGTAATTGACAAGAAATCCAATAGTCCATGGATTGATAATTTGTGGAAACATGTAATCTTAGCCTACACCCGTGGCACTTATAATAATGCATCACTATATTACATGCTTCCTATATACTATCAGGGAATGTATGGCATCAACTTCATAGTCTCTGTGGATGACTTTCTTAGTGTGTGGTCTCCAAATGATTTATGAGATGGAATTCATATTTTTAAACTAAATATATCATGCTAGAGATTATGAAATTTGATGTTCCTACAGTGATGTTGATTATATCCCAATCATAAAATTCCTTATTTTATTGTTAAAATAGAGCTTATCTTGTCAATCTATACATTGTTCTGTCAAAAAATTCATAGCCAACAGATTTTATCAGTGTTACATGGGGATGCGTTCCCCAGGCGCAGCCATTATACTTGTAAAGAATAATACTCTGTTTTTGAATTAGTTGGTAGATATCTTTTCAATGCTCTCTTAATAGTTGCTTTAGTCCTGCTAACCTATTTTGGCCATTAAGAGACATTTTTGTAATTTGATCCTCTTTGCCTTTCACTGAACGTATAAAGATTTCCTCAATACAAATAATTGTATTTGATCTAATTTATTTTCTAATTCTAAGATCTCTGAATTTGTCATTTGCATTATATATTTACATACACGTTTTTTGTAATTAATCTCTTGCAGAGTACTGAAGGAAAAGCATTGAGTTTCAAGTGGTTGATCAGTAAAGGTTGTACATCAAAAGGAAAACTATTAAAATCAAAACCTGAAGCTATATTGAAGACATCATATTCTCAAATGTCGAACATCACTATTAATGGCATACTAGAGAAGGTATTTCTACTCATATGTTTCTTCATTGAATATATGGAGAGATTGACTTGCTATGGTGTTCCAACTTACACATGTGTCCAGAATCCAGATTGGTTTGGAAATTAATTTCTAATTATTTGCTTTTCAGTCATTGGTTATAGGAAAATTCGCTATAGATTGAAGTCTAATTTCTATTAGGGAAATCTACAAGCTGAAGGGAAGGTATATTCTGTTTATTTTATGATGCCTCCCTTTAGAGGTAGGAAACTGTGATGAAAGAATATTTGGTTATTTCATGTTGCTTCTCAAAATACATGGAAACATTTGATTTGTTGAATTAGTTGAGCAAGGACACATTTAAAGTAGATAACGATTTGGAGATTAAAATATCAAAGACTGTACTTCAACAACTTGATGATGTAGCTGGGGACATCTTTGGGCTTGCAGTAAAATCGTTTGTTGTTTCTTTGTTCATTTCAATCTTTTCTTCAACTATTGAGCATAACTGTAGAATATTGTCTCTGGGATTTCAATGAAATTAAGAATAACTTTGGGAATGCTACAACTATTGAGAATTTATTGGGAGTTCTTTTCTTTACTGAATTGTTTTTACTGGCTACAGAGTTTTAATTCATAAATCCAGAACAAACATGAGAGAATGAAAAAGGATGAAGACTCTCCCAGGATGTCGTAGACACCTGGAATGCTGCTTCGATAGTGAACCTATGTATCTGCAACCAGATCAAGCATGCAAAAAAATCAAAGCTACCAGAACATCATCTACTTATCCATGTTAGTGACTAAGGAATCTAACAACATGTACATGCGAAATCAAAACAACAGTAGTGTGGCATGGAAATCATCTTTGTATTAATATGTATGGAGAAGTTTACAACCAATTAAGCCTTAGTGTCGACATGCATCTCCATGGGACCAACACTTCATCCCCATAAGCTCCAACTTTTCTCTCTATGCTCTCCAATGGCTTGGGTCAAGTAGTCAATCCAACAGCATAACAATACCTCTATAGTTCTCCCCCTCAACCATGGACACGAGCTTGTATTTATAAGGCTCAATGGATAGGGATGGTTGAGAGATTTGTGGATGAGGTGGCCTCTAAGATCCTATGATGGGGGATCTCGAGCTCAACTGACCCACTATGATAGGGATAAGGAAGGACACGAGGCTCATGATCTAGAAGCCTCGAGAAACTTCTCTTTTTTCCATTTTACTGAGGGTAACGCTTTTCTCCTCTTATGACAGAGTGGTTTGGATAAGAAACTCTTATGGAAAAAAGGCCACAGGCGGTGGCACCACTTATGGAAAACAGGATACATGCGATGTGAGTAAGGTACCACTCATGGTTAATAGGGAAAGTGCGGTGCTGAGTATTTTTATGTTGAATTGACAAACAACATGGGTTTCCACTCCAAGTGTTGGGATTAAGGGAAAACATGTAAGTCAAAGGTCTTATCACATGGTGGTGATGGGATTTGGGTATAACATAATTCCCCCCAAAGCATGAGACTTAGAGGGATACGATAAACGAAAGCTTTGAGAGAACAGGTTGTCACTTCAAGGTGAAAATGTTAGCTCAATCAGAGCATGTCATCCAGTAGGCATCTGTAGTACATCATTACATTTGAATCATAGACACAAGTAACCAACTCATGGATGTATACCAATACAAAGAAGATCCATGCCAAGGAATAAACAAGCATGGCTACTAGAATACAACGTAGATCCATGTGATAGAGGACTCAAACTTGGACATAACTACTAGACATACAATGTAGATCTATGTCATATAGATGCAAGTTTGAGCATAGCCACGACCATACAAATGTGAATCCATGCTAGATATACAAAACTCCATCGCAACCTGGGGAAAGAAATGAGCGCTAAAAAAATACCCAGGGTCTTCGTCTCGTCTTCCACAAAGTACGATTCTATCCATGTGATTACAATGATCTGAAGTCGAACATGGTAGAAACCACTTGATTACCGGTCAATGATGTGAACCGTTAACAAGTGTGAGGGAGATAACCATTGATGTCAATGATTCCCAAGGTACCCTAGTACAATCTACTAAGTGCAAATAGATGTACTGATGTCAAACACCCAGTTGATTCTATTGATCAAAGGTCAATGATGTGAACCTATGTTGAGAGCGAGAGAATCTGTCATTAAGGAATACAGATCTTAAGGTACTAAGTTTTTTGTTTCTAAGACTATTTCCCAGATAATGAGCTGATGTCGACAGGAATAGTCTCGTCGAAGGAGGGCCATGATGAGTCCCACATCGATGACATGAAACTCAGAACATAGTTCTGGAATGATGTGAATGTAGTAACCACAATACTGACTCAAAATTACTAACATAGATACTGTTTTGACTGCATAGGTAAACTTCTTCAACTTCCCTTTGAACATCAGGCGGCACGACACAAGACTTGGTAGCATGACTAAACGAGACAGACTCATGATACGACAGTGGACAATGCATTCTTTTGAAAGACTCAAAGGAGTGGCATGATTCATGAAAGTGGATTGTCACGGAGATCAGCTGAATACCCAATTGGCTGAAATGATATGCAGACAAGTTCCATGTTCAAAGGTAACGACAAACTACTACCATTTATTTGAAAAATTATTTCCTTGCCATTTCCCCCATCATGATCGATGAGTGCCTCTTTTCGATTTTATGAGTTCAAAGAGGGTAACAAACACTTGGTATAGCTCCTTCGAAGACAAGTCCAAACTCATATGTTTTACAAACCTGAGAGAGGAGGGGTTCATTCCCAAAAACAGGTCTCTCAATGTTTAATTTAATGAGTCCAATGAAAGAAAAATAGGTATCCTTCATGTTTAGAGAGTCTGAATGATTACAAAAGAAGACTCCAAAGGGTCCTTTTTCGTATGATTTAGTCCCTAAGGCCCAAAAAAGTGTAAAATCATACCTTAGAGAACTCTTCCAGCCATGGTTGGCTGGAGTGTTCCTTTTTCATAAATAGTCCATCCGAACGGAAAAAGAGATAACCTATCGTCAGAGAGATGACTCTTCAAATGCTTTAACGAGTGTGAAGAAGACAAGATCGCTCGACAATATTTTCATATTTAGGGAGCCTAAAAAGAGTTTAAAGAGGACTCCATGAGGTTTATTTACACAATGTTAATTTTTACGAGCCTGGAAAGAATCGGAAACGGACTCGACAATCTTTTCGTATTTAAGGAGCCCGAAAAGAGTTAAAAGAAGACTCCATGAGGTTTCTTTACACAATGTTAGTTTTTATGAGCCTGGAAAGAATAAAAAACAGACTCAAATGGACTCGGACCTTTGATACTAGGTTTCAAGAGCGTGACCAAAGTGTCGTAACAAATGCTCATCGAATTTTTCTGTTTTATGGTAGTACGAAAAAGTCATTAACAAACTCCTAAAACTTTACTGCTATGGTTCTTCTATCCTGCAATCGACTCAAAAACAAGTGTTAAATGCGCTCATGACTAACATTAAGGGATTATGACTGAAGAATAAATTGTGGGTCAAGTTGCAAGGACTGTTCCTAGGATTTATGCAGCACTAGAGGACCATCGGGAATATCGTCAGTCAACTGTGGTTGAAGTTGTAGGTAATATTGTTGAGCAATCTGTTTCTATTTTGATTGACCCTGGATCTACTCACAGTTATATTACTCCTAGAGTAGTTGAGATTTGTGCTTTTAAGAAGTTGAAGCATAGCAAATCATGGTTAGTTGAGCTAGCCACTGGGATTGAGAGAAATGTTAGTGAAGTGGTATAAAAATTTCCACTAGTTATGGATGGATTGGTCACTTATACATATCTGAATGTTCTGCCACTTGGTTCCTATGATATTCTCGTTGGAATGGATTGGTTGGAAACACACAGAGTAAAGCTTGATTGTTACAACAAGAGTTTTGAATGCATAGATGAAGAAGGGAACTTATGTTCAGGTACAGAGGGTACTCCCAAAATACTGAACACCTAGAGAAACCACTTCACACAAATAGATCACAGATCAATACACCGATGTTTGTCACGTGGTTAAAACCCTCGAGTGGGAAATAGTCCATGACCCCAGCCAAATAGATACTTGGAGCAATTTATTATGCAAAATAAAGAAGGAGCAATTTATTATGCAAAAGAAATAAAGTTACAAATGAGGTTCTCATAATCGATCAACTAGCCAAGGACCCTCCATGATCTTTAAATAAAGATCATGGACCAATCGGGTGTTAAGCCATAGATCAATGGTAGGTATGATCTAAGAGAAGTTGAACCGTCGAATCACTTTATGTCTAGAACATATTGTGACCGTCAGATTAGAATATTTACAAATTCATACTAAATAAACACACTTTACCTAAAGAATATATTACACAAGTTGATCTTAACTAACTCCTAAGTGTCTAAATATCCTAACATCCCCCCTTAAGAACAACTTGGGATAGGATTGAAGGATTTACAAAAGTGACACTATTAGGAGAAGGAAGGAAGCATTAGAGCCTATCCCCACTTAATGGAACATTCCTGAACTCCTAACATAGATCGAATTTTAGAAAACTTTGCTTCTGTAAGAGACGTGGTGAAGATGTATGCAACTTGATCATTTGTAGGGCAATAGAGCATTTCAAGAACACGATCATGAACAAGATTTCTGATGAAGTGCATGTGTAGCTCAATGTGTTTGCTGCGTTGATGTAGAATTTGTGAAATTTCATGGCGATACCATACAACAAACTCCCACACCCTAAAGGACAAATTGTCAGCATGGGCACCAAATGCAAAGAAGGAGCTAACTAGGGTACCCATGTATGGTCAAGCTCTACCATTCACATCATGTCACTTCTAAAACAACAAGAAGGTTCTGTGACATGATAGAATGGGTTTGTACCTATGGTTATATTTAAATGGTCATAAGGTCATGCAAAAAGAAAACGGAGGTGAAATCTAACCTATATGCCAATTTAAACATCATACCTGAAATCGGCACGAACGGGTCAAAACAATGGTCAAAACGGCGCTCAAACGGTCTCCTACATCATCATATTAGTAAAAAACGGTCCTAAAGGGCCAGAAACGATACAAAACTATAGAAAAGGGGGTAAAATTTTTCAAAAACTTGAAACATTTCTATAAATAGTAAAAAATTCAAAACATTATATATCATTTGAATTTTTTACCCAATTAATCTCAGAACTTCAAACGCGAATTCCGGGAGTTTCAACCGGTGGAATCCGACACCGTTTTTTCTAGGTAAATTCCCATGCCTTGCTCTTTCATTTGCATGTAAATTTTTCAAATTTCCATGGTTAAAATTGATTTCTAGGCCACTCTAAAATATGTGTCTCGGCCCACATGGAAATTGAGGATTTTTTCATGTACAGGGCTGGATATACGCGGAAAAATGGCTCAAAGTCGCGTACATACGGGGTTGTTTAGAAAACAGTTGCGTATGCAGCCACGTTCAAGTTTTTCTAAGACATGTAATGACCAAAACTCAAATTAAATATGCAGGATGGTTCTAGAAAGGAGGGAACGAGAGCATGGGGATGTAGAAGAAGCAGTATGGGGCGATCTAATGGCTCAACAAGCTCTTCATGTATGCGGGCTCTATAAGTTTTGGTGTCTTGGTGGCTTAAGGGCCAAACCAAGACTATTGTAGATGCTAGTAGACTACTGGGATCCTTACTTAGAGTCCTTCCAGATCGACGGGGTGTCCCTCACTATAGAGGTGGAGGACATATACTTCATTACAGGATTGTCCCAACGGGGGGAAGTGGTGAACCTAAGTTCTCGCGGGCCCGGAGGTGGACTCACCATAGATGAGTATATTGTTGTATACTATTATCTGGACACAGAGAAGGTCAGGAGTTATATCCCAACTAAATTCATACATGTGCTAGGCCTAAAGGCCATACTACTGACACTCGGCAGGATAATAGGGCTAACCTCACTCCACCAGGCCTCACGACCCTTGATGTTCTATGTAGTGGAGTGCATGAGACCCACATTTTACGATTGGAGTACTGTGCTATTGAGTAAAATGAAGCAACACTTCAGCAACTGCAAGATGGGCAGGTTATGAAACTTTGGTTTCAGTAGTATAATGAGCACGTTCTTCTTTGAGCATGTTCCGGGACTGAGTCCTAGAGTTGAAGTTCCTCTTCACGGGGTTTGAGATATGGCCCAACGACATTGGGAAAATGCGATGCGTAGACTGGGTGGAGGTAGGGTGTCCAACCCCTATCCAACTGATTTCTTTCCATGGTGGCGGTGGCAGATAGTTTCCATCGATGATTACCCCTATGCAGGGATATATTTTCAGGGAGATCCCGACATGCCTCTACCACCAGGATCAGCATACAGTGACATTGGTAATGAATCCCAACCCTCTTTTTAAGTTTTGTGAATTATTTAATTTTTTTGTGTTTTTTGATATATATAGACTCAAAATACATGTTTTGTTGTGACAACACATAGTGACATCCTGTCATATGTATGCAGATGTAGGACCATGGTGGCCTGACAGTTTCCCTCATCATATACGGAGGGGAAGAGGAGATGGAATTATGGGTGTGGATGCGAAGCGGACGCTCCAAAGAATTCATACCAACTTCGTGCAGCTGACACATAGGGTACCCATGGTGCAAGTCGAGGACTTGCTTGAGGCCATGCAACGTCAGGTGGTGGGTGTGCCACGAGCATGGGTGCAGTTGTTTGGATGACTATCTAGAGCCGTGGTGACATTCCATGATCAGAACCCCCCTCCTCCTCCCTAGGATTATATACCTGGGAGTGATACATTTTGTACTACCGTGTATTTATATTTTGGTGGCTCGGAAGCCCCATTTTTGTATTATGATACTTATGTATTATCACATTTTGGATGTTTAATGAAAAACTTTTATGATGATCGATTTATTTATTTATGTGTAAAAATGTATGTTTGTAATGAGATTATTGTCTATGAAACAAATGCCAATATAACACATAGTTAGCATATGAGTCAGCAACTTGATTATAAATTCTTGGAACATGTATGTATGTTATGTTGTCAAATTTCCTTTCTAACAATCTCACACATAAGAATATTCGTAATAATGTTGGATCCCTAACATGATACAAGCCATTAAGTTGTGACACTACTAACTGCAAATCAAGACGTACCTCAAGAGAGAGAACACCATGTGAAATGGCATCTTGTAGAAGCCCAATAACGGCACTATATTCAGCAACATTGTTTGAAGAGGGCAGTAAACATACGCCTCCTAAAGACAATACCTAACCCATAGGAGTATAAATCACCCAAGCAGCAGAAGCTGAGTGTTGAGTTTGACGGCTAGCACCATCCATGAATCCTATATAGATGGAAGACTCCATTGACATGTGCCATAAGAAATGAAAGCTAATCAATAAACCCGATCACCATAAGAAAAACCTAACTATGCAAAACACTGTACAATAATATACAATAGTCAGCTTTGGCTGAGGATCATGCATAGTACTTTTTAAGATAGAGCCCATTTCTAGGCTCTACCAAGGCTTTCCCCTTGTAATCTACTAGCTCATGCACACCCTTCTAACACACGTTTAACAACATAAGGACCATGCCACATGGGATTAAAATTTCCTGCCCCCAAGGTTTCTTTAGCTTGATCCCACAAAAGGACCAAATATCCTTGACTAAACCTCCTTGGATGGACATATTTATCATACTGGACCTTAACGCAATGCTTATTCACTTCTAGAGCCACCAAGGCATCTCGGCACTGCTCATCAAGCTGCTCTAAGTGGACCAAACGTTCCTCCAATGGGGAAGTGTCTGGTAAGAGCTCTATGGCTAGCTTCAAAGAAGGGATTTCACATGCAACCAACAATACAGACTCCAATCCATGTACAAGTTGATATGGAGAAAAACCGGAGGCAGTCTTAACCGCGGTCCTATAAGCCCACAAAGAAAGATATAACATGACAGTGCCAATTGGTCTTGCTTTGTGCGATGGTTCATTGGATAATGGACTTGAGTGATTTGTTCACTTCTTCAACCTATCCATTCGCTTGAGGGTAATAAGAAGAGGAATGCTCCTACTTATACCCTAACTTCGAGGCCAACTCTTCCATCATCCGATTCTGAAAGTGCCTACCATGGTCAGTGAAAAGCTCTTTTGGAATACAGAACCGAGTAATGATTTGGTTGAATATGAAATGTGTGGCTGTCTCACCATCGGATTTAACCGTGGGCATAGTCTCAGCCCATTTTGTGAAATATTCAATAACCACTATAACATGATGATGCCCCCCAGCTGAAGTTGGGTTGCAATCCATGAAATCAAGCCCCCACTTCGTGAAGGGACCGATGGTTATAATTGGATGTAATGGGGTAGGACATGAGCACATATTGCTTGCAAACACTTGGCAAGAGTGGCACTTCTTAACCGCATTGACACAATCTTTAAAGATCGACGGCCAGAAATAACCCTCTTTCAATAATTTTTGGGCTGTAGAAAGCCTAGATAAATGACCACCACACGCCCCTCCATGGCAATCATTCATCACAAGCTCAACCTCCTCATGAGTTAAACAACGACATAAAATGGAATCTACCCCACAACAGTATAATGTGTTATCCACTATGAGGTAATTCTTAGATACATGATGTAACCGTCGTCGTTCATCCCGTGAAAGGTGAGTAGGGACCTTCAATGTTTGTAAATATATGATAATATCCCCATACCATGGATCCAAAGCTGAGATGAGGAAAATGTGCTCATCGACAAACGTATCTTCACAAACTTCCTCTTCCTCCTTGCTTGGGAAATCATATATAAGCTCTGCAAAAATCAATGATTTTTTTTATTTTGCTGAAACAATCCACTTATTATAATTTCCCCTGATCATCCTTCTAGTGAGGACGAACTGAAATGGATTGACATGGGCTACCACCAAGGTCTGGTGAAGGATAATACAGTGTATCAATATTTGAACCGCATGAATGGTAACTAAGGGAAGTTTCTCCACATGGGGATAACATATCTCTGCATCTATAAGGTTTTGGCTCAAATAATATATGACATGCTCCTAGAGCTCCTATCCTCCTGAACCAAAACCATACCAATCATCTCCATGGACGTGGCCACATAAAGTAAAAATTCACAGCTATAGTCGGGTGGACTAATCACCAGGGCCAATGCTAAGGCTCGCTTAAGCGCATCAAAGGACTCCTAGGCTTGCTCATCCCAGAAAAAGGTAGTGTCCTTCTTCAAAAGAGGCATAAAGCCTCTAGTCAAATTGGCAAAGTTAACAACGAATCTCCGCAAGAAATTTGCCATGCCTTGCAAACATTGAATATGTCTAATGTTTCTCGGGGGAGACAATTGAAGTATTGCCTCAACCTTTAAAGGGTTGACTCTTATACCCTCCTTGGAGACAATGAACCCTAATAAGTGACCAGACTTCACACAAAAGATGCATTTATGAGGATTTAACCTGAACAAGTAATGGCGGCACCTTTCGAACACTAATCTCAAATGATAGGAATGACGCATCCTTTGACGAGAATGGGTATCATGGTCATCCAAAAAGACCTCAATAATCGATTTGAGATCATGGAAGATCAAGGTCATAGCTTGCTGAGAAGTGGCTTCGGCATTTTTAAGGCCGAAAGGCATCTTCCGATATGCAAAGGTACCTTAAGGAAAAATAAATGCAGTTTTATGTTGGTCCTCGGGTTTGATCTGTATTTGATTGTATCCAGAAAAGCCATCCATAAAGGAAAATACCTCGCTTCCTGCACAATCATCCAAAATTTGATCAATAAATGGTGTGGAAAAATTATCCTTAGGACAAGCACGATTCAAGTCATGGAAATCAGTGCATATACGAATCATTCCCTATTTCTTACCAATCGGAACATGATTTGAAACCCACTCCTTCAAGGGAACGGGATAGATAAAAATGACATTCAACAATTTTTCTATCTCAGCCTTAATTGCGGGTGCTTTTCTAGGATTCATCGCATGCAAGCGTTGTCGAACAGGCTTAGCATTAGGATAAGTTTTAATCTCATGTTCAACAATGAGAGGGTTGATACCTGGCATTTGCTCACATGACTAAGCAAATACGTCACGAAACTCTTTGAACAACTCAGTATACTCTTGAATCTTAGCATGGGAACATTCTGCCCTAATATAGACATTCTCAATATTGCCAGGATCATAAGAGATATTGATAGGAATGGTAGGAGATATATTCGCCATGTTTCCATCATCCATCGGACTAGGAGAGCTTAATGGAACCACGGGACTACCAATTCTCTCACTAAGAATCTCCCTAAAGTCTTCACACTCCAAACGGTCAAGCTCGGGAAGAAAGTAATATCTATGATGCAACTCTTCCCAAGGTGGTTCAACCCCAGACATAGCCTCAATAATAGCTTCATCTGATGGAAAAACACTATCAAAGCAGTCATGTGCGTGAGAAGACTCAACTGCCCATGCAGGCAGCACATATGGGTCCTCCTCCTCGCTCCGCGAAGAAGAAGGACTAGGATCTGCAACGCATTCAAGATTCGCTTGATATGGTATCATTGTTGTAGGCAAAAGCACATCCATTCCGATAGGCTCACACAAAGGACTTGGTGTAGGAAGAATCCAAGGATCTTCCATATGGGTAGTGTGAAAAGACACCGAATGCAATGATGGTGAAGCCTCACCAGAACTAGACCTGATCATAAGAACAGGTGTAGGACAACTAAAGGATCCCATAAGGGATGTATACATGCCAACACCCACACTCCCAATTGCTGGCTGAGAGTGCTCGACAATCAGGACAAAAGCTCCTGAAGATGCAGTAACACATGGATTCTTGAATGAAATTTGATTAATCGTAACTATCTTCCCATTAAATGGAAAGCATACAACTTGAAATAGAGAAGAAGCTGTGGCTTGCATGCTATACATCCAATTCCTACCCAGTAACATATTGTAATCAAGGGGCGCATAAACCACCTCGACCTCGATCGTGACGGTCTTCCCTCCCAAACGGACCTTAAGAGAAGGAAGAATGTCGTGCGGCCAAAATGATCTACCATTAAAATTAGTCAACATGGTAGTGGATTTAGACAACTCGAGAGAACCCAAACCCTTCCAACATGCCAAAGACATCATAAAAGCAGCAGCGCCTTCATTAATCACAGTGCGTTTAACGGTCATGTTAAGACATTCTACATGAATCAAGAGAGACACATAATAAGGCAAGTGAGGCTGTAGTCCCACGATTTCAAATTTGATGACAGAGGAAGAGTTATCATCATTAACACTAAGAGCAAAAATCAAAGCCTTCATTTGAAAATGACAACTCTGAAGTACTTCAAGTGCAAACATTGCACAAGGAGTGTGGCCCAAATCCTTGACAACAGAATAGTTCTGGGTGGCTCGAGCATTAGGATTATGCCATGAACACTTAAGGAGTCCCTTAGGAATGCGAGGTGCAAATTCAGGTTTATCCATAGGGTTTTTAATATGCAAAGGACCCTCAGGTGGAGCAGGTTCCTTTCCAAGGTCTGGTTGTGACGAACCATAGTCCTTCGCACGAGTCACAACCTTAGTAGCACGCACCATATTTATGCAATCATGACCACTACTAGCTTTCGGCAGATCTTGATCTCCACCAGACTGATCATGGGTCCTTGAGTTCATGTTTTGATTATGGGGTAAAGGGTTGGTCAGCACAGCTGGGCCCTACGCTATGAACCTCGAGGATTCTTCTATTCGAGGGCACAAGTGAGTGAGGTGGTCATCCTTACAAAACTTGCAAGGAAACTTAACCTTACGTTTAGGTTGCTTGTCCCCCCCAACATTTTGGGCATTCTTGTCATTAGAATTGGAATTTTCATTCCTATTCCCACCCTTATGATTGTTTTTACCCTTCTTCTTATTCCTTCTGGGTTGCTGGTCACCCTTCTGGTCTGACGATTGCACCGAAAGAACATTTGTCATTTGGTTGGGTTGAGATGAAGCCGTGGCTTCTCCCGAGGTAGATTAGTTGATAGAAAATTGACTGACCTGTTTCGCAACCGAATCTATAGGTTTGGTACTCGTACAACCAACAATGCCATCGGCATGTGGTACAGGTTTGACCTTAGGGTCGAAACTAGAATGCAGAGCGTTAGGAATGATCTCATATAACAAACTGGATTGAGCATAAATCAAATCCAAATCCTACGTCATAAAGATGGCTTGTTCCTCATTCTAAACTTTGGATGTAGAAACATCCTTCGCTATATAAGGTATTAACGATTTAAGGAACCACTCGAGGAGAAACTACGGTGGTATGAAGGATTTAATCAATCTCTTCCATCTATGCCACTCTTGGATATGGTCCAAGATATGCGTGGCTTTGTCTTGCCGAAATGTCGAGAAGATTTTCGTACCAATGTCGTAATGCACTGGTAGTTGGAAGTGGTTGAGAAAAGTCATAGCTAGGTCATCGAACAAAGTGAATTCCCCCCTAGGTAGCTCTATATACCATTTCACTACAGGCCCGATGAGGGTGCATTGAAACAGCCTTAAATGGATCGAATATTCATGTAAGGGATTAGAAGAGCACCAAAGGTGAAATGTAGTAACATGTTCACTAGGATCTTCTCCTTGTTTTCCCTCAAATTTGGGAATGTTCGAGGGAAGCTTCGTAGGGACAGCCGGCCAAGCCAGGTCATAAGATACCGGATCGTTCGTTAGTCTCGACAAGTCAAGAAAATTTAACATTGCGAGGAAAGGGAGCCTAGGTTGAGCAGGTCAATGACATCCTCCTTGATAATTTTGGTTCACTTAGGACTGATTACCATAACCACCATGGCCATGGCCATAGTATCCTCCTCCCGTTTGACTTGTGTAGGGTGGCATGGAAGCACCATAATGTGGTGTACCTTGAATATTTGGGGCCACAAAGCCATAATTCAGAGAGTAAGAGGGTTGTTAATACCTGTACCCATAAGGTGAATAATTTTATGCATACTGTATTCCATAATATGGTCCATAAGATGTCCCATGAGATGTCCCATGAGAAACTCCATAAGTAGGAATATGACCTCCCGAGACAACAGGAGGTACTTGACTATGAGACACGACTACGCGAGTAGCAGCAGTACGAACATGACTCATAGAAACATTCTAGCCTGAAGGACCATGTGAATGAGGGGGAGGAATAACATTCGAAGAACTAGGAATAGAGGATGAAGGGACATGCGAAACAATGTAAGTGGTATTCCCTATAGTCACTCGTCTTGGTTTTGGTATCTGAATAGGAATACTAACACCAGTTCTAGGACAAACATATGATGTGAACTCTACCACTGGGATGGAGGGTGCAATGTGACTCATGTTCCCAAACCTTTCCACATGGAAATGACTAGGAATTCCCCCAGGCATAGTGTTAGGTTCAAACTCTGACTCGACATGCTATACCAAATCATGTGTAGGAATACTAGACATGTCATAACTAGTGCTCGCAGCTTTATGATGAGTCTTTTCACCTGGAAACCAATACCAACAACCCATGAATGAGGGATCATACCCATTGTGTGTAGGTATATCAGGTGAAGGATCATATGTAGGAGTAGGATCTTCTTCCCCAACCTCGTGAGGTGGAGAAGGAAACTCAGGAATTTCATCTTCATGATCTGTCGTCGTGTGTGAATCAATGTGAGAAGTAGTCCTCCTAGACTGTCTATTTCTCTCTCCCAAAGGAGGAGGATATGTAGACGACAAAACTCCTGCTAAACGACGAGAACGACAAAGTGCCACACTGAATTTACAATGACTCAAATAATGAAAAAGACTCTTCTAATTATGCAAACCCTAAGCAAGCTAGCGTGCACAGAGAATACACCTATATAATCTAATGCCAATCACAAGTAAACAAGGGTAGGATATGTGAGCTCCCGAATGAAGCAGGTATGTCTCGCTCAGGAGAGGCTTGAGACTCCCATACACAAAAAGCAGAGGTTCGTAACCAATTATTGTGGCCCTTAGCTTCAACGCATATAGTGACTGTGCTATCCGACCCCAACCTGGACGAGACACCTGTAGAATAATCCCTACAAAGACCCCCTCGATAACCTAGGTAAGGCAACTAATGTCACCTCAATATAATCAATGCTCAGGCAGACAGTCGTAGGAGGGATTGATCGTATGGGCAGGGTAGCAAATCCTGAAACTCTTGAAAGATCCCCTAGATACTAATACAATCCTATAAATATCTTCGGTGCTACTCAGTTATGACTAGGGGTCATCCCAATCAATAACCGCTCACACTGCCTCGTGCTTAACTCCCTTGTAAGAGGAGGATCCTGAGAAACATTAATTATACCAAGGAATTTCACACTCTCACCTGGACAGACACATACATGTTGTTGTTTAGTGGTCTTGGAGAATTTACTCACAATGAACTATTCCAAGACTGTAAAACCTAATATTGTTGGTGTATCCTATCAAATAAAATAGTGTAATCCATTTTAATTAAGCGTTGATTATGATTTGGCTTTATTCCTCAAAAAAGGTAGATGACTGTGCAACCAATGGTGTTATGACACAACATGAAGCAAAATGCACACCTAACAATCAATGCAAATGCATTGTGTCGAATGAAAAAAAGGACACGCAACTACGTGAAATGCAAAATTTTCTTCAAATGACAAATGCAATCATTCCTATATGAAAGCATGACTAATACTTCTTTAAGCAAACCTAGTGCAAGTACGATGCAAAATGCAACGTGCAATGATGCATAATGATGTAAAAGAAGCAAATATTTTTGGATTTTTGAATAAAAATGAGATAATAAAACAAAAGGATGACTCTACCGCCCCCATACTCTATAAGCACAATCAAACAACACTCATGCAAAGCACTAAGGTAAAAGAGACCTAATGCACTAATCCCAAAACAAAAAATCGAAAATGCAATGAGAAGAACATTCTTAAAAAAAATTACCCTAAAAGGTGTCTCTGGTCAGAAACACAGGTGTATACAGACTCTAGAAGCATCAAAGGAGACTCAGCAATCATCAAAACTCACCCAGTAACACTCAATCTTCCTCTAAAAGGCAAAACTCAGGGCATACACGACTGTGTGCAGAAAACCCACATATGTATGTAGATATCTCAGTCAAAACTGCGTGTGCACACAACTATGAGGAAAAAACTCACGTACAGGAAGAAAAAGAGATAAAAATGAAGGCAAATAGATAAGCTGAGACAAAATTCACACCTATCAGACACTACCAGGAAAACATGCCCCCAGACCCAACTCAGAAACAGAGAAATCAGAGCAATTCAAGAACATTGAATGTTGATAAAAACCCCCAAAGGACAATTACTAGGAACTCCCCAGCAGAGTCACCAATTCTATTACGAAAAGAAATTCCTATGGATGGGGTACCACAACAGACAGCTTGAATCCAGAAATCAATCCTTTCCTATATGCAAGAGAAACCAAATATCTAATACTAAAGGATCTCGATTCGTACCTTATTCCAGACGGTTGATGTAGATCCCCATTGAGCTTTCCAACTCCAGCTTGAATTGATAAATTGCTTTCTCAACATTCAATAAACAAGACACGCATGCTATATATGATTGTGTTAGACCTACTCTAGCATATATAATCAATAACATATAAGCATTTCAAAGCATCCATGGATCATATACTCATTTAAACACACATTATTGGAGAGGAAAAGATATTTCTATTAATATAAAACAGATATTACAATAGTGACAACCTTTGTCGCCACGTCTCCGAATTGGAGAAACTGAGTCCCCCACTTGGGCCTCCACCACTTTAAACCTACATCTCTCGATAGCAAGCTCATAAGAAAAAGGAAATATTGGGAAGAACACAAAAGTGCTCCAAGGGACAAAGGGATGCAGACTCAAGTATAAGCTCCGGCAACAATGGAATATAGTTTTCTTGCTCTTCAATTCCTCTTCCTTCAATGTATCCAAAGGGTTCCTTATATAGCTCTTCAATGGGGTAATAAAAGGTTGAATCCGAGCGATCTCAAGGCATATGGAAGGCTAGGAGATAAGTGAGTCAGATCCACATCAAGGAAAACTCCAAAAGAATTTGGCCTTTTGTACACATCCCGATGTACGCAGGTTTAAGGGTCAAATCCATGTATATATGCGAGAAAGGGATTAAAAGTTGCGTATGGAAATTATTGCATGTTTTTAGGGATGATCTTGGAAACATCAAAGGTACAAAAATGGTCCATGGGGTCTAAAGAGTCTACAGAGGGACAGGGAAGTCCATAAAATTGTGATTCACCATGTGTGGTAAAATCAGCTATAACAAATACTTAGATCTTTCCATTCTTATGTCATCTAGATCATTGGCACTATCCCCAACTACTTCAATGAGATTTTAGTCCCATTTAGGCCTTTGATTGAGAGCAGGTGCTAGATCTGGATATGGATATTCTTGAGGTTCATTCTCAACATCAAGATCTTGATCATATTGATCCTCATATTCAAAATCTAAAACATTAGTCAATATGGAAATGGATGAGGAATTATACCTTCTTCTTCTTCGGTTGATTGTGGATCATGCACTTGATATTCTTCAAATTACACACTATGCTCTGTGAAACACTTTTTGGTTGCAAGGTCCATCAGTTTTTATTCCTTTGCATCATCTGCATATTCCAGCAGTATGCATTCACTACTTTGGGATTGAAAGGATTTCCTCTTGTCAATAGGAATTTTTTCCCATGCCTTGTAGCCAAAAATTCTCATATGTGAGACATTGGCCTAATGTCCCATCAATGCTTTGAAAGGAGTATCCCTAGTCAATGACTTGTGAGGCACTATATTTTGGATATACGAAGCACAATTTATTGCATCATCCCACATATATGGAGGAATACTTATTGCTTCTAGAAGGCATGTATCCATCTCTTTCAAGGATCTATTCTTCCTCTCAGCTACACCATTCTATTGTGGTGTGTATGGGACTGAGTGTGGCATTTGAATTCCTACTAATGCACAAAGTTGTTGGAATTCTCTTTTGACATGCTCACCTCCATTATCAGATCTAAGTTCTTTGATCTTCTTTCTGAGAGTGTTCTCAACCAAGGCTTTCAATATTTTGAAGGTCTCAAATACCTCAGACTTCTACCTCAAAAAGTAGACCCAACAATACCTTAAACAATCATAAATGAAGGTAAAAAATTATATGGATCCATTCATAGATGTTGTAAGCATTGGTCAGGAGACATCACTATGAATTAAATCCAGTGTGGAGGTGGATATTCTTGCCTTCACAGCATCATACATTTTCTTTGGATGCTTCCCTAACAAGAAACCAGTGCACACACCTTCAGAAGATTTAATGAGAGGAAATCCCTCAACCATGTTTTTAATTTTGCAGCTATTGGAGATACTTGAAGTTAAGGTGGCCAAAGCTTTCATGCCACAACTTGCTTGTGTTATTGACATGAGTTAATAAGGAACTAGGAAATGAATTAGGAAGAAAGTGAGAAAACTCATCTCCATTGAAGGCATGATTAGAAACTCCTTTCACTATCATATTTCCAGTAGATACTTATGAAATATCCATTGCATCAGGATCAAATGTGACTCACTTGGGTGGGCCAGTATGTGTCATCTGGTTTATAGAAAACAATTTTTCTTCCAAGCAAGGGACATACAATACATTTTGAAAAACTCCATGCTCAGTTTTAATGGAACCTTTCCTGACAGCTGGGATTTGTGAGTCATCTCCCATATGGATGCTTGGTGCTCTAGAGAGATCCCGAGTAGTGAAATATTCTTTGGAGGAAACCATGTGGCTAGAGGCTACAAAATCAATGAGAAAATCCTTTGGCTAAGAAAATACTTCCTTTAGAGAATGGCACCTCTCATGTTCTTCAGTATTGTTTCCAGCATCAAACTTATTTGCTCCTTCAAGAAGAGAGATGTTGTTTTGTTTGAGGAGCCTAGACATTTGGTGTATGGTTTTCTCCATACATATATTCTCTAGATTATTTCCTCTCTTGCAGTAAGGACACTTGGCCTTGTCAAACTTCTTGTGATTGTCCTTCTTGGAACCTGAGGTTCCTTCTAAAGGATTTTGCTTATCCTTAGGATTGGATTTAGTTTTATTCTTTTGTTTTCCATTTTGATTCCCCTTTATGTGTGCATTCTTAGTATCCCCAGCTAATAGGGCCTAATTCTTGGAGGCTGTGAGAGCTCTCATATGAATCAACTTATCTTGTTCCTAGATTAGTGATTATGTGAAGGAATTAAGGGATGGAATTCACTAATTAGGAGTAGTTAATATCTCGAAATGAAAGGTAGATATGAACACTAATAATTATGGGCCAATTTTTCTCAGAATTGAGAGCACCAACTGCTCATCCTTCTTATCAATCCCACATTGCTTGCATTACATGACAAGGGATTTGAATTTTGAGAAGAATTGCGGTATAGTTTCAAAATTGTTGGGTTGTACTGTTATCAAATCATTCTCTAGAGTATGGCCCCTGAGCTCATCCTGGTTACCAAATAAGGATTCAATCTTATCCCATGCTTATTTTGGAGTTCTCAGTCCATCAATATGGAAGAGAAACTTGTTGTAGAGGAAATTTTCCTATGGCTAGGGTTTAAGAGGCCATCAACGTACTGGGGTTGAAAGGTGGATGCATAATGTTCATCAAGCATATATAAGCAAGTTTCATAGATTAGAATGGTTCTTACCTTAGCCAAATGAAGGTTGATCCAAGCAGCCCTTCAATACTCCTATTGCTCCTCTTGCTCCAAGAGACCTGTAAAACAAATTATACCTTCCTCAAACCAATATGACCACATATAAAGAAATGGTAATCAAATAAACATGAAACAATGATCTAAATAACATCATCATATGATCATAAACAAAGATTCAATCACACATTAAGCAATGATTTGGGAAGAAGAAGGACATAACATCTTTATTAATATTGAAAATAAGTACAAATATACCTTCTCTTCAAGTTAGGCACCTCACGAAACCTTGATATGGTTCTGTTACTTCTCTTGTCCAAGGAACTCAGCCTCCAAGCTCTGCAACACAAGGAGAAAGCTTCTAGGGAAAAGGTGGGGGGAAAGAGAGTCTCAATTCCTCCAGCATGACAATGAAAAAGTTCAAGTCCCCTCTCATGGACCTCCCTACCTCTATTTATATACTTTATGAAGAGATAGGGTTGAAGACAAAGTAGTTACAATTGAAGGAGTCAATTGCATAACTACCCAAACTACCTGAATTTCAAAAAACGTATTTGTTTTGACATTTTCAGGAGGAATACGCGGGTTGCAAAGACAACAGTCGCGTATGCAGGAGGTATACAGGGGTTGCAATGTAAATAGTCATGTATTTAGGGAATACACGAGTATTATATAGAACAAGTCATGTACAATATGTGGGTTTCCTTAAGGCAACTCTCGTATACATAAAAAATCTCATTTTTAGGGTACTTCTAGGAATTTTCATACTTTGGTGTCTTCTGGAAAGTTTTAGCTGACTTAGATAAATTTCCAACAGATTAGAGATGAGGTTAAATGGATTTACATAAATCAATATATGGATCCTCCAATTTAGGTGTTTTTTCAATGACTTTCATGAAATGTCATCATGGAAGTGTCAACATGTGATGGAATCATGGGAAAGTGGTCACAGGAAGAGATGTGTCATTTTGAGCTATAAAATATGCCCCCTAATGTATGAGGTTAGAGGGGAAGATGATAGTCAAAATACATTATAAAGAAACAACTAAGTATGGAGAGAGAAGAGAATCCAAGATCAGAAGGCTCGAACAAAGGTACCTGAAAGAGAGATAAATGCCAGACAAAAACTGATCTCTATGACATACAAGTCCATATACAAATCATCACCATAAAGATACAATTGGATCCAAGATATGTATAAGTGATGAAACTAACATGGTCGCTCAATATGAAAAAAGGCACCATATCAAATCTAAAGGAGTCATGGCCACAAATGAACAAGGTGGATCCATACTCGATAATCGATCATAGCCACAAGAATACAAGGCAGATCTATGTCTCAGCAAAATGTCATATAAAATGTAACAAGGTCTTGTGTAGCTTGGGAAATATAAACAATGACGATGCTACTGTCAGCTTAAGGTCTTCAATCCAAACTACCCAAAAGGTACAAATCCTAAGCATGCGAATAAAGGATTTGAAGTTGAACATGGATGAAACTGTTTGATTACCGGTCAATAATGATAACCGTTAACAAACGCAAGGGAAACCACCATTAATGAAAATGGTCCCCAAGGTACCTAGTACATTCTAACAAGTGTGAATACAAGAACTTGAAGTCAAACACTTGAAGAATCCATCTAGTAGGAGACAATAAGTTATTCCCACTACCCAATAGTGAGGGAAATTGCCACTAATGACTGGAATCCCCAAGGTAACATCATAAAACTCTAAATATCTTTCCTAGAGCAAGATGTGTTGCAGTCGATAGGAAGAGACCCATTGGAAGGAATGAATTAAGGAATACCCCATCATCCAACACAAGGTAATTCAAAGACTATTTGGATTTGTAATTGGTATTTAATTTCATGACAAGAACTGCCAAAGACATGATGTAATGAACCGATACCAGGGAATGGCCGACACAAAAGGTCAAGGAAATTATAGAATGGCTGACAAAGGTTTAATCCTTGAATAGTGAGCATGACACAAAAGTGACTTAGGCATATTTTGACATAAAAATACCAACAAAAAAAATATGCAATGTAGGAGAAATTGACAGATTCCCCATACAATTGGAAAAGAGACCAACAAGAGGAGTAAAAAACTCTGAATCGGGATAAGGTCAAAATACTAGGACCAAAATGTTGATAGACTCAAAACTAGTGCTTTGTTCAAGGAAACAAGACTTGTTTCCATGATGTAAAAGACATGTGAATGAACTTCCCTTCCTCTCTTTCTTATAAAGGTTTAACGAGTCCAAGAAAGCAAACTCGGGACCTTCTTCTTAGCAAGTTCAAAGAAGAGACAGAAGAATGCTTGATAAAGCACTGATTCATGGATTTTACGAGCCTAAATTAGTGAATGCTCGATGGTGTTTTCATAGTTTAGAGAGTATGAAAACTCCAGGAGGGAATGTTTTTGTACAATTTAGTCTCCTGAGGCTAGAAAAGTATAAAACAATCCACAGAAGAACTCTCTTAGCTTCTGAAGAAGTAAGGCACAACTTTTTCGTATTTATTCATGAAGGTCTGAAAAAGGTTAAATTACCACCTACCCAATGATCCTTCAAAATAAGCATATAGCCTGAGTTTTATGAGTGTGAAGGAAGGCAAGATCACTCAGAAAGATCCATTTGATTATGAGGAATGGGGATTACAACAGTAAACTAAATCCTTTGTTCTTTAGGGTTTAACGAGCATGACAAAGACATAAAGTACACTCGAAATCTTTTTCATGTTTAGGTCCAGAGCATGAAAAAGAGAAAAATAATCTTATAACAGGTGTTCCTTTTCCATAAGTTTAGTTCCTCAGGTCTGAAAAAGCGATAAACCTATGCCTAAGAATACTCTTCTCAATTCTGAAGAAAAGAGAATGATCATTTCTCATATTATTCCACATGGTCTGAGAAAGTGATAACCTACCACCAATGTGGATTCCCATTCACATACTCTTAACGATCCTGAATGGACAAGTTTACTCGGCAGTCAAGTCTGCTTTGAGGAGTTAGACCTGGGCCTAAAGAAACTCCATATCTTTCCCATGAAGTTTTAATGAGTCCAGAAAAGTCAACTCACAGCCTCCTTACTATTTTTAACGAGCTCAAAGGAGAGCAAAAAGAATGCTCTAAATGTGAGGAAATGAGTGTCAGGGGCAAGCGAAACTAGTTCCAAGCGTGAGGAAAAAAACTATGCATAATGGAAGGAACATGAGCAGGATAAAGACACTCAGGGAACGTCTCCTCAAGGTAAAAGGTGTCAAGTTGCAAAGGAAAAATGATGCAAGGCTTAGTGGAAATGAGAACAAAGATGAGGGCTTATACAATAAGCTAAAAGCATGGAAGCCGGAATTAGGATGATAAGCGCGAGAAGGGAACATGCAAATGCACTTACAACTTGAACAACAAAATTAGGATAGTAAATATTTGTGAATCTAACTAAGAATCTTGTCTCCAAGAAACAACAACATCAGGATCATATTCAAAAGAAAAGTTATGATACAGGTCACTTTGACAGAAACACATGCAACTTTTCTATCTTCTACAAAAGGTAAAGTTAAGGTAGAATCGATTGAAGAAGATTCTATAGCACCAAGGCTTAAGGGTTTATAATCAGTAAGATCAACCTCAGAAGGAGAGCAAAAATCAACAAGGGAGATAGAGTTTGCAGGAAGAAAATCAGTATCATGGGAGTTGAAAAATTCATAAGAAAAATCAAACTCATCGAGATCACTAACTTGTTGTTCAAAGGAAGAGTCAAAATACCCAACAAGTCCAACATCAGAAGAAAGGTCAGGCTTACTGAGAAAATCAGGGTTATACTTATTCACAACTGAACCAACATCCAATAGAATATCAGACCGTATCAAATACTCTAGGAAGACTTCATTTGAAGGAAGGAGATCATCCGAGATAGGACACATGTCTAAACTTTCAAAGGGATCGACAGAGTGGAGAGTAAGCTCCACAGTGTGTATAGGATGACTTACCCTGTCAACTACTGGGACCAATTCCCAAGAAGGTAATCATGAAAATAAAGGCTTCTTCTCAGTAGCAATTGAATGCAAAGGACATGAGGCCACATAGCTCACCTATGGCGGGGTAGTGTCTTTAGAAACACTCGGAATCAATAAAGAAAAAACCTAGTCTCTAGTTGGGTCAAGAGATGGATCAAGAAAATCCAACTAATCGATAGTGACAATTTATTCACCATGATTAAAGTACATCACATGAAATAATGTCAACACCACAGCTTGCATGGCATAGACATAATCATGTCCAAGGAGCATATTGAAGTCCAAGGGGTCTTCTATCATCATGAAGTCAACTAAGACGGTCTTCCCACCCAAAGTAACAAGGGTTTGAGCAAGAATTCCCAAGGCTATACTAGTTCTTCTAGCAAACGCCAGTAACTGACTAGTAGTCGACACAAGGCTAGGAGATCCCATGCCTCACCAAGCACGAGCAGACAATATACTAACTAAGGCTCCTTCATCAACAATACAATGAGCAATCATGTATGGTTCAACTTCGACCTTTATCTGGAAAGGTGCATCATAAGGAAGGCGGGGCTCAACTAGGCTATCTGAATCAAAGGAAGCAATTTGAGAGCTTGGTGGGGGTTGATCCAAAGCAAGTTTAGTGCCCCCTTGTTCAGTAATTTCTGAACCAACAGTGAAGAAAATGTGACTAGCATACACTTCACTATCCAAAAGAAGAGTGGGATTGATTGACAATGGAACCGATTCAACCAGTTCATGAAAGTCACTCTATGAAGGGAGAGTGGGATTGACCAAATGTGAAATTGGTTCAATCACATCAAGATCACTCTCCGAAAGAAGAGTGGGATTGACCAAAGCTGATATTGGTTCTACCACTTGATCCACCAAAGGTTGAGTGGGTTGTTGAGAAACTATAGGTTGTTCAGGAGAAGGAAATTCTTGAGTCTCGGACCACACTCTTCGCACCTCTATGATAGCAGGGCACTGGTGAGTAAGATGATCTACCTCACACAGGTTATAAGGGAACTTAATTTTACACTTCAAATGACTAATTTTCTCAACGGTGTCAACATGACTAGCGGTGGCTGACTCTTTTCTCTCAAAATGACCTACAGAGGCTGAGATTTTCCCCCCAGCATGACCACTAGAGGCTGGGTGACTAGGTCCAACCTGACTAAGAGAGTATGGTTGTTGAAAAACTTTAGAATGTTAAAAAATGGGATGACCATGAAACCAAACTATTCGCACCTCCATGATAGAAGGGAATTTATATGTAAGGTGGTCTCCCTCACAAATATTACAAGGAAACTTGGGCTTGTGTTTTGAATGGGTAGTATTTTCAACAATGTCAACATGACTTGGAGTGGTTCACATATTGTCTCTAGCATGAACTATAGAGGCTGAATGACTTTCCCCAGCATGACTTGCAGAGGCTGAGAGACTAGGTCTAACATGACTTGCATAGGTTGGAAGCGCACCACCAGCATGAACAACAGAGGCTGAATGGTTAGGATCAACATGCTTTGCAGCAGTTGAGTGTGTGGCCCCAACATGAACTGCAGAGGCTGAGTGACTAGATCCAACGTGACCTGGAAAGGTTGGAAGGATCCCACCAGCATGATGAACAGAGGTTGGATGGTGAAGATCAACTTGACTTGCAAAGGTTGAGTGTTTAGATCCAACATGACCTGCAGAGGTTGGATAGGTGCCCCCAGCATGAACTACAGAGGCTGGGTGGTGAGGTCCAACTTGAATTACAGAGGTTGAATAGGTGCCCCCTTGCTTATGTGCCTTCTTCCTATTCCTCCTTATTTTACTCCTTTTATACTGTCAGTTACAAGTTTTAGTACTTTCACCACATGAGGAAGAAGGAGGAGGAGAATCAACTACAGGTGAAGGAGAATCAGTGTTTTGATTACCTTAATATAAGTAGCTTACTTGAGAAGCATCAAGATCATTCAAGACAGTTGGAGTTGAAAAAAACCACACCGGTATCCCTAGGGTGAATCCAAGAAGATTCAAGGTGGCCATCAAAGGAACACCGACATTCCCTGTGAGAGGAATAGTACAAGGATTTCCCAGCATGGGGATCTCTTGTTTGGTGTTAAAAGGGGTGTTAGCCATAGTTTCAAACAATAAGACAAATTCTGAGGTCGACAGGTAAAAAAAAAGTACAAAGAACACACCTGAAGGCAAACTAAGTACAGACAAACCACACAGCACTCACTAAAAAATTCCTAAATCCAAACAGACAAACATGTATAAGATATGCTTTCCAAAATAAAGCTGATAAATAGTTACTTGGCGTCCCTATAGATGTTCTTGGTCACACGCAGAGGAATCACCCACTGCCCTCCCACACCTTATATCGGGGTTACCTTCCAAGCTCGTCCAAGGTAAACCAAAAATAGCCTTTCGATGTACCTGTGTATGAACCCTAGATTTCAAAGAGACTAAAGTCTACTGCAACTTTACTGACAGTATGGGGGGACAATCACAATCCTGGTTCATACACATGGGCAGGGTAGAAAAACCCAAAACCATGTCAACACCAGGCACCACACGAGGTCGGGAGGGTGGTATTGACAGAAGTCCCTATATGCACAAAAACCTTTGTCTACGCTTTGACAAGGAATCAGAGGGTTATCTCCTTAGTCCAAGCCTCCACGCGGCTTCATGCTTAAATCCTGTTTAAGAGAAGATTCCCAGATACAATCAACATAGAAGAGGATTTACCTACTGATTGGCCAACTACGTCTAAAATTTAATACTTGTGGAGAGTTAAAACTCCCCAATCCACAAGTCTAGCCTAAGCTAGTTGGTGTAGGAGCCTATAAAATAAAACTTACTAATAATTTTTAAATTATATCGTTCATTTTAATAGGTTATTTTTAGTTAGAGGAAAATGGCTTGAAACTTATGTGGTGTTTTGACTCTAAGTTGAAGCAAAATGACTAAGCAAAGAGAAATGAAATGCAAAAATAAAAAACTATTCTCTTTCTTTTCAAATAGAAACTTGAAAGCCACAAAAGAACAATTTCTTTTTATTTTTTTCAAAAATAATGATATGGAGTGCATTAAAGACAAAACCCTAATCTACATGCATATTAAACAACTATATGTTATTTTTCTTTTTCTTTTATAAATGCAAAAGAAAAACTACCTACAAACTAAAGTATGCAGATAACAAGAACAAAGCAAAAGGAACTATGCAATACAACCACCAAACAGACTTTAGAATGCCCTAAAGTTGGTAGAAACCCTACTTGGAAGGAATGCTTGCATAAGAGACAAGTCAACTACTTAGGAAACGTGAAGTTAACCAAAAAAAGAAGAAGGAAACAAACACCAATAAGCTTATGAAATTAGACAAGAATCACTGACATAGGCTGACCAGAAACATAAGCCAAAAATCATGCGAAGCAAAGGGGGTGGGGGGGATGAGAAAAGAGAAAACCCTAATGCTACAAAAGGAATTATCACATAGATAAAGAACACCCAAAATTGATTACACTAACTTGCTAGAGTCATGCACCTGCAGAGGACCCCAAATGACCTAAAAAACAACCCTCAAACAGCAGAAAAAACCACAAAATTGAGGAAAAACACTGTTTTAGGGGCACATGTGAGTTTCCTTACTGACAAGTCACGTGTCATACATGGGTTTACAGTATAATAGGTCACATATATAAACCAGACACATGACTATTCAGTCTGCAACTCGTGTATGGGTGGAAAAAATCCCAAAAAGGTCAAAAACTGCCTTCGGAAGGTAGGGTAAGTGTACTATTGGACAGATAAAGTGTTCCTAAGTGGAAATAAAGACCTAAAACCTTGAAAAATATTGAAATAAAAATAGAGAAACCCTAAACAAACAAGGCTCTCCCCAGTGGAGTCGCCAGTTCTGTTGTAGAGGAAAGTTTCCCATGGCTAGGGTTTAAGAGGCCATCAACATACGGGGGTTGAAAGCTGGATGTATAATGTTCAACAAGCATATATAACCAAGTTTCATAGATTGTAATGGTTCATACCTTAGCTAAACGAAGGTTGATCTAAGCAGCCCTTCAATCCTCCTCTTGCTCCTCTTGCTCCTCTTGCTCCAAGAGACCTGTAAAATGAATTATACCTTTCTCAAACCAATATGACCACATATAAATAAATGATAATGAAATAAACATGAAACAACGATCTAACTAACATCATCATATGATCATAAACAAAGATTCAATCACACATTGAACACTGATTTAGGAAGAAGAAGGACATCACATCTTTATTAATCTTGAAAACAGGTACAAATATACCTTCTCTTCAAGTTGGGCACCTCACGAAACCTTGATCTAGTTCTGTTGCTTCTCTTCTCCAAGGAACTCAACCTCCAAGCTCTGCAACACAAGGAGAAATCTTCTAGAGAAAAGGTGGGGGGAAAGAGAGTCCCAATTCCTCCAGCATGACAATGCAAGAGTTTAAATTCCCTCTCATGGAGCTACCAACTCTATTTATATAATTTATGAAGAGATAGAGTTGAAGACAAAGTAGTTACAACTGAAGGAGTCAATTTCATAACTACCCAAACTACCCAAATTTCGAAAAACGTATTTTTTTGACATTTTTAGGAGGAATACGTGGGTTGCAGAGACAACAGTCACATATGCAGAGGGTATACACGGGTTGCAATGTAAGTAGTCATGTATTTAGGGCATATGCGAGTATTATATATAACAATTCGCATACAATACGTGGGTTTCCTTAAGGAAACTCGCGTACACATAAAAAAATCTCATTTTTAGTGTACTTCTAGGAATTGTCAGACTTTGGTGTCTTCTGGAAAGTTTTATTAGACTCAAATAGATTTCCAATGGTGTAGAGATGAGGGAAAACATAGTTACATAACTCAATATATGGATCCTCCAAGTTAGGTGGTTTTTAGTGACTTTCATGAAGTGTCGTCATGGAAGTGTCAACATGTGACAGAATCATGGGAAAGTGGTCATAGGAAGAGATGTGTCATTTTGAGCTATAAAAAAACTCCTTGGATATGTGGATGCACATTAATCCAAATGCTTCATCCAGCTTGTTCAAATGCTTATAATTTTCAAGAGGTTTCTTGGGTTTGACCTCTCTTCCCATTGTGACCCTGTACAGACGATTGTTATGCAAGCCAATCTGCATACCAGCCCTCCAATTAAGATAGTTGAAGGGGGTGAGGATTATGGGTATCAAATTTGTTGAATTCTCCATCTCACAACTTCAAAAATATCTAATTATTCATAAAATATTTGAATTTACCTGCAAAAACAATGCATAACACTTCAATTTGCAATCAAACCAATTCAAACACTCTCCACTTCAACATGTGCACTTCCTCTAGGTGCATCACACCTGGCTAGACTTCTCTGGACATAATCTAGAGGTAGCAAGGAAATAATACTAGGATTTATATGAAACCCAATTCCTTTTGGTGCATCAATGGAATTTTTCGTGGTTTGAAGGTGGCCTGGATACCTGCTTTGATACCATGTTAAATTTAATGAAGCATAGGATCCTTAGGCCTTAATGAAATCAATGTGAAGAGGAGGTTGCAGAAGAGTGAACAATTCAATCAAAACTAATCAATACATTCATGACAATTTAAACACACATGAGATGAAAAATGGTTATCATAACATTAGATCCATTGTCATTGATCTCTTTATAATACAATAAACATACAATAGGAAGAATTTGAATGCCTTAGGAAAGATTTAATTTACCAACTCAAACTGATTCCAGTGCTAACTCATTGTGGGAAAATCACCACTAGATCTCACAAGTGCAACTCCAAATTAACTAAATCAGTTCACAATCAGTTAACTGGTGTAGATAGGTGAGGAAAGGTGCCTACCTTCCTTAAATCATGCAAACTGGTGCTAGGATAACTGAGAATGAAATAACTAATGGGAATTAAAGCATAACTAAATATAATTGAATACCTACTAGGTTCAATTACTAGAGACTGCTCGTGGCACTAGGAGTGGGTTCCTAAATTATAGGGATTGGTCCATGTAGCTCCTAAACTCATGCATACAGGTGCATTGAGTGTTAGATGGCCCCTAGGTGTGTCCCCCATGCACTAATGAAGTGACAATTACCTCTTAAGCTAAGAAAAAGACAAATAGACTATGTGGTCAAAGGGAGGATTGATTAATAATTCTAACATATATAAATAACATAAAATACACCATGCCCAAATAGAATATTAAAAAATATATCTTGTACTAGTCTTTTTATAGTTAATTAACTTATTACTAAATACAAATAAAACCAATATCTTCTCTATTAAGTAATTATTTATATTTCTTAAGCCCCAATGATGAAAACAATAGTTAAGAAGAGACAAGCCTTATTAATACTGTCAATTTTCCCTATCTGGACCCCAATGGATGGAATTCCTTAAGAATCCCCACCGTAGAAACAATCCTTACCATATAGAATATCTAGTGTATGTATTTCTAGATCAATTTCTTCTTTATTAAGTAATTATTTATATAATTAAGATGGTGCATTAGGGACTTTATTCTTAAAATCCATTGTTTCTTAAATGAAAAAACTTAACACTGTGTATATATATAAATAAATAAAGTAACTCTGTATTTTTGTTTCCATTTTATATATAATGAAAAAAAATTGTTTTCCTCTAAAAGTGACCCTATGTGTAACATAAATTTGGAAAATCATACAAAGCATATTTCCTTAGCCTTTTAAGACAACCTTAGAAAATCACATAAAGTTGCTTCCTACAATAACTTGGAGAATCACTGAATCACATGTTGCAAGATGAAATAAGAACAAAATCCATATTGACTCTTACATATAAACATATTTTCTATGTTGTCTTTTCCAAGAAATATTTTATATAACAATAGTGGTCTTTCCTAAGAAATACTTTCAATGTAACAATATTTTCCTCTTTTATGGACTGTTATGTGCTACTATGAAATAACATATTTTTCTTTTATGGAGTGTTATATACTACTATGAAATAACATGATTGGAAATTTTAATTAGTAAAACATAATTGGAAATTTTAATTAGTAAAAGAGTTGAATTGGGAATGTTTTGAAAAGAAATATGAGTCAAACGAATAGAGGATGAGATGAATTGAGAATGTTTTGAGAAAAAATATGAGTCAAACGAATAGAGGGCTTCTTGTAGTTTTACATATTCTAAATGAGTAATCTAAAACTTCAATGTTTTCGCTCGAAAAAACATTAATTTTCGGCACGATTACCAATGCTAAGGTTGTGTAATCTGGGTGCCTTGGGTTTTCCTAGGAATTGAATCTACTTGAAACTTGAAAAAAACAATTTGACAAACAGAAATCCTAGATTTTTCAATTTGTATTTCACCTGATTCCGATCACAATTTCGTCGTCAAATTTATAGACAACTTATATCCTAAATTAATCATACAATGTGGATAAATTAGTGAATTCCTATAGTACTAAATTGATGGAAAACATGTTGTAAATTAAAAAAATATGCCACCTTGCAAATTCCCAGAATACCAGATTAATGTATTTGTGACTGTTCAAAACCTAAATGATGAGTAGAGTTAACAAAAGATAAAACTAACCACATAAGACAAGTGACATTGAAAATTATTTTTAGTGGAAAATCACTTGATATACCAAAATTTTATATCATATTATCTTAAAATGACAATAATTTATGAAAAATATATCAAAGCACTACGGTACAATAACTGGGAAATTTTTCATTCCAGACATCGTATTTTTAGGTCCATTTTTAAACTGCATTTTTATCATACATATTATAAAACAATGACTTGTTTTGAACCAAAGGAATCTCATGGAGTAGTTAGTGATTCATCAAATTAGGTGAAATCATATGCATGTGAACAATTCAACCAACCTAGTTGAATGGGTAGGCTACAACTTATAACTTCGAATATTTATTCAAATGTCTTCTAAACTAAATTATGTATTACAAGATCTTGTTGATTGAAAAATAAAAATTCGGATTCCATTAGAATACTTTACTCAACACAATACAATCATAAGAGAATAAGAGAAACCAAAATATTTTTGGAGGAGAAGCCACGTGTAGGTTGAAGGAGCTACATGTAATAAATTTGAATTATATTTTGTATGACTTAAATAGGTACCGGTGCTTTAACACTAACATTCTTAGTGTTCATGAAATGTCCATTTGCGTAAATATTAGTGCAAATTAACAAGTTTCTTTTCTTTAATCTTGCAAGCTCTAATATTCCACCCCCAAAATCAAGGGTCTCTTATAGGCTTCCCTAGAATCAATCCTGACACCTGTAGGGCCTAACCACCACCCAATGTCATTACACCACACTCATGTGCATAAATTACCAAGTGGTTATTTATTGGTATCCTACTGCTGCCACATGTGGGTGGAGGAGCTACATGTGTTCAAAGAGTAACAACACTTTACAGTCTAATTCTAGTCATTCAACCATTGGTTATGATACAACTTCATTCAATGCCGAGGGTTCATAATAAATGGATTTTACATTTGGCGTGCAGAGCCTATATTGCATTTGCACATGGATTGAACTCACCACCACCAACTACAAATCCAAGAAATATCTCAATTTGTTTCTTATTACATTAAGAATAATATTACCATTATAGGCTTGCTTTGGAAACATGAATTTGGTGTAGGGATTGTTGGAGAATATTGGAACCAATCTAGGTGAAGTTGGTGATATTGTAGTTGGTATAGTTATTTCCCCTATTTTTCAAATATCCAATAAGTGTCAAGTGATTTCCTTTTATTTGGACTCCCAAGTGTTTAGAGTGGCCACCCCTTCATTTAATACAGGTAATTTCATGTTATGTCTGTATTTTATAATATCCGTGATTCTTATAATACTTCCATTTTCGCTACAAATATCATTCATGTCAAAACTATCAATGGGAAATGCTCATATAGTCTTAAAGAAGTAGCAGATGTTGTAGAAACAATTAAATTTGGGTTCTATGATATTGGTAAATGAAAGCATATGTATTCTACAATGTTTAATGAGACATAAAATTTTAGTAACTCCTTGTTCAATTATTTCTTATATTTTTGCAGAGATGTGTTGGACTAGAAATAATGAATGTCAACTCAATAGTATGGGTGGGCCTAGAGAATACAAGGGTAATATTTGGAATATTATAATTGTATCTTTGACCCTTTTTATATTGATTTCTTCAAATCGTTTTTGTTGGGCTTACGCTAGATCCAACAGTGGAAATTTAATTTAATTAGTTTAAATAAACCTCTAGATTGTTTAGCCTATATTTGTGCAGGATGTTGATAAATTATTCTTCCCCACAGATTGGAATTTACAAGGAGGCACAATATTTCCTTATCCTAAAGGAAAGATTTAATTATTCGCACACAAGATGTGAATGGTACTTATTGCGATGTTGTTTCTATTTCAATGGTAGGAATACAATCGAGTGAATGATTCAAGAACCTCTGAGGTTGAATCCTAACTTTTTGTTTGGGTCAACTAATTGCATGCTTTCTTGTGGGGAATTGTTACATAGTAAAAGTTATATATAGTCAATTAGTTGATCAATTTTTTTATTCAAGTTTAATTGTTCAATATTTGCAACTTTTCTAGAACTTAGTCATGACCAACAACCATATGAAGAATATGACCTAGAATATTTGAACATTGTCAATAGCGCTATGTCCCAAGGGAAGGAATCAATCCTTGAATTAATCCCTCTCAACAAATAAGTCTCTAGCCTCTCTAAATTAATATCCATCTCCATAACATAGCTATATCCAAAAATCCATATTGAAAAACATAAACAAGTGCCCCTTACAAGTTTCATGACAAATATTATTCTCGTGATGATCTAGAGGAATCTCATTATAAATCCCAATACTTGTTTAGCCTACTAGGCCTTATGTAAATGCTCATTTATTTCAAGTATGTTACATTTTACTATGCTCTTAACATCAAATTAGATAAGACTATATCAATTAGTATTGTAAGCTATTTTGGGATTTTGATTAAGTTTTAGAGTCTTCATATGGATTTCTTGTATGGTCCTTATAGGTTTAATGTTCATATACTAAGAATTATGGTTCATTCAATAGAAATCATGTCTTATGTAGGTCTTAGCTTGGCCATGTTTAGTGTGGGAATGTATTTTCCTCTAACATTTTATTATTTTATCTACATAATGTAAGTTTTCAACTTGTGCAAAGAAGAAAAGCATGCATATTATTTTAAGAAAAACAAAGATTACACCACAACATTCAAACATAAACACTGATATTTACCCTAGAAACTCTTAACCGGGAAAACCAACAAACCTTAGAGCCACACCTCCTATTTTCTCATTCTCATTATGACTTCCTCACAATAAAATATAGATATTTCGTATCCTCCAATACCCTAATGCGTTAATCCAGATTAGAAAAAATAGACCCCAATCCCTTAATCGAGATTACATTACATATTTTTAGAAGGTGCCTACAGGGAAAATAATATAACATAATATAACATATATCCACATACGTGAAAATAATATAACATATATCTAGCATTCTCCCACATGTCGTTCTATTTGCATAGAAATTATTCATGTACTCATAAAGTCATAGGTTCAGAGCATCAATGCACATATATTATCTACACCAAGAAAACTTTTATTTGATGATAGAATTTGTTAATGAGTCTGCAACATTTTTCAAGGTGTCAACCTTCTCCAGCAACACCTTCTTGTCTTCACCCATACCTCTCACAAAGTGATATTACACATAAATATGATTTGTCTTAGCATGATAAGTAGTGTTATTTTTCAGGAAGATTTCACTTTGTCTATCACAATCTAACCTTACAATATTTTCTACAAACCCAATACCTGAACAAAATCTTTGCAACCATACAAATTCTTTGCTTGCATGAGTGGCTGCCATGTATTCAAATTCTGTAGTTTAGAGTGCAACTACAACATGTCTCTTTCTCATCCAATTGATAGCTCCTCTAAATAGGTTAAACACATACCCACTTATAGATCATTTGCGATCAAGATCTCTAGCCTAGTCTTCATCAACAAATCCATGTACATTTATTACTCTCTCTCATCCAGGTCTTCCTTGGTATCATATTCCATAATCTATGGTGCCATGAAAATATCTTAAGACCCTCTTTACAGCTTTCCAATGCTCCTTTCCTGGTTTTGAAATATATCTTCTCAAAAATCCCACTACATGAGCAATGTCTAGTCTAGTACATACCATTTCATACATCAAACTACCAAGTGCACTGGCATATGGCACTCATGGAATGTATTCTTTTTCTTCATGTGTATTGTGACACTACTTTATAGATAACTTTACACCTACAATAATAGGAACCTTAATCGTCTTACTTTCGTGCATGTTAAATCTTTGTAGTATTGTCTTAGCATATTTTCTTTGATGTAAAATGTTCATCTTGTTTGCATGATCTCTTCTTATCTCCATTCCTAGAATGGAGTTTGTAGAACCGAGATATTTCATATCAAATTTTGGAGGGCAGTTGAGACTTCACCTCCTTTATAATATCTTTATTGTTTTCAATCAACAACATGTCATTAACATACAATACTATGTTAATGAAGTGATCACAAATCTATTTGGATTATACTGATTGATCAACTTTGCTTCTTAGAAACCCCAATCCAAGTATGTATGTGTCAAAGTTTTGGTACCACATCCTTGGAGATTATTTTGGACCATAAAAGGAATTATTTAGTTTAGATACCAACTTTGTCATTCCTTTTACCATTAACCATTCTGGTTGTTTCATGTATATTTGTTCTTCCATATCCCCATGTAAGAACATTGTCTTCACATCCATCTTCTCTAATTCAAGATCAAAAGTAGCAACAATAGAAAGAAGAAATATAATAGAAGTTACTTTTGCAACTGGAGAAAATATTTCACCAAAATCAATTCCCTCTACCTGGGAATATCCCATTACTACCAAGTGGGATTTGTACTTTTCCACTTTACCTTTTGCATTCAACTTCTTTTTAAACAACCATTTTTTCCCAATGGTTTTTCTTCTAGATGCTAACTAGACTATATTCCAAGCCTCATTTTTTCTAATGCATCTATTTTTTCAACCATGGCTTTCTTCTAGAAATCATTATCCTTTGAATAAACGGCTCCCTTCACATTTATAGGATCATCATTAGTAATAGACAAAGAAAAATGAGAGGGAAAATCAATAGGGGAATACATTTCTAGATGCCTTCTCTCTCTAGATGATATACTAAAAATTGGGGTATGAGGTTCTTCTTCTTTTGATTCAGCTTCTTCTATTGAGTCGGATTCTTCACCTTCTAACTGAAACTCTATTCTCTCTAGTTCCTTTTCATTCGGTTTCACTTCCTATTTGGGGACTTCTTTGACCTCTCTAAACACAACATATTTAATGTAAGAAGTCTTCTTAGTTACATGATTCGAAATATTATAGGCTTTCATACCATTTTTATAGACACTAAAGATACACTTCTCATCTTAGTTATCCAACTTTCTCCTTTTCTCCTTTGGAACATGTACATAAGAATCACAACCAAAAACTTGCAGATGCTTAATAGAGGTTTTATTACCATTCCATACCTCTTTTTGAGTTTTATCAATTAATGTTGATGTTTGTGACTGATTTACCAAGTAACATGATGTCTCCACTGCTTCTACCCAAAATTCTTGTCTTATACCAATACTGCTTAGCACGCTCCTTATCTTTTCCATTAATCTCCTATTCATCCTCTCAGTAACTCCATTATGTTGAGGTTTGTATGGATTGGTCTTCTGCCTTGCTATACCACACTTCTTACAAAAGTCCTCGAAGTCCTTCTTTCTCGAGATGATATCCTAAAAAATGGCATATGAGGTTCTTCTTCTTCTGATTCAGCTTCTTCTATTAAGTCAGATTCTTCACCTTCTAACTGAAACTCTATTTTCTCTAGTTCCTTTTCATTCGGTTTCACTTCCTATATGGGGACTTCTTTGACCTCTCTAAACACAACATCTTGGCTGTAAGTAGTCTTCTTAGTTACATGATTTGAAATATTGTAGCCTTTCATACCATTTTTATAGACACTAAAGATACACTTCTCATCTTAGTTATCCAACTTGCTCCTTTTCTCCTTTGGAACATGTACATAAGGATCACAACCAAAAAATTGCACATGCTTAATAGAGGTTTTCTTACCATTCCATACCTCTTTTGGAGTTTTATTAATCAATTTTGATGTGTGTTATTGATTTACCAAGTAACATGATGTATCCACTGCTTCTGCCCAAAATTCGTGTCTTATACCAACATTGCTTAGCATGCTCCTTATCTTGTTCATTAATCTCCTATTCATGCTCTCAGCAACTCCATTATGTTGAGGTTTGTATGGATTGGTATTCTGCCTTGCTATACCGCACTTCTTACAAAATTCCTCAAAGTCCTTCTTTCTTGAGATGATATGCTAAAAAATGGGGTATGAGGTTTTTCTTCTTCTGATTCAGCTTCTTCTATTGAGTCAAATTCTTCACCTTCTAACTAAAACTCTATTTTCTCTAGTTCCTCTTCATTCAGTTTCACTTCCTGTGTGGGGACTTCTTTGACCTCTCTAAACACAACATCTTGACTGTAAGAATTCTTCTTAGTTACATGATTCAAAATATTATAACCTTTCATACCATATTTATAGCCACTAAAGATACACTTCTCAGCTTTGTTATCCAACTTTCTCCTTTTCTCCTTTGGAACATGTACATAAGAATCACAACCAAAAAATTGTAGATGCTTAATAGAGGGTTTCTTACCATTCCATACCTCTTGTGGATTTTTATAAACCAATGTTATTGTGTGTGACTGATTTACAGAGTAACATGATGTCTCCACTGCTTTTGCCCAAAATTCTTGTCTTATACCAGCATTGCTTACCATACTCCTTATCTTTTCCATTAATATCGTATTCATCCTCTCAATAACTCAATTCTGTTGAGGTGTGTATGGACTAGTCATTTTCCTTGCTATTCCGCACTTCTTACAGAAGTCCTCAAATTCATTCTCGTAGAACTCTCCACAATTATCTGTCCTCAACACCTTTATTTTCTTTTCTGACTAATTTTCAACAAGATGTCAAGATCCTTAAATTCTTTAAAATTAGCAAATACTTCATATTTATTTTGAAGGAAATATATCCATGTGTTCCTTGAGAAATCATCTATAACTGAAAAATAATACACATATTTTCCTAATGATGGAACAAGAACATGTCCAAAAACATCACTACATATTAATTCTATAATTCCCTTTTCTCTTGTAGCCCCAGATGCAAATCTTACTCGATTTGTTTCCATATCTTCATTGTTCACAGAAATAAAAAATACAGAGTGCAATCAGTCATACCTTCAACCATACCTTTACCTTATAATGCTCAATGTCCCTTTTCTTCGATATGCCCTAATCTTTGATGCCATAACATTGTCTTTCCTCCTGATGCAGTAAGAGTTCTATCATCTTTACCTTCTTCATCAAACACAACATAACGGTTACATTCATTAATGATTGTTCTTCCCAATAGTTTTTATATAGTTCCATACCAAACTCCCCTCATCAATACCATTGATCCTCGATCCATTTTGCAACCACCATCTCCACACACAATCTTTACACCTGCAACATCCATATTTCTAACATATATCAAGTTTCTTGCTAGAATCGAAATGTGTAGCAATACAAGTAGAGTTATAATCCTTCCATCCTTTAGTTTTAGCTTGAATCTACCACGTCCAATGATATTGGCTTGTGAATTATCTCCCAATTACACATCTCATCCATTGTACTTTTCATATTCACATAATCACTCCCTATGAGGGGTCATATCATATGACACACCTGATTCAATCAAACATATATCACATTCTGAATGATTACCCATGGAAGCTAGGTACACATCCCCTCCTTATTTTGAGGAGATCTTATCATGTATGGAAGGGGTATCCTCATATCCCTTTGCTTTCTCAACATTCTTATATCTGCAATCCTTTTTATAGTGCCCAACTTTACCGCATTTCCAACTCTTCCTTATTCCTTTTCTTGGGGATTTAGATCTCTGTACAGATCTTCTATTTTTGTTTCTCTCTTAGGGGAGACCTCTCATAGACAAGGAATCCATGCTATTATTATCCATGGTTTTTCACCTCATATCTTCTGATAGTAGGGATGATACTATTTAATCAAATTTTAATGTCGCTTGTCTAGCACTACCTATTGCAACATTTACGTTGTCCCGAGAAACTAGCAAAGAACACAATAATGTAATGAAATTATCTTCTTTATCCATTTTAATACCAATAGAGGTTATTTGACTTTTTTTTCCCTGGGAAAAAAAGCGTAATTTTATTTCAGCCGAGGCAAATCAAAATTACATTTTGTAGATGCAAATGATACAAGCAATCAGCTCTAGTGCCATAGCATGTGGTCAAAAAATAGACCAATGGTCTGTGGAAAAAAAAGAAATAACTATATTACATCATAGGACATAGTAATCAAGGATGAAAATATGTCTCTATTTTCCCTTTCTTTTTTCCCCATCTTCTTTCTTTTCACTTCAGTGCAACCATCCTGCGAAGTGACAGCTATGATCAATTTTTTACCTGCCATCTCCCCTAATTGATGAACAGTAACTTATTCCTTATCAAAATATGAACTTTATGTTTCATGTGCATGCTTTAGTCCACTAAAATAAGCATCTACGGGATTAACATCATTTGATAGTGTTTCCGCACTATAGTTCTTTTTTTCTAATGTTTGTGCATCCACTGATTTAGATTTCATCATATTCTCCTCATTTTTCTGTAATTATGGTTGTTCTTTGTCTTCACTCTCCTCGTCCCCATCTAGAGATGGAGCGTAATCTGTTTACCAATTTTTACGGTGAGAAATATTCTCCCTTTTTTTCTTTGTAAACTTTTTAGGAAGAGGGCATGAGTCTTGGAGGTGACCCGTCAAATGGAAGAATCTACATCTAAAAGAATTATTTTCATAGTCCAACCTCTGAATCCAATTGAAATATTCATGTTTCAGCTGTAATCTATCAGGGAGTCCTTTGCTAAGGTCTATCTCCACACAAATTCTTGCAAAAGTAAATAACCCCTGTTATTTCCTATCGCTATCACTATTGATAAACCTACCAAGAACATTTCCAATGTATTCCAATACTATATGGTGCCATAATGGTAGAGGTAAGTTTGGCAACCTCACCCACACTGGCATCTTGGTTACCACCATGGATTTTGCATCAAACTATGGAAACCAGGGTGTTATGAAGAGCCCAACTCTCCCCCAAAACCAAGGTCCCTGTGTTAACATCTTTTGGTAATCTTCCTATGATTCAAACTGAACTACAAAGAAACCCTTGGAACATAAGAGGATTTAACATTTAGTTGTCCATTTTATGTAAACCCATTGATGGAGATCAAAATATCTAGGCCAAACCCCATTAAAACGACAAATGAAGGCTACATATTGTAGCATACTAAAAAGGTTTTTTACCTGTGGATTCTTAATCTCTAGTATTGGTGTGGATTCCATCTTTTCCACAAAATACAGACTATTCTGGGGAGAACAAGAGGTTTTTGTCAGTGATCCCTTAGGTTGAGCTAATTCTTTATAAGACGAAGGAATAGAGGGTCCTCTATTTCCTTCTGCTCTCCCCTCAGGCAATGCATCAAAAAAATGGTTGAGTTCTTGGAGATCTGATAATCTGTCAGCCTGGAATCTTCCTGCAATGCTTTGCCTTCATGAAGAAAGAAGAAAGAGGTTCTAGGTATACCCTCTCTTCGCTCGAGGTCTGTTTTTTGTGTCTCCACTGATTCAAATCCATGAACCCATACCAGAATCATCTTCCCATAGGTCAATTTAATAAATATCTGAAACCTGTCTATGCCTTCCTTGACTCCAGATTCTGAGGAGAAATTGGAAAAAAAGAGGGCACCACCACCCATATCGGAAAAGTAAGAAAAAATACCAGATATGTCGTAAACTATGCCTCGAGGTAGCTATTCTGGACCATCTGAATTGCATCCATTCCTATTCTCATGACATGCTTCAGATTTGATGTTTCATGTGTAGTCTAATCTAGAACAATACAAGGCGACGTCGGGCTCGTTGTGTTCTATAGGATAAGCGGAACTGGCAGTGGCACGGTCCCATGAGAGTAGATGATTAACCACTTGTATTTTCAAGCTTCCAATGTCAACATGGAAAGATGCACTAGCGCCCTGGAGTGGGCTATTCCCCCTCCCTGTGCCCACAAAATGCCCATGCGCCCTTGTTGTAGCATTAGATTTGGGTGAGTCGTCACCATTGCTAGGGTTTGGGATCCTAAAAAAGAACTAGGTTCAATATATTCTTAGATAAGCCAGAGGTTATCTGACTTACCAAAGTACTGTATACACTTAGATGCTCTGTTATAGTGTCATTTTCATCCATTTTGAGGTGAAACAATTTCTTTTGTAGAAACAACTTATTCACAAGGGATTTTGATTGATACAAACTCCCTAGTTTTTCCAAAATATTTACTGGACTATCTTTACCAAATACGTTAGAAAAAACAGAGTCTGATAAGCACAATTGTATTGTACTCCTTTCCCTTCTTTCTAATTTATCCCAATCATCTTATGATGTTGTAGTGGGTTTAGTACATAGATCCACAACAATCCATTGTTCCTGATCTACCAGAAGATCCTCCATTTTGAGATTCCATAGCTCAAAATTATGGCCATTAAATTTCTCGATCTCAATTCTCAAACTGCTCTCCATTCCCTTTCAATGCACAAATCAACACTAGAAATATCCCATGGAACCCAGGTTTATCACAGACCCAAGATTTATCAACCGCGTCGAACCCTCAACAACAAAGGCATCCCTTTGATGCTAATAATCGAGCTATGCTACCACATGTTAGATTTAAACCTATGCAGAGAAGAAAAAACATGAGGATTCTTTTAATCAAGATAAATATTACACAAAAACATTCACACATAAACACAGAGAATGACCCTGGAAACCCTTAACTGGGAAAACCAGCAAACCTTAGAACCACACCTCATATTTTCTCATTCTCATTATGCATCCCTCACAATACAATATAGGTATTATGTAGCCTCCAATACCTGAATATGTTAACCCATATTAGAAAAAATATACCACAATCCTTTAACTAGGATTAAATTACATATTTTTAGAAAAAAACCCAAAATATCCAAAAACAATCAAAAATTCGAGCTCGATACATTCGCGTCGAAAATTCCATTTTCGACATTCAAACTCTCAACGGAAACAGGGTTCCCAACCTGTTTACGTGAAGGTGCTGACAGGGAGCATCAGACATAGTGCTGACAGGCACACCTCCCCTCCACATGCACATGAAAATAATATAACATATATCCAACACATAAAAGCTAATTCTACTCTATGGACAATAGACATTTTTTCATGGGGCCATAGAGTCATTGAATGCTTCACAAAAAAATCCAATGTTGTGCAATGATTAGTTCTCTACTTTACTAATAGGAAATTCAAATCAATATTTAATTATAACTTAGAATTCATGATTTCAATACCATGCAAGCATGTTACATTAAACATAAATAAAAAGAAACAAATATTACCATGAACTATGGATAGCCAACTAGTTTGTTCTTCTTTGTCCTGTAGTGTTTCAATAGTTCTTTGTAATAGGAGTTCGTTCTTCTTAGCCCTGACTATTTAACTCAGTAGTTCGTTAGGTCAATATTTTGGGAAAGTGTTAGGGTATTTGTAGCTATTCCATTGAAATGAGGAACAATGGATCCCTCAATGGTGGAGGGGGAGGAAGTATGGCTGGGAAACTTTTGTCTTTCTAATTTCATACTTACTCCTCTATTTGCAAAATGGGGAAGTCAAGTACCACTGGGTCTTATTTTATTCTTTCTCCTTATGTGTTATTGATTCTAATTTATATAAGACTAATTTTTTTTACTATGGGGTTATTCCATCTAGCTTAATATAGTGGTGAGAAGACATCCTATAGTATGATTTTCCCAATGCAAGAGTTCCTCTTTTTGGTTTGTTGGTTTCAATAATGAAAAATGCCTTTAGATATTAGAAAATGGAATGTGGTTTCTAGAGAGTAAATAACCATTGAATAGTAACAAAATGTTTCAAAATGAAAATGAATTGATATAGAAAATAATTGATACTACAAGAGCATGAAAGAGAACTCTACAACATGCTCCAATACCACAACACTTTTCCCACTAACCATATGATCATGGCATGCTATCAAAAGAAACAAAACAAGACATCAATCTAACTAGTGACATAATAATATGCATCACAATTCCTCAATTATTGGAGTCAGAAATCATAATATACCCAATAACTTCTATGGTAATGTCAAGGAAATGGGATATTTAGTTAAACAATTATCCTCAATAAACCCATAACCCTGCATGTAAATCTACTAAACTACTAGATGCAATTTTATATGAAGGGATAAGAGCTTGTGTTCACTCTAATAAGAAAAAAAAAATAAGTTATGAAAAAGAGATGTAATCTTAATTTTACAACTCGGTTTATTTGGCATTTAATCCATTGCTCCTCAAGCGTGTCAAAAAAATGATATTTTGAACCATCATTCCACTTCCTTCATTCTCACACCCAAATCATTTCAAAATTAAAAGGAACATTGCTAATGAAAACACCAATAAAGAGAACTTGCACTTATCCAATTGTCATTTTCACAATAAGAAATAAGTGAAATCAGAATGCAAAGGACTCCAACCGCAATTATCGTTCCAAAACCAAGTTATTGCTACAATATTCAAATAGTATCTTGTTTTGCAAATGAGAGAGGACACAAGCAATTGTGCTTTCAAGAAGTGAAAATAATTATTGCACATGATAAATAAATCTAGGATAAATTTGTGATTAATCCTTTTAGAAGATGCATAACAAACTTCAAATTATAAGCATCATTTATTTAAACTTATCTTGTTTTCTATAATAGTTCATGTAAAGCATCAGTTACAGGAAAACCCTTGTAAAATATCATTACATTCAATCATTTAAAAGGTACAAATATAAATTTTCAAACAACATCAACAACTCAAACTTTACCTCTTTATAGATTTTCATTTGCATTCAAGATATCATCACCACTAGGTCAGTGATATTCTAAATATTTTTCATTATAAATATTACTACAAATTTCACATTAGTTTTTCATTCCTAAGAAATTAAAGTAGAGACTTATTCAATTATTCAAATAAAAGTAAAATTCACGTAAAAAATTATTCATTTATTCAAATAAAAGTAAAATTTGCATAAGTAAATAATGCATGTCCAACCTTTTCCATCAATTTTAATGTAGAAAACTAGGAATAATTAACTTCAACATATTTTCCATCCTCTTCTATTTTACCAAAATCCCACTTATGAGCTTGGCCAAGAAGGTCACACATGTTGGGTGAGTTCATGGGTATGCCAATTAACAACAAGAAGAGCGACCATGTTAGGGAGCCACATACCCTAAAAGATTACAGCTTACGCATGTTGAATTTCACCAATCATGAAGAAGAGCGACCATGTTAGGGGGCCACATACCCTAAAAGATTACAGCTTACGCATGTTGAATTTCACCAATCATGTAGATGTTGTTATGTAGGATAACCACACTAGCATTATCAAGGGTTAATCTTGCACATGTTTTTCTCGGATTCACATCAAAATACCTTTCTTAAAGATACAAAACCCACCCCATATTCCCTTCCAGCTACGAGGATACCCAACCCACCCCAAATGGTGAACCAAGAGTAGAATAAACTTGTCGAAAAAGAGGAAATCCTCTCCTAGATACAAATCAATGGATGCACACAGAGGAAGGGTCATTGGAAAATAGGTCCCCTAGATTTCATCCAGTCTTTATGTCCTCCCAACATATTATGAGGAGTATAGAATAGAGAGTGAGGAACCTCACCCAATATACCTAAACTAATGAATAATTGTCAAGCCAAGGGAAAATAGATGGATAGGTAGAGTGGATATATGAAACATAAAAGAAATTTAATTTTAAGAAGTACCACTAGTGAAATAAAATAAATAATGTCACCCATGGGGCATATAATAGAAGTTGGATGGGTGTACTGTTAAGGTAATCCTTATGTAAAGTAACTGGTTCAAAAATCTGTGGGTACGATCCTATAAAAAAATAAAAATAAATAAATAACATCATAGATAGTCCTTCTATCCATATCTATCCATAAATAGTTATTTGTATCCCTATATTATTTGAATGATACCTTGTAAAAAGAATCTAGGGCATGTCTTTCAGTGGTTCCCTGTAATAAGAATATAGGGTTTGTAGAGAAATAACTGATGCCCATTGCATAGGGGTTAATGTTAAAGAGTTCAAATATGACCTTTCCTCACTTCCCACAATAGGTTAGGTGGTGAAATATCCCAACCAATCTTTCAACCCATTATAGAAAGTGTCCTTCCTAAAGATACATTACAACATCCCAACCAATCTTCCAAACTGTTAGAGAAAATGTCATTTTCAATGAATTCATTGTGATATTTATCTCATACATCCTTGAAAGGAAAGCAATGGAAATGTGCTCTAGTGACTTAAATGCTAGCTTATGATAGAACTCATATGTGAATTCCAGTGCATCATTCTCAAAGTGAAGGAAGCTATAATTTCTAGATCCTTTAGAAAAAAAAATTCCTAGTGGGGTTGTGGGGGGATGTTGATGAGAATGGCTCAATTATTATTTAAGAATTCCTCCCTAATATCTTTTTCTGGAACTACAAAGTATGCTGGCCTTAATGTAAGTGTCTTAATTTTTGCATGTGACATAGACAATGTTGGTTGGTATGAATCATAGTGCAGAGAAAATATGGTCATTTCAAACCCCGTGATTGATTAAGCCTAACATAGTTACAACTATGGATTCTATGTAGCCATCAGTCATTGTTACCTCCTTCTGTGGTTCAATCTTCAAGCTAGTGTCCTTATTGAATCTGTATTTATTTATCTATGGAACACCATAACCCTTTGCATATTGATTTCTTCCCTTATATCATAAATGGAAACCTATTTAACAAACTTAGGGCCATCAAAGTTTAGTCTTTTATATCAGCTAAGTCTTCATTCCAATGCATATTTAATTCCATGTGCTCGTGTCATGAAAATTTCATGGTAACTTGTAGGTACACATATATACAAGTGTAACTATATCTATGAGACATGACCATCAGATTTAGGTTGAAAATATGCACATTAAATGAAAAGTATGATGACATAATTTGGAATTAATGTAAGATGCTATGAGAATTTTTAAAATTATATTTTTAATAAGATTTTTTAAATCCAACAACAGTTTCCGAATTCTGCATTCTAGTGGATGTTGAATTCCATGTGGCTATGTCTTGAAAATATCATGATCAGTACACATATCTACAAGTGTACCCATATCTATGAGACATGACCACCAGATATACTTGGATGCTATGAACATTAGATGAGAAGGATGATGACATAATTTGGAATTAGTGTAAGATGATATGTGGCATTTTTAGAGAAATTTCAATTTTTTTATTTTCAATTAGATTTTTTAAATCTAACAATAGCTTCCAAAAACAAGGGAAAATAGATGTTGAATTTTTCAACTAATCAAAAAATACAATTTATAATTTTCTTTCAAATTAAAACATATAGATGATACTATCCATTACATCGAGAGAAGAAACACATATTGTATAAATATGATTGAGATCCATAATGTAATGCTAATAAATATCAATGAGGAAAATGGGAATCGTTCTAGGTAGGGTTTTTCTCTAGGGTTCATATTCAAGTCACTACCACCTGGTGATATGTGCACTAGTTCAAGCTTCTACAATGGTTGTCATTGGCAAGAGGAGTGGTGACCCCTCCCTCATAGCATACCCTAAGACTCCAATAAATGGAGCCTCCTTCATTCCAAACAATAGTCATATTTCAACTCCCACTATTGATGAAGAGATGCTAGGAGTGGGAAGGGTAGGAAATATATCATCCAATTCATATCCTACTTGCAACATAGAGGATGCACCCATATCTTCATTTGATGGGAGAATACCAAGTTAGTGTATCCCTAAATCATCTACATTGCTAGGTATCATATCACCTCACCTATAAATAATCAGAGGAGTCAATTTATGCAAGACCACATGGTGAATGGAAAATTCTTAGGCATTTGGCTAACTGAAAGAGCCTTGATTTGGTGGATAAATAACAAATGGAAACCAAAAGGACACTATGACCTCAAACTCACCTCCATCAATTTTTTCATTGTCATCTTTACCAAACTAGAAAGACAAGGATAGATTGTTTTATGATGTGTCGTACTTCTTCAATTTGGTTGGGTTGTATCTTCGCTTCAGGATAGAAAAAAACATCTTGAAGAGGGAAGACTTTACCTCAACCATGGTTTGGATAAGACTCTAATTTCTCCGTAAAGAATACTAGGATCTTAAAACATTAGAGGGTATAATAAATACCTTGGGATCCTTTTTATAATATCTAAATTCACAAAGGAAAACCATTATACATCATACGCACATATCTACGTCTAGGTGAATATATCAAAATCCCTCCCTGACATCATTTTCCTAACATATGAAGACACTGAATGGATCCATACAAATGATTATGAACACATTCCCTTATGTTGTTGCAAGTTTTATGAACATGGACACTTATTTAGGAGCTATTTGTTGAGTGCTTCACCTCATACAACCAAAGTCACTGAAGTAAAGGATCGAGAAGGATTTGTAAAAGTAAGCTACAAAAAGGGTCAAATAGAAAGCCACAAAACCAAGACTCTACATAAACAAGGAAAAAAAAGCCATAGTTATGCAGTACTCAGTCAGGTCCTTGAATATGTTATTAATTTAGAAAAAATTCAGATGATGGCATCCCCAATCTTAGACTCTTTTATGGTGAAGAATAACCTCCAAACTAAAAAATCCTCTTCCTCGATAGGAAAATAACTGGAAACAATACATGTATCATGGGATGGGTAATATATATAACTAGGTAAACTCTATTTACAAGGAATAGAAGAATCTTGCATCTAGAGAAATCATAAATCTATTCCAACAAAGAAAATCCATTTATTCAAAGAATCTCTACTTAAATCCCAACCCAAGTCTTTCCTAGGGGTGCGATTAATTAAATTGAAGGATACCAAAAAGGGATAGAAGGATGAAATGAAAAGAGGATGACAAAGAAATAATAAATGGCTTGAATAATTAGGGAAACAACTCATAGATTCAGGGAAATATGCACATCTTACATAGATCTACACCACCAACCCCTTCTCACCCCAATGAATATCATCACATGAACATCATAGGCATCAATGGGAAACCCAAGCATACGATATTGTGTAACAAAATATTCCAAAAAAAACAATGTGCCCATTCCTTTCAAGTATAAAACTAGGTGAATTTTGTGCATCTCCATTGGTCGACAACTCATTGTACAGACAACTAGTTGGGAGTCTACTATAGCTTATACACTCCTGTCCAAATTTGACATATGTTGTAGGTGTTGTAGATATATATATGCAGTAGTATCATGATATCCATTGGAATGAATCCAAGAGGATCCTTCACAATGTGCAAGGAACCAGACACTTTGGGGTACACTATGTTGTTGGTTCTCCACTAGAACTAGCTGGATTTTCTTATTCTTATTGTGTTGGAGATCCCAATGTTAGGAATTCTACTTTAGTTGATGTATTCATTCTTGCACATGATCCCATATGTTGTTCACTTAAGAAAAAAAACACCATATCCCTCTCTTCAGGTGAGGTCGAGTAAAAAGGAGTAGTGAACGCAACTACACAATGTGTGTGGTTGCAAGGTAATATTCGGGAAATTGGAGTTGCATTTGATTCACACACAATCATTTGGTGTGACAATAAAAGTGAAATCAATATTTCAACTAATACAGTGTAGATACAAAGGACCAAGCAAATTGAGATGCACATGCACTACATGCGGAGCTTGGTGCATGATTAGGTGATAGCCTGTTACCACCTAAGTTGTACTTAGTGGTTTTTTATCAAGTGAGCCTGGTGAACCGAACAAAGATGATTTGTTCAGACTTCAGAAGACCTTCAGAACTTCTTCTGGGAAGTGCTTGTTGTACTATATCACATGTTCATACCCCCTAGGGGAGTTGTAATAAAATGTTCTAGCATGGTAGTGTATGTAAAAGACTCGATATCCTAGACTTAATTGTCAATTCGATCATCCCAAGGTGTTTTTTCCCTTGGTTATTATTGGTTGTTGAATGAATGAATGATAATTTCTGAGTTTTTCACCAAACTCCTCCAAAGTTGGGGTGGTCGGATTGACATTTAGGAATATTGAGATTATTAGAGTCTGTGTGTCAATGTATAAACATGCTAGGCATTATGGTCGAGTCATATGAACATGTCTAAGTCCCCCTAGGTTTCAATTTTTAAAAATTTTTAGTATTTTTTTTATGTTTTAATTTTTCCAAAACTTAGGCTATTTTTTTATAGTCTAAATGGAAAATTGGTTTTGTAATAAAAGTGGGCTCAGAAATCAGTTTCACTCATGGGGGTGCTCATTTTCTAACTCATAGCACCTAGTAAACCCATAAACACACTTTTCCTAAGTTTTGAGTGATTTTCTCATCACTTAGGTCAGAAAACCCTAAAAATCAAATATTGGTTATTTTAATTGATAAATTAATTAAATAATGGAGAAAATCCAAATTCCTAAATCAGTGGGATTTGCTCCAATTTGACTGAAATCAGTCTCATCGGCTTTGGATTGACTAGAGATGACCATACCTTGATTGAAGGAGTTGATCTGGGCTGAAGAGGGAGTGCACCACAACATGCAACGTTGGGATTTGCACCCTCTCTCTCTCTCCTCCACACATGTGGGCTCATCTGGATGTGGTTTGGTTGATGTTTCAATTAGCCCATTGATGTGTCATTCCGATCAACACTCTAATTGTCAGTCAGACTCATTTAGACTCAAATCAGACTCAATTAGACTCAGATCAAGCTCAGTTTGACTCCTCATGTAGCTGCAGTCCCTCTCTCCTTGGGAATTGCACCCCCTTTGGGCTAGGGTTTCAGGTTTTGCTATAAATAAAGCAAAATTTATACCTTTCCAAGCTAGTTAGAGTTGGAGAAAGAGGTGGTGCCATTGTAACACTGCTATATTTTCATTGTGAATAAAGAAGCTTTGGAGGCTATACCATATAGTGGATGTGTTTGTGTGGATTCCTAGCATCATGTTGCTAATGTGGTAACTGCAATTTTTTTTCAATTTTTGTGCTGCTTTGTATTCTGGCTTCAAGGATTCGGTTGAATCAAGTAAGGGTGTAAACTAGGAAAGTAATATTACTTTCTCTTGTTTATTGATATTATGTATGCTCAATAATTTATGTTATATGCTTAAATAAGATTATTTTTGCATGATCTTTCATTTTTTTGTTTCATACATCTATATCCAGATCTCACGAGGTGTTGTGCAGGATTGTGTTATTTAGTTGCAGGTTCCCAATCGGATGAAGGTGTGGATCAAGATTGATGCCATTCCTTATCCAATAAGCTCAAGACTCTGTCCCTCAACGCTCCACAAAAGGGCCTCCTTTCAACTTGTTTCATTCAAGCAACTAACCAGCCGTCTCTCCTCTTACTCTCCTTTTAAACAATTAAATATTCTTGGTTACTTTGTTTATGCATGAGCTTCTAATTTATCATATGCAAAATATCTCATTAGATCTCATACATAAGCATTCAAAAATCTAGATCTCTGTTTTTCAAAAGTTTTCCATAAGCATTCTAGATCTAGCTTTAGGGAAATAGTCTTTTTTGCGTGGCATTTCAAAGAAAATTTGTAGCTTGCATGCATTAGATTTATCTTTCATAATTTTAAAGATAAATATAGCAATAAGTGTACATCATATTGGCTTCCCAAATGGCAAGCCAAGATCCCAAGGAAATCTTGCTTTCCTTGGTTCCTTTTTTCACCTTTTTTTTTAACTAGTTTTAACTTAGTTGTTTTCGGTTAAAAGTGTGTTGACCCAAAGGTACTCTCAAAGTTATTTTGGGAATATTTAAGTTTAATAATATTACTGGTTTTTAGCAGGTATAACATAAAATAGGAGGATTTGTTTTCCGAAAAGTGACTTTCGGGCCATCCGGAACCCCCCAAGGGTCTCCCCATTTTCCAAAATCTTTAATTTTTGCACTTTGTAAGCTCTTGGGTTCATTCTGTATAAGAAACAAGAGGAATTATATGATATCGTAACTGCTGGTAATAAAAAATAATTTCGAATAGGCTCTTTTGAGCCCATTCCCCATCCCCCCTGGGGGGATTCGCCTCCTTTTTTCCTTTTTTGCATTTTTCCTATTTTTTGCTCTATATTGGTTTTATTTATGAAAAATAGTGCACTTTGATTACTTTCATCATATATTCCATATTATAAAGTCAAATTAACTTTAATACCTACCCCACGAATCCCGGTTGAACCGAAAGGTGAAAGAGGATTGTGGTAGATTTAATTAGAGAACCTGTGGTTTGTTTTATTTTTGTTGCTTCATTATTCACTATTAATTTTTGCAAGAAATCAATTAAAACCAACCCCCTCCTTGATTCACCGATTGAGGTCCCTTGGACTAAAAGAGGTTCCTGGAGGGTTTTCTTTCTAATAAAAACACATCGATTAAAATTTACTAAAAATTACAAAGACTTTGGTGTGTATGCTCTGCATTTTGGCTGCAGTTCATCTGACCAGTCAAGCTACATCAAAATCAATGTGAGTGACTAGATTTATTAGGTTTCACTTTCCCCAATTAACCACCATCAGGTGAAAATCCAACACCTCGAACAAACCGTAAGCGGTGGAAAAATACCCAAAGGAGTGGGAACAACTGGAAAGTGACCTTGAGGTGCTGATCTGTGTTACACCCTAATGGATGTATTATGAACATAGTCTCCAAGACTCCATCTAGCCCACAAACACCTTGCGGGTAGCTATGAAGGTTTTGTTTTTGGACATACTCCAAGTACCCCTCAGGTATATCTCGAGTCGCCCTCTCCTAATTTAATCCACTCATTTTTCATATTAGCTTAAAACGTACAAGGAGACAATTGCAAAAAATTCACTCCAAGCACATGCAAGCACATTTAACCATTTTGCAACTCCATTTTAAGGCACTTGTTATTTGTTTACTTCTTTCAATATATATATTGTGTGCCAGCATTGTGCTTACTTGTGTTTATTTTTCATCTTGTTATCTGTGGTTCTAAATTGTTAATTTCAAACTCCTAAGAAACTTATTCAATTTAATACCATCATACTAAAGTAATTAGCCTTAGTAACTTAATAGGGTCTACCCCCCTTGGCTTCGCTAGGAGTTGAGCCTAAACGGAGGAGTGAAGAACAAGGTGACAGCCTTGACTCGAGACTTGCCCCCAAGGACACACCGAGCAGCTTGAATATTTCTACCACATCCCCCCCAGGTGTGTGAAAGTCAGCAACACCTTTTGGCGCCATTGCTGGGGATAAATATTTTTATTCCCGCAGTACGACTTTTGTTTTCTTCCTTTTTGTTTTTGCTTTGTTTGATGAATGCTTAGAGTATATCTTTAATTTTCATCTCGCAACTCCACTAACTGTTTTCAGTTTTTATTTTTACAAAGAAAAGAAAAAATTAATTTTTGTCAAAGATTTATAAATGCTTATTTTTCTTTTTCACATGGCGACTCCATTGAAGGGATAAAACCCTGTTATCTCATAAACTTGTGAAGTTTTGTTGTGTGTAGATGATCTCATACGATATAGTAAAACTTTAAATGCTTGTTATTTGACAGCTCCGGTTTAGTACAAAATTCATGGTTGATATATGCTACTGATAAGCCATTATTGATGATGAGTATTATGGTGCTCAAATTTCCAATGCACATCCTCCCATCAATTTCTTGGGTATCCCGAGTTTTCCTAACCATGAACCATATCTCCAGGATGAAAGATATTCTCAGGCTCCATTTTTTGTGGAAATGGTGATTCAGCTGTCATTCACATCATATCCTTTCTTTCATTTGTGAATAATCTCAACATACTTCATAGGGATAATATGATGCGAATTTTTGCTCATTCTTTGAAAAAGAAGGCATGGATATGGTTTTGTGGTCTTCCTTATAAATGCATTACCTCCCTTGAAGAATTATGTGCTATGTTTTTTGAGAGGTGGCATAATGGTGAGGGAGATATGGTAATTGTTGTAGAAAGGGCCCTCACCTACCTAAAAGAGCTAAAGGAGCCCATGACTTCCATTATAGATGATCACACTCGAGATGATCCTATTGAAGAGATTCATGAGGAGCCCATGATTGAACACATTGTTGAATACTCTCCTCATGTCACCATAATCAAAAACATTGAAGATTTGAGGTATTCTCAAGTTTGTTGCAATGCTAATATTTTTCCAAAAATCCCTCATGAGGAAACCATTACAGAGATTGACACTTATGAAGAAATTTATGATGTGTATGATGACATTCCTCTATCTTCATCACTTATGGATGAAGTTTTGGAAAGTTTAACTTCTTGTAATATCTTTGAAATGAAAACTTTGAAGGATGATTATTATGAGTAGGAGGAGGGTAGTTATATCTTAGGATGTGGTACCAGCAAGGAAGACTCTCTCATATCTGACATAGATGAGAGTGATGACTATTGGAATCTCATAGCTAATCCAACTTGTGAAAATATTATTGAGAATACCATTCATGATATGTCCATAGAGGGGAGTGTCTATTCAAAAATTTGTGGAAGTCCAATCTACAATACATCCATAGAGGGGAGCATGGATCTGGATACCTAGGAAAATCTTAGTATGGAAGAGGAGCATTCAGAATTTGCACATGATCATTTAGAGTCATATCATGCAGAGATGCACAAAATCAACAGTAATGAATACATTGAGAAGCAGTGTTGTAAAAAGTTAGATGTGATGCAGTTAGTGGAATATCAATCTTAGCCATCTTCTTCACATGTAGAGGTTCCTTATGATTTGGAGCTACTTGGGGCTTATGCAATGAGTTATCATTTGATAAGCTCTGATGATCAGTACGATGATGTAGTCAGTCTGCCTCATCTTGTCAATTGGTATATCAGTCCTATCCTGTCATGGATAGAAGCAGCCTACGTGAGAACATACCAGTTTGGGAAGAACTTTAATGACTTTATTCATGCCTATGATTTCCCATCCAACCCGCCCATTTCGTATCATCACGTAGGTTTGCATCTTCTAAATAAAGTATCCTTACTTTGGCTGGTAACCAAAGACAAGGAAAAAACATTTTATGTTAATAAAATGCTTAGGTGGTTACATTGGATTTTTTATTACACCTAATAAGCTCTTTAAAAGAGAGCATTTACTTTCTACATTTATGTTTTGTACTTAGATTTAATAAAACTTTTCTTTCATTAGTTAGGTACATTTATTTTGTTTAAATAAATCAACTTAGTGGTTCATTTGGATTTTATATAAAGCTTGTGTTACTGAGGTTTTCTTGTCAAGTTGAGATGTTTTTACATGTTATATAAACCAGAGATTCTGGTGTTCTCGTATCCTCTCCTTACCCTATGACCAGATCAAGCACACATCCTGTAGTTGGATCCATATGTTACCACTTAAGTTGTACTTAGTGTTTTTTTATCAAGTGAGCCTGGTGAATCGGAGAAAGATGATTTTTTCGGACTTCAGAAGACCTTCAGAATTGCTTCTGGGAAGTGCTTGTTGTACTATATCACATGTTCATACCCCGTAAGGGAGTTGTAATAAAATGTTCTAGCATGGTAGTGTCTGTAAAAGACTCGGTCTCCTAGACTTACTTGTCAATTCAATCAGCCCAGGGTGTTTTTTCCCTTGGTTATTACTGGTTGTTGAGTAAACGACTGATAATTTTTGAGTTTTTCACCAAACTCCTCCAAAGTTGGGGTGGTTGGATTGACATTTAGGCCTATTGAGTTTATTAGAATCTCTGTGTCGATGTATAAACATGCTAGGCATTATGGTTGAGTCATATGAACATGTCTAAATCCCCGTAGGTTTAATTTTTTGTAATTTTTAAAGTTTTTTTAAAGTTTTAATTTTTCCAAAACTTAGGCTATTTTTTGATAGTCTAAATGGAAAAATTGGTTTTGTAATAAAAGTGGGCTTAGAAATCAGTTTCAGTCATGGGGGTGCTCATTTTCTAACTCAGAGCACCCGGTAAACCCATAAACCCACTTTTCCTAAGTTTTGAGTGATTTTCCCATCACTCAGGTCAGAAAACCCTAAAAATCAAATATTGATTATTTTAATTGATAAATTAATTAAATAATGGAGAAAATCCAAATTCCTAAATTAGTGGGATTTGCTCCGATTTGACTGAAATTAGTCTCATCGGCTTTGGGTTGACTAGAGCTGACTATGCCTTGATTGAAGGAGTTTATTTGGGCTTAAGAGGGAGTGCACCATAGCATGCATCCTTGGGATTTACGCCCTCTCTCTCTCCTCCACACATGTGGGCTCATCTGGATGTGGTTTGGTTGATGTTTCAGTTAATCGGTTGATGTGTTAGTCTATCAGCACTCTGATTATCAGTCAGACTCAGTTAGACTTAGATCAGACTCAGATTAAGCTCAGCTTGACTCCTCATACAGCTCCAGTCCCTCTCTCCTTGGGAATTCCGCCCCCTCTGGGCTAGGGTTTCAGTTTTTGCTATAAATAAAGCACAATTTCCTCCTTTCCAAGCTAGTTAGAGTTGGAGAAAGAGCTGGTGCAATTGTAATACTGCTATATTTTCATTGTAAATAAAGAAGCTTTGGAGGCTATACCGTGTAGTGGATGTGTTTGTGTGGATTCCCAACGTCATGTTGCTAATGTGGTAGCTGCAAATGTTTTCCAATTTTTTTGTTGCTTTGTATTCTGGCTTCAAGGATTCAGTTGAATCAAGTAAGGGTGTAAACTAGGCAAGTAATATTACTTGCTCTTGTTTATTCATATTATGTATGCTCAAGAATTTAAGTTATGTGCTTAAATTAGATTATTTTTGCATGATCTTTCATTTTTTTTGTTTCATACATCTATATCCATATCTCACGAGGTGTTGTGCAGGCTTGTGTTATTTAGTTGTAGGTTCCCGATCAGATGAAGCTGTGGATAAATATTGACACCATTACTTATCCAATTATCTCAAGACTCTGTCCCTCGACGCTCCACAAAAGGGCCTCCTTTCAACTTGTTTCATTCAAGCAACGAACCAACCTTCTCTCCTCTTACTCTCCTTTTAAAAAATTAAATATTCTTGGTTACTTTGTTTATGCATGAGCTTATAATTTATCATATGCAAAATATCTCATTAGATCTCATACATAAGCATTCAAAAATCTAGATCTCTGTTTTTCAAAAGTTTTCCATAAGTATTCTAGATCTAGCTTTAGGGAAATCATCTTTTTTGTGTGGCATTCTAAAGAAAAGTTGTATCTTGCATGCATTAGATTTCTCTTTGGTAATTTAAAATATAAATACAGCAATCAGTGCACATCATATTGGCTTCCCAAAGGGCAAGACAATATCCCAAGGAAAGCTTGCTTTCCTTGGTTCCTTTTTTCACCTTTTTTTTAAACTAGTTTTAACTTAGTTGTTTTCAGTTAAACGTGTGTTGACCCAAAGGTACTCTCAAAGTTATTTTGGGAATATTTAAGTTTAATAATACTGATTTTTTTTATCAGTTATAACAGAAAATAGGAGGAGGTGTTGTCCGAAAAGTGACTTTTGGGCCATCTGGAACCCCCCAGGGGTCTCCCCATTTTCCAAAATCTTTAATTTTTGCACTTTGTAAGCTCTTGGTTTCATTCTATATAAGAATAAAGAGTAATTATATCATTTTTATCATATTTTAACCATTGGTAATAAAAAATAATTTTGAATAGGCTCTTTCGAGCCCATGCCCCATCCCCCTTGGGGGGATTCGCGTCCTTTTTTCCTTTTTTGCATTTTTCCTATTTTTTGCTCTAGATTAGTTTTATTTAAGAAAAATAGTGTGCTTTGATTACTTTCATCATATATTATATATTATAAAGTCAAATTAACATTAATACTTACCCCACAAATCCCGATTGAACCGAAAGGTGAAAGAGGATTCTGATATATTTAATTAGAGAACCTGTGGTTTGTTTTATTTTTGTTGCTTCATTATTCACTATTAATTTTTGAAAGAAATCAATTAAAATCAACCCCCTCCTTGATTCCTTGATTGATGTCCACTTGGACGGAAGGAGGTTCCTAGAGGGTTTTCTTTCTAATAAAAACACATCGATTAAAATTTACTAAAAATTACAAAGACTCCGGTGTGTATGCTTTGGGTTTTGGCTGCGGTTCATCTGATCAGTCAAGCTGCATCAAAATCAATGTGAGTAACTAGATTAATTAGGTCTCACTTTCCCTAATTAACCACCATCAGGCAAAAATCCAATGCCTCGAACAAACCGTAAGCGGTGGCCAAATACCCAAAGGAGTGGGAACGACTGGAAAGTGACCTCGAGGTGTCGATCTCTATTACACCCTAATGGGTGTATTATGAACACAGTCTTCGAGACTCCATCTAGCCCACAAACACCTTGCGGGTAGCCGTGAAGTTTTTATTTTTGGACATACTCCAAGTACTCCTCAGGTATATCTGGAGTCCCCGCTTGCCTAATTTAATCCACTCATTTTTCATATTAACTTAAAACATACCAAGAGACAATTGCAAAACATTCACTCCAAGCACATGCAAGCACATTTAATCATTTTGCGACTCCATTTTAAGGCACTGGTTATTTGTTTACTTCTTTCGATATATATATATATATATATATATTGTGTTCCAGCATTGTGCTTACTTGTGTTTATTTTTCATCTTGTTATCTGCGGTTATCGATTGTTAATTTCAAACTCCTAAGAAACTTATTCAATTTAATACCATCATACTAAAGTAATTAGCCTTATTAACTTAATAGTGTCTACCCCCCTTGGCTTCGCTAGGAGTTGAGCCTAAACGAAGGAGTCAAGAACAAGGTGACATCTTTGAATTGAGACTTGCCCCCAAGGACACATCGAGTGGCTTGAATATTTCTTCCACGTCACCCCCAGGTGTGTGGAAGGTGGCAACATAGCCTTGTAGTATTTCCCATATGCAGAGCAAATTGTTGACATTTTCTCCAAGATCTTCACAGAGAAGAAATTCACCTATCTAAGATCTCTTCTTGAAGTGGGTGATACATGGTGATGGATTCCATTCACTTTCATATTTTTGGCTCCATGTTTATTTTTAAGGGGAGGTTTTGTTTCGATGTGGCTTTCCTCCTTACCTTGGTTTTTATGGACAAATAAAAAAAAATTGTATGAGGTGACTTGAGCCTTAGTTTCCAAGGCCTCAATAATATTTTGGATAAGTCCTACTAAGTTAGGATTAAGGGGGTGTATTAGAGAAAAAATACACCGTAGTACCATGATCATATACCTTAGACACATTTCATTTGCTTATATGGTATGTTCTATGGTCTAGACTTAGGCATATTAATCATTTACTGATAGTTGAGGTGCTCCAGGTTGATCATTATGACAGTTGAGGTGCTCCTAGTTGATCATTCTGATAGACTGGAACCCTCATTGATGGTAGGTCATCCTTGGTGTGCTCCCCCATCCCTAGATTTAGGGAATATTTTTGACCTTGGGCGTTATTACATGTTTGTGGTGATATTTTGCCTTCCTTGGGCATTTATTGCCTCCTAGTGCCACTCCCACTCACCCATGTGCTAACCCATGCCTAGAATACCTCCATTTATGTTCACACTTGCATTTGTGACCATTTGGGATGATTAGGAAGCTGATTGGTCCACCTAGGGGGGTTTGAGGGTCAAATCATGGTCTGACACTTGTATGCATCTAGATGGCCTTCAAGGCCTCACGATTTTTCCCTATTGTAATATATACCTAATCCATACATAGTTACATTTTGGACATTCATAATAATATCAGTTATTGACTACATTTGTGTATGTTATTTTCACTCTTTCTGCTAATTTCTTTATAATTTGTGTATAATTTGTGTGTAATATCGAATTGTGAGAATATCCTTGGCTCCTAGATCCTACTGTGAATCAATTCTCATAAATTGAATCAGTTAAAAATCATTGAAATGGTGTAGGTAGGTTTAATATCCCTCATCTGATATTCATATCATAATATTAACTTTCTGCAAATTAGCTTAATGTTTTAAAATAAAACTTGCAAACAACCAGACAACTTTTGGAAGCTAAGCAGATAAGGGAAAATGACTGATACTTTTGGTCATGGGGCAGCGGGAAGAGGGAAGCAATAAAGGAAATAATAGGACTTATAGAGTGTCTTACCTAACACATTTAGATCAGGGACCATTGAGGTTTCGGAGTCCGCTTCACGGAAACCTACTTCCATGTTGTTGGGTCACCTAACCGTGAAACTAGGAAGCACATTTCTCATATCCATAGCTAGAGGATTTGGAGAAATGATTTGGATTGGTAATAAAGTTATAAGACATGTATATAAAGGTATATTCAAGTTTTAAACAAGTCTATATAGTCACAAGGCAGATTAAGGGTGGAACTATGAAAACCAATTACCAAGACTGTGCAACTAGTCAACATTGTTACCACCTAAGTTGTACTTAGTGGTTTTTTATCAAGTGATCCTGGTGAACCGAACAAAGATGATTTGTTTGGACTTCAGAAGACCTTCAGAATTGCTTCTAGGAAGTGCTTGTTGTACTATATCACATGTTCATACCCCGTAGGGGAGTTGTAATAAAATGTTCTAGCATGGTAGTGTCTGTAAAAGAATCGGTCTCCTAGACTTACTTGTCAATTCAATCAGTCTAGGGTGTTTTTTCCCTTGGTTATTATTGGTTGTTGAATAAATGACTGATAATTTTTTATTTTTTCACCAAACTCCTCCAAAGTTGGGGTGGTCGAATTGACATTTAGGCCTATTGAGGTTATTAGAGTCTGTGTGTCAATGTATAAACATGCTAGGCATTATGGTCGAGTCATATGAACATGTCTAAGTCCTCCTAGGTTTTAATTTTGTTTAATTTTTTAAGTTTTTTTAAGTTTTAATTTTTCCAAAACTTAGGCTATTTTTTGATAGTCTAAATGGAAAAATTGGTTTTGTAATAAAAGTGGGCTCATAAATCAGTTTTAGTCATGGGGGTGCTCATTTTCTAACTCAGAGCACCCGGTAAACCCATAAACCCACTTTTCCTAAGTTTTGAGTGATTTTCCCATCACTCAGGTCAGAAAACCCTAAAAATCAAATATTATTTTAATTGATAAATTAATTAAATAATGGAGAAAATCCAAATTCCTAAATCAGTGGGATTTGCTCTGATTTGACTGAAATTAGTCTCATCATCTTTGGATTGACTAGAGTTGACCATACCTTGATTGAAGGAGTTGATCTGGGCTGAAGAGGGAGTGCACCATAGCATGCATCCTTGGGATTTGTGCCCTCTCTCTCTCCTCCACACGTGTGGGCTCATCTGGATGTGGTTTGGTTGATGTTTCAGTTAACCCGTTGATGTGTTAGTACAATCAACACTCTGATTTTCATTTACACTTAGTCAAACTCATATCAGTCTCAGTTGGACTCAGATCAAGCTCAGCTTGACTCCTCATGTAGCTGTAGTCCCTCTCTCCTTGGGAATTGCTCCCCCTCTGGGCTAGGGTTTCAGTTTTTGCTATAAATAAAGCACAGTTTCCTCATTTCCAAGCTATTTAGAGTTGGATTGAAGAGATGTTGCTATATTTTTCATTGTGAATAAAGAAGCTTTGGAGGCTATACCATGTAGTGCATGTGATTGTCTGGATTCCCAGCATCATTCTGCTAATGTGGTAATTACAATTTTTTTCCAATTTTTGTGCTGCTTTGTATTATGGCTTCAAGGATTTGGTTGAATCAAGTAAGGATGTAAACTAGGCAAGTAATATTACTTTCTCTTGTTTATTCATATTTTTTTTTTTTTACAGAAACTAAAAAGGAAATATATATAAAAGGTGGCTGTGCACAGCCATTCATTACATTCTTGCAAAACCTAAGTATCTGAGCAAAACAGAGTTGCAGCACCAGGGCATAATCCACTGGGTTTCCAAAATACTTCCCTATAAGACTGTTCTAGACATTTTAAGCCTCGGGTTGTATAAGCCCGGATATACTGATTACACAAAAATTTGCAGAAAAACATTCAGTTTAAACCAAACAGAAAAAGACTAGAGGTTGCCTTCAGGCTTAACGACATATTCCTCTTCCATGGGTAGCGTAGCTTCATCGCAGGCTCCATTGACTCGACTAACCCGATTCATAGAGATAAGTCGCTGAAGATCCTCCTGAATCTTGTCCACCTTCCCCATCAGTTCACGGAGATTGCTCTCATTGTCATCAATGCGAGCATCATGGTTGCTTATTTGATACGAAGTGTAGATGACAGTATCCTCCATTTTCTTTACATCCTTGGCCATTTCACGGTTATCCATAACACTTATGGAGAGAAGCTCATACATGCGTCTCAGGTTTTTCTTGATATCCGCCATTCCACCAGTATCCCCTGCCTGAGCCATATAAACTTCCTCTGTCAATAAGGTTTGAGCTAGCTGATACTGAACAGCTTGAACTGAATTGCCAACGAACTGAGACTGTTCGAAATTCCCAGGGACAAGAAAATTGTTACAGTAGGTTCTAAGCACCAGCAATTCCCTCTTCAGCATTGAGCCTTCAATTCTCCCAATGGTCAAAGTGCCAGTGTTTCCAGCCTCCCAACCAGTGCACCTGCAGCCTATTACCGTGCTGCTTCCGCCGTTGTCTCTTTCACCAAAAATTGCAGACCGAGTGAGCAAAAGAAATTTACACGGACAAGGAGTAAAGGCAGCTAATGCTAGTCGCTCCTTTACCACTGAGTGAATGAGGGGGAGAGCCTGCCACGGGAGGCCTTGCAGGCTCCCCTCTTCAATTCCTGAGACCGACAGCAAAATATATTGCAGAGACTCTAGAAAACCAGGGTCGAGAGGCATAAGGGAGAGAACAATCGACTTGCTACAATCAAAATCCATGATATTTGCCAAAACCGGAACGCAATCGTTGCGAGAGGGGGATGGAGATATCCCTGAATTGAATGCGATTTATGTCGACTGCCACCAAGGGAAGGAGGAGACAGAGGGGGAACCACGCGGTGAGAGGACGAGGGAGGGAAGGACTAAGCCTTAAATGAAGGAGGAGGCCAGCTAAGGAGGGACGCGGGGCAATGAAAGGATGGAAGGGAGCTGCGTTAAATGGTGATGGGATGGTAGGAGGGAGGAGGGATAAGGGTAAGGGGTGAAAGAGCGAAAAGGGGGGAAAGAGCGAGGCTAAGGAGAAGGGGAGAAACCCATGGGGAGGCCAAAGGCATAACCCCATGCTAAACTTGTTTTTTGTGCTTTGATCCTTTCTATAATTTTTCCCATTTGAATGCAAGGAGTAGGGACAAAAACTATCATTGCTTTGCATTATGGAACATGCTTGAATATGGAGGGATTCCCATTTTGTTCGAGATGGCCCAGTTGAAGAGAGGCCCCCAAGTTGGCCAAGCTATCTGCTGCCGAATTGTTGGATCTGAGAATATGATATGGCTCGAATGAGCTGTGCATAAGAATCTTAACTTTGTTGCACAGACGGCGACATTTTACTGCTCCCTTAGAATAGCCATTGATCAGTTTAGATATTACGTGCTTAGAGTCTCCAAATATCAGGACCTTGTGATAATTTTTCCCTTGAAGAAGCTGCAAGCCTTGGAGGAGAGCTAACCACTCTGCTTCATTGTTGGTTCGAGTCCCTAATCCCCAAGCAAAAGTTTGTACTATTTGTCCTCCGGGATCCAATAGAATCCCCCCCCGCTCCTGCCACCCCTCTCTTGTTTATTCATATTATGTATGCTCAAGAATCTAAGTTATATGCTTAAATAAGATTATTTTTGCATGATCTTTCACTTTTTGTTTCATACATATATATCCAGATCTCACAAAATGTTGTGCAGGCTTGTGCTATTTAGTTGCAGGTTCCTGATTAGATGAAGGTTTGGATCAAGATTGATTCCATTCCTTATCCAATAATCTCAAGACTCTATCCCTCAACGCTCCACAAAAGGGCCTCCTTTCAGCTTGTTACATTTCAAGCAACGAACCAACCTTCTCTCCTCTTCTTCTCCTTTTAAAAAAAATATATTCTTGGTTACTTTGTTTATACATGAGCTTATAATTTATCATATGCAAAATATCACATTATATCTCATACATAAGCATTCAAAAATCTAGATCTCTATTTTTCAAAAGTTTTCCATAAGCATTCTAGATCTAGCTTTCAGGAAATCGTCATTTTTGCGTGGCATTTTAAAGAAAATTTGTAGCTTTCATGCATTAGGTTTATCTTTTGTAATTTAAAATATAAATCCAGCAATCATTGCACATCATATTGGCTTCCAAAAAGGAAATCCAAGATCCCAAGGAAAGCTTGATTTCCTTGGTTCCTTTTTTCACCCTTTTTTTAACTAGTTTTAACTTAGCTTTTTTGATTGAAAGTGTGTTGACCCAAAGGTACTTTCAAAGTGATTTTGGGAATATTTAATTTTAATAATATTTCTGTTTTTTATCAATTATAACAGAAAAGAGGAGGAGGTGCTGTCCGAAAAGTGACTTTTAGGCCATCCGGAACCCCCCAGGGGTCTCCTCATTTTCCGAAATTTTTAATTTTTGCACTTTGTAAGCTCTTGGGTTCATTCTGTATAAGAACCAAGAGGAATTATATCATTTTTCTGATATTCTAACCACTAGTAATATAAAATAAAATAAAAAATTCGAATAGGCTCTTTTGAGCCCATTCCCCACCCCCCCTGGGGGGATTCACGTCCTTTTTTCCTTTTTTGCATTTGTCCTATTTTTTTCTCTAGATTAGTTTTATTTATGAAAAATAGTGTACTATGATTAATTTCATCATATATTCCTGTTGCACCTGCAACATTTTCCCAAAATTCTAAAAATTTTAGGACCCTCCTTTACTTTGAATAAGTTGGTTTTCTTCCTGTTTTCAGTCTGGTGACTTTTGGTCTATTGGATTTTTGGAATGTTTTACAGCACTTTGAATTGATATTAATCGATTTTTTTTTCTCCTTTAATGCTTGAAAGAATCCCATCCTTGATCGAGCTCATCGTTGTTTTTGCATATCTTTCGAAACCGTTGTGAATCGGGAGTTAAGTTTTTGACTTTCCACCGTTGCGGGTGAGTTTTGATTCTTTGACGTGTCAGATGGTTTTTGATTCTTCACCGGGAGTTGATTCTTTTGTTATTCCCACCGTTGCGGAGGTTTCCTGCTTTGTATTGCACCGTTGCGGGTGGTTGACGATTCTTCACTGTTGCGGGTGGAATTTTGTTCTAAGTCGGAAGAGGATGAGTGTCTCTTTGGTCGCCGTTGCGGGAAGGTTATCGTTTGGTCTCTAGCATTGCGGACCATTTAGGGGTTCTAAGGTTTTGTTTCCTCGTCGATCCGTATGTATCGGAGCTCTTTGCCTTCTGTTCCCTCCGCCGTTGCGGGCGGGTTTGAGTGTCGGTTTTCCAATGTAGAGTCTCCGGGTGGCCGCTGTGAGTTACGCACATTATGCATGCCCGTCGTTGCGGAGGATTCTGGGCTCTTGGCTTCTGATATAGGTCCCCGTCGACGCCCGATCTTTTGTTTACACGCTCTATTCGCCGTTGCGGGTGAATTGATGCTGGGAACTATCCACCGTTGCGGGAGGTCTGGGATTCTCGCCGCCCATTTCACTTTTGTTCCCCGCCCTATATGAATCGTTACTCATGCGACTCTTTTGTATATACGGGGGCAGGGGTTTTGGATTTTTTATTGTTGTTTTGTGCCCGAGCTGTCGTTATCCTTGCCGCGCTGTCGACCCTGCGAACCTTGTGGAGCTCTGTGCTTGTACCCGCATCCAGGTGTCGGTTGGAAGCTCAACCGTTGTCGCCTCATCAGCTGCGCATCACTGCCAGGTAGGATCTTTACCGCCCTGCCTCGTGCTTTTCAAGGTTTTGATTGGGTGATTTTTGCTGCGGTCGGGGTATTGCTAGGATTATGTCCCCGTAATCCCTTTTTCGCTCACACTCGAAGTTTTCACCCGCGGCTAGGGTTGCCATAGTCATTTCCCCTTGCATGTTGCGCCTACATTTTGAAAATTGTCGGTTGGGATAGTAGTTTGCGGTTAGAGGGGGGGGAGTCGTTTTTCCTTTATAGAGCCCGCGTAGTATCTTTTGACCTCGGCCGTTTTGGTTCGCCCCGCGCATAGTGGATGAAGGCGCGGTGCAGGCGGCCGTTATACCGCCTGCACTTGGTTTTTCCTTTGTAATAATGAGGCCCATGGAGAGGTTTTACGGTGGTTTTCTTGTGATCGAATGTTTCCTCAGCTGTTGTTTTTCCCGTTTACCAGGTTTCGAACCCTAACCTCTACCCACGCTGTCCCGCGCAGTCCTCACTTTTTGGCTGTCTGAAACCCTAGGGCTGTGCCGCTATATTGTTTACGATTTGAAGGTAGCATGGATGTTGGCACTGGTGGGAGCACCGTGTGCAAAAAATTGTTGTTGATGCCCGCAGTATCTAGCCGCACCGATGTAACTACCTTTCCCGCGAGCCGCATAGACTATTGCAGTCTTTATCCTTGATAAAGCCATATCGTCAAATTTTTTGAATTGTGGACAGTTACATTTGCACCTTGCGTTTACGATTCATACTTGTGCTTTATGAGTTATTTTCAGGAGAGAAATGGTATACTGTGAGAAAATGTAGATTAAATGCTAGACCAGTTGATGAATAAATCCAGTTTTAGTATCATACAGTAGAAGGACATTGTCATTATATTGCGCAGGACTGAGTCTGTTCATGCTAGTAGTTCTGATAATCAAGGCATTGTTGGGGTGTGCATACATGCATTGGTTTTTTTTTGCCTGCTTTCACATTAAGTACATAAAATGGCACTTTGTATATGATTGTAATTTTATTAGGCGATGTTGTAGATATCATATAGAATGCTTTGCATCATATAGACAGAAGCACGAAGTAGTGTGCGTTTGATTAGTCAAATATGCAAACTTATATTATAGTTTCATCATTCAGTTGCTGCCATGATGTACATAGATAGAACAAAGTGTTGCACTCTGTCAGGTAAATATCTGCACTCAAATTCCTTAATACTACAGTGTTACATATGGCAGGAAGAAGCCGAACTTACAATGTCCAAAAGGCAGAAAAAGAAGGCCCCTACGGTCGAAGAACAATCAGCAATAGAGGTCGTCACACAGACGGAATATATATATGAGGACACCCAATGTGTCTCGGGTGTTGAGCCTGAGTATAAATGGGATGATATATACAGATTGATTTCCCACAGGGAAGTCCCAGACATGGGTCTTGAAGAGGAGCCCATTTATGCCAACATAGAGAAATACGCCATCATGAAGGTGGCCACCAGACCAGAGCTGTTCCCATGTTCTGATGTTATGAGATGGATTCTGCCCCACACAAATAGTAACACCATGCTTATAGGAAATGTCGAAGGTCAGGGCTATGATGCATTTAGCCCAGGATATGTGGTGTTGGCTTACCACCTACCAGAGCCTCAAATCTTCCTGTCAAATGATTGGTTGGATAACCTCAGGATGGATTTAGTGGAAACCCTAAAGAGAATGCTCTTGCTAGGAAAGCTCTATCGACACAGAGCAACCGAGGATTATGATACAGTGAGCTTAAGATCTCCTTACAGATTTGTAGCTCTGATGCTAAACAGGATATTTGGTAGAGCCAGTAGCAGACTCTTCAAATTTGAATGGGTCCCCATTATGTTCCATGTGGCGACCCAAGGAACAATATTCAACTGGGCCAGCCTCGTATCAAGTAGTCTCTCTTCTTGCGTAGTTGCAGCCTTGGGAGGAGGAGAAGCCCGGAAGAAATCTGAATTCTATATGAGTTCCATTTTGATAGACTGCATACTATGCAACCAGCCTTTCCCCGGCCTCAAGTGTGCCTAGGATAGGGAAAGAATGCTTGTATGTGTAGCTTACAAACCACTGTGGGCTCATCAGTACCACAGTTATTACAGGGAAGTATGTGATCATTTCATTATGCCACTATACAAGATTATCTTCCGGAAGGAATGTGACTGCATGTCGGAAGATGCTATGCAGGTAATAGAGGAATATGGAGATTATTTCTTGACAGACAATGGTATGTATCTTAGAATGTATGGAGGCTCAAAGACACCTTATCTGCTGCCAAAGTATGCAACGGATTATATAATCCATAAAGAGGCGGTCAGACAAGTGTTCATTGACAGAGTTGGTCATTTCCTGTTCCAGCATAAGAAGGCTGCATATCCCCCTTTGCCTTTCAAGTTAGGTAGCTGCAGATTCTCCAATGTGAAACAAGCTGCCGAATTCATAGAAGAACTAGGGAAGTTCCATTTTGGGTAGATGCCTTTCCAGTGCAATGACACTCTTGGTAAAGTGGCTGAGCACTGCAAGAAGCATAAAGTGTTCTTTGAATATACCCATCATTATGATAAGGATGAATCTATTTTTCGGAGAGCTCCAAACATGACGGCACTCAGTAGAAGATTCAAACCAAATAACCCCACCAAAGGTGGAAAAGGGGCAGAGCAGGCCAAAGCTGAGCAAGCTAGCGCTGAAGAAGGAGCCAAAAGGATAAGGGAGGAAGCTCAGAGGCTAGAGAATGAGGCTACAGAGTGGCTGTATAAGGGAGAAGAAGAGAAAAGGAAAGATGCCCAGGAAGCAGCTGAACTAGCAAAAGAAGCAGCCAGAGAAACAGAAGAGGCAGCCAGGCAAGCAGCCGAAGAAGCACAGAGAAAACTAAATGAAGAGCTCCAAGGGCAGGAGGCTGAAAAGATAAAGTTAACACAACAATCAGCCTCTGAAACACCAATAGGGCAGAGTCAGGAAGAGGAAAACCCTGAGGTGCAAATCCTTCAAGTACCTACTGCTAGCACTCATGTAACCCCTATGCTCCAAATAGTGCCTTTCGTCCAGAAGAAGGGGGAAGAAGTCCTTGATTCCAGTACTGTATACTATGACAGGACCACTAAAATAATAATGAGGAGGATGAAAAAGAAGGTGGAGGAGAAAGATCTATCAGGGAAGATGGTCAAAGATACAGCAGTCATGTTAGGGACAGACGAAGATCCTATGCTCACGATAAGAGTCGGGGTTGCACTAATTGATGCCTCCGCTGATAATATAAAGAAGGTGATGATTGAATTAGAATCAGCTAAGAATACCACTACTCAGCTAAAAGACACACTGAGACAAGAAAGAGGAGAGGGTAGCAGACTTAAGAGGAAGTATGAACACGTGCTAAGGGAAATGGAATCCACAAAGGGTGAAATCCATGCCCTCCAGGTAGAGGCGCAAGCCAAGGAAACAACACAAGAGGCTCTAGAAAATGCGCAACAGGAAGTTCAAGATCTGAAGAATGAAAAGGAACAGTTGAGGGCAAAAGTGGAAGACCTAGAGGCGCAACAGTATATTATCTATGAATCCAATACTGCATACACCCAAGGACTGAAAGAGCAGCTGGCATCTCTGACTGCTGAACTGGAGACAGCAAAGGAACAACAAGTCGATTTGCAACTGTTTAAAGAATATATCCTAGCGCAAAAGGCTAAAATGCTGCAGCTGCAGACTGCTTTGGAAGAAGAAAGATGCAAAGTTCTTCAGATGGACAGCAGGTTAGAGGAGATCATAGAAACTTCCTCCTATTTCGTAGACATGTCCCAAAATGTTCTTGAGGTCTTGAGCGCCAGATTGGCAAGACCAGAAGATGATGTCGAGATTCCAGGAGAACTACCAGCCAAAGATCATCAAACCCTCAGGAGAGATCACAGCCTAGTAGATTTTGCCATCAGCACTGCTGAAGACTTTAAGAAGGTTGTCCGAAGGACACAGGTAGCATGCTCAGAATATTTTAAAAGGTTTCTTAATGCATATAACCGCTGCCAGACAGAGGCTGAGCTTAGGTTTGAAGAGTTCCCGGATCATGAAACCTTTGTGGACATATTGTAGAAAGGGCATCAAGATGCAGAGGCCAGGACGCAGCAGATTCAATCCATTGATGCCATAGTACTGAAGAACGAAGTGGGTCACGCAGCCGTTAGCATACAGGTTCTAGAAGACCAGCTTCGATTGAGCCCAGCAAGGATCGAGGCCATCAAGAACCAAGTTGACAAGCTTGAAATTAACATCCAGTTCCTAGAGCCATGCGCTTTTGAAGGGCTTTCTGCTGAAGCAGCAGCGTGGAAAAAATTCTTTGAAAACCAAGCAGGATCCTACTCATAGAGGACCGGTCAACTTTTATTAATATAATATTTTTGTAAAAGTTTTGAGAAATGAAGCGTTGGGAAAGAAAAAGGTTGGGAAGCCCAAAGGTCACTTTGGGCAGCCCAACCATTTTGACTTTTTGTATAAAAGTAGGAATCGTAGAAGGAAAAAGGGCTTTTTTCCCCAGTAAGACTGGAAGGTTGTTGTAAGAAGAACTATTTCCTTTTGCAATAAAAATTACAGTTTGCCCGTTGAAAGAAGATCGGTGGGATTTCAAATGTTTTTCCATGGATAGTCGAAAGATGAACTACTTTGTTTTTCAGCATTGTATCCGTGAATCGTGAGATCGTTCCAACTTATGACCTATGTCTTGTTTAAATGATTTCTGATTTATTTTATGAAATAACCACCATGAGTAATGCATGCTTATTATGAAGCAATTGGTTAGCTAGTTGTGGAAATATCTTTCATTGTTCATGCCTGTAAAAGAAAATGTCAGCTATCTGTAATTGCTTTTATCATGTGTGCACATCCGCATTGCTCATATTTATTAAATATAATTTGGCTCCCCGGGGATAGGTAGATAGAGATAAATAGGTAGACAGATAGCTAGGTCAGTGCATAGATGCATATGTGATTCTGGTGCCGGTGAGCCTAAGACGATAGGTAAGAACCTGCGCATCACATTGTGACTGCTCCCCGCACCCTTCACCACCCTGCATGTTTAGTTAGATTCTTGCATATCATTCTTAAGTCAAAAATACAAATTCCAGTGGACCGGGCCACAACCGGTAAACCCTTGTTGTTATTTTGACCTACGGTAGCCGGACCGTAAAACTGGATGGATTCCCTATACCAAACAGCCAACGGGCTAGTTGGGAACATTGATTGGGGAGAATCCCTTACTATTGTCGCCTGCAAATTTCTAGGCCCCAACACTTCCATATTATAAAGTCAAAGTAACTTTAATACTTACCCCACAAATCCTGATTGAACCGAAAGGTGAAAAAGGATTGTGGTAGATTTAATTAGAGAACCTGTGGTTTGTTTTATTATTGTTGCTTTATTATTCAATATTAATTTTTGCAAGCAATCAATTAAAATCAACCCCCTCCTTGATTCCCCGATTGACGTCCACTTGCACCGAAAGAGGTTCTTGGAGGGTTTTCTTTCTTATAAAAACACATCGATTAAAATTTACTAAATATTACAAAGAATCTGGTGTGTATGCTCTGCGTTTTGGCTATGGTCTGTTCGATCACTCAAGCTGCATCAAAAGCAATGCAAGTGAGTAGATTAATTAGGTTTCACTTTCCCTAATTAACCACCATTAGGCGAAAATCCAACACCTCAAACAAACCGTAAGCGGTGGAAAAATACCCAAAGGAGTGGGAACAGTCGAAAAGTGACCTTGAGGTGCTGATCTCTGTTACACCCTAATGGGTGTATTATGAACACAGTCTCTGAGACTCCATCCATCCCACAAACACCTTGTGGGTAGCCATGAAGGTTTTATTTTTGGACATACTCCAAGTACCCCTCGGGTATATCTGGAGTCCCCCCTCACCTAATTTATTCCACTCATTTTTCATATTAACTTAAAACGTACCAAGAGACAATTGCAAAACATTCACTCCAATTTTAAGGAACTGGTTATTTTTTTACTTCTTTCGATATATATATTGTGTGTCAACATTGTTCTTACTTGTGTTTATTTTTCATCTTGTTATCTGTGGTTCTCAATTGTTAATTTTAAACTCCTAAGCAACTTATTCAATTTAATACCATCATACTAAAGTAATTAGCCTTATTAAATTAATAGGGTCTACCCCCCTTGGCTTTGTTAGGAGTTAAGCCTAAGTGGAGGAGTCAAGAACAAGGTGACAGAACAAGGTGATAGCCTTGACTCGATACTTGCCCCCAAGGACACACCGAGTGGCTTGAATATTTTTTCCATGTCCCCTCTAGGTGTGTGAAAGGAAAAAACAAAGATTCAATGCTTTCCAAAGGAAATAAGAGAGGTACTGGGATTCGATTTTAAATATGGAATGTCATCATTATGGTGTTAAATAATTTCTAGAATAGAAAGTAAAACAAATGGACTTGTTTAGGTACATAAAATGCTTCGAATTGGAAAACTAGTCATTTTAGCCATGAATTCTAGGCAGGGTGAAAAAGATTGATACAAAACTCAGTCAAAACTTATTAGAATGTTATGAAACTTGCAGAGACTGTACATAATACTATATCACCTCTCATAGCGCAACTCCAAAATTATGACTCCGGTGCTAGGAAACCCAACAATTTCGATCTCTGAATCTCACAAAATTTAGGAATGACCTGAAGCTGGTATGGATCTAATATTGAATAGTAAATTAGACATTATTATACATATCATATCATACATATGTCAAAATATCCATTACATAGCTCCAAAATTGCTACAAGTCCATAGAATAGAGAGAATGAAAAAAGAGGAAGGAGGGAGGATTTGATCTCTGAGCTGGATGCTGATGTTTCTGATCTTCAAATTCATTTTGATCAGCTACAGTACATGAAAATAAAATCAATGGAAATGGATGAATTCCATTATCCTCTCACAGAAAGATGGGGCACATCTCCCAATTCTCAAATGCACAAATGTATTCATAAAGTTTCTCAAACTAGCAAAAGATGTGAAAGGGAGTTGGAATACTTATTTTATAAAATTAATTCTTACCTATTGAGAAAGTTACTTGGCTTGGTGACCTATGAGAATAGTTCACCCATGAGTGGACATACTTTCATTGCTTTTCTTTTCTTTGTCTTTCCTTCTTTTTCCTCTGTTTCTAACTTTCCTTCTTTTATGAACTTTCTTGCTTTTCTAAACTTTCCTGCTTTTCCTGTTTTATCCTACTTTATGGATTTATGTTGCTTTTCCTAAAATATTCCTCTTTTATCATTTTTAGCATCATTTTTGGACTCTACTGCTTACTAGAATTCTACTCCAAGTAATTCTTCCAACCTTATCCACTAATTCAAATTGGTAGGCCAATTTCTCCATTTATTCAACATAACAAATAAAAATATTAATTGCACCAATAATATTAAATGCTCCATAATTATTTATTCCATGTGGGTAGAAACTATGGATAAATTTAAATGCACACTCCTAATTAATTAATTGCCTCATCTTAACCCCTAATTAATTATTTAATTCAATCTGTCACTAGAATCCATGGGGTTTGATCTACTTCATGGTGTTGTCAAAATGGGAACATGACAGTCCTCCCTTCCCAGGAGTGCTTGTCCACAAGCAAAGTATCCCAAGAGGTCCATCATGCTTTTGCTGCACTACTCTAATCATAATCCTCTCTCAAAGAAAATATGCACTACATCTGCAACTGAACATGCCTACTTCTATCCAAGTGAAGTAACTGGAAAGTGTGCCAAGATCCCATAAGAATATCAGAAAATCAAAATATACCACTACTATGTAAACTATAAGTCCATCAAAGGAGGTGTTCCCTATGTGGGAAACTAAAACCAAGTGCAACATAGATGAACTAGTGCAAAAGAGGGTTGGCTTTCTCCATCATGCCAACATGCAAACAAATTCTCCAAGGACAAACAATGCTAGGATCCCATTGCTTGTATGGAACCCCCATGGATAGGAATACCATCCAACAAAATCCGTTAAGAAAAAGAGTGCATGGATCCCACTGTTCATGTTGCATCTCTGCAAACATTAGTAACAAGAAAAATAAACATCATATGAAATGTTGGGAAAGATGAAAACATCATACCACCATATTGGAAAATCGTCCTTTCCAATGCAAACCTAAATCTTTGAGGGCCCCTCAGTCAAGATATGCAACTCTCTATACAGGGATCAATCAAAGAAATACTATACATCCCCACATATTCCTCCAAAACGTTAGGCCACAATTACACCAGTATTTCCATTCCAACTGAAATGTTCTCATGTGACCAATGCACACAAGGAACAAGTGTGTTATCCATGAAACTCAAGTGACAAGGGGGAGGATCCCATGTCCCAAAAAGTTTCTCCAAAAGAGATTAATTTGTATCAAAATTAGTTATGTTCATGTTTCCCTCAAATAACAAGGTATCATGGTCTCTATGGAACTCAACAGGTGCTCCCCTCTTCATCCAATGGCTCAACTCTCTGCAATTGATCCAAGGGTGCAAAACTCTGTTAATTGTCCCACACATTGAAAGTAATTGTAGATATGATGCCTTCTTGTCAAAATTTCCTGCACACACATTCCTGTTCTTCTGCTTGTAAATCATAGAAAAATCAGCAATATTAAAAACAATTTTCTTGCAACAAGACATAAAACTTTGTTCTTCCATATTTTCCTCTTCAGTGATTCCTCTATCCAATCATTCAGTGGAAGAATCGGAGATATTGCTTGTGGATTTATATGATATATAATCAGCCATCTCTTCTGCAATAGGATCTATCTCCCATGGGGACAATTCATGATCCCCCTATTGTGCATGTGACCCAAACCATAAAAATTTCTTCACCCACTGTTCATTCCCCAGTGGTGTTGCTGAATCTAGGACATGTGAGAAAGAATCGTGAACCTTCTTTGCATGTATGCAACCTTCAGTATTCAGACTTATGGATGCAAATTTTTCATGATTGGATGGCTCAAATTGGGTTCTCTCATCCCACTCTTCCATGGGAGAGTGACTGTCTTCAAGGAACAACTCAAGTTTCCTTGGAAAGAAATCAAGTGCCTAGTTCTCATCAAACTGTTATGCACACTCTTCAAGCACATACTGAATAGAATGCTCCTCATGGTCCAACCACTCATGAGGTTCCTCCATGGACCTTTTTATGTCATTTAACCAAATGGGATGACTCTCAGGAAAGATTTAGGATTCGGTCAATTCTTGCCACTCTTGTTGGAATTGTTCTATATTCATTTGTGATTCTAAGAGGGCACTTTGAGAGTATCTCAAAGAATATTGGGTGAGCAGCAAATCACCTTTAATCATTTATTTCTCTTCTTCATATATGAAAATACTTTCTTCATCATGTAGTGATTCTTCCCGCAATAACTCAACAAGGTCAAACATGTCATTTTTATCTCAAAGCAATTGTGTGAAATTATCTTTGATTGTGGACATTGTTTTTGTATATTCTCCATGGCTTCAAAGGAAGATTGGTCTTCCCTTAAAGCAGCTTCCCAACACATCTTTGACATCGAAGCATGAGTTTCATGGAGAATTTTCAAGGCCTCTTGGGTATTCTGTTCACCCATATTCAATGACCCTACAAGAAGATGAGGTTCTTGTAGATGTTCCTCCTCTTCATTTTCCATCACCGGATCAATTTCATGCAGTGCACTTGAGGTTTTGAAATCTGATCCATCTGTTGTTGCTGAAATATATTCATATTTTAAGTCCTCAAAAAAATAATTTGGGATACAAATTAAGTGCTCGTTCATCCTTGGTGCACCAGAAAGATATTATCTCAAAGTTTCATCCTTCATACTGCATTCATTTTTGACACCAGAATTCTGAACCTCATCATTAGGGGGCTCAACCATTTTGAACTTTTCACTAGAAGTGGAGGCCATATGAGATTTACACAATGACACATAAAAATCAGAATTCACTAACTCACTCTGTGTCATGTTCTCCCCCTTATGTGGTGTAATTATGATGGCTTATTCACCCACCCATTTCTCTGCTTCACACCCTAGCGGTGTGGCCTTGATTTATTCTTCTGTATGTGGCTCTTGAGGTGACTCTAACTCTGATTTGTAATCATATTTTGGATCTGATCCAAAAGATATATCTTCAAAAATACATAAGCCCACATATTGAGCAGTGGTCTAGAGATCACCCACCAAGAATCTTGAAGTGCATTCCTCCTCAACTTCTCCTCTTAGGCAACCACCTTGTGGTGATTTTCACTTCACCTCATGGATATTCTATTTTCCTTGATCACTTGAACAACTAAGTGAATCATGTCCATTTTCCATGATTGAGAATGGGTTTGGGATCTCATCCTCCTCTTCATATTTTGTATCCAGAATATTTATACCAACATGCCCTTCTTATTTTTCCTCATCAATACTTCCATTAAAAGCACTACATGTTTCTTCCTTTGTAAGGTTCATGACCTTCTCCTTCGAAGGAAGTTTTGTCAATGGATATTGCTTCTCCAAGCAAGTTGGTGAAAATTTACTCTCTGGAATAGTACTCATGTTACCACTTTTGTAAGATCTGCTAGGAGAACACCAAAAAAATATCATAATGCTTGGACCAACATATGTCTTTGCTGCATCTTCCTTTTTGGATTCTCTTTCTTCTTCCTTACTCACATAGTTGGAATAAGTTGGTTCCTCTATGGATGATTTGCTGCTCTTGAAAGAATAGTCATCTACATTATTGGGCTCAAATCCAAATCTGCAATAAAAATAATCTTTGAAATGAATGGATTTACAAATCACTTCCCCCAACGCAAGATACTCTTTGTAGTGGTGGGACAAGTTTTCAGCTGCATCTATCATCTTTGCTAAATCCTTCTTAGGATTTGCCGTGGGTAGTTCAACATTGCTTTCTTCATACTCCAGATGGTCATAAAAGTAACCATCCTTGTCTCTTGAAATTTGAAACCCATAATTAACATAGATCACCTCTTCTTCTTCAGCAAACTGATCAAAGTCATCATCTTCAACTACTGGCACAACCCTCATGGTTGCAACTTGAATTGGTGATCTGCAAAATTATTCAATAGAGAGCCTTATTTCCACAGGAGTGGAGGAAAGTGATATGATACCACTGTAATATCCCTGATATGATATTCATATCAGAATATTAACTTTCTGCAAATTATCTTAATGTTTTAAAATAAAACTTGTGAACAATCAGTCGACTTTTGGAAGCTAAGTAGATAAGAGAAAATGACTGATACTTTTGGTCACAGAGAAGCGGGAAGAGGGAAGCAATCAAGGAAAGAATAGGACTGATATAGTGTCTTAAATAACACATTTATATCAGGGACCATTGAGGTTTTGGATTCCTCTCCACGGAAACCTACTTCCATGATGTTGGGTCACCTAACCGTGAAACTAGGAAGCACTTTTCTCATATACACAACCAGAGGATTTGGAGAAATGATTTGGATTTGTAATAAAGTTATAATACATGTATATAAAGTTATATTTATATATTAAACAAGTATGTACAGTCACAAGGCATATTAAGGGTGGATCTATGAAAACTAGTTACCAGGACTGTGCAACTAGTCAAGATTCAACGCTTTCCAAAGGAAATAAGAGAGGTACTAGGATTCGGTTTTAAACATGGAATGTCATAATTATGGTGTTAAATAATTTTCAAAACTAAAATTAAAAAAATGGACTTGTTTAGGTACATAAAATGCTTCAAATTGGAAAACTAGTCATTTTAGCCATGAATTCTAGGTAGGGTACAAAATATTGATACAAAACTCAGTCAAAACAGATCAGAATGTTATGAAACTTGAAAATACTGTAAATAATACTATTTAGAGCCATGAGGGTAGAAATAATTCTCAAAATATTCACATAAATCACCTCTCATAGAACAACTCCAAAATTATGACTCCGATGCTAGGAAACCTAAGAATTCTGATCTCTGAATCTCAAAAATTTTAGGAATGACCTGAAGATGGTATGAATATGATATTGAACTGTAAATTATACATCATTATACATATCAGATCATACATATATCTAAATATCCATTACATAGCTCCAAAATTTCTACAAGTCCATAGAATAGAGAAAAGGAGAAAAGAGGAAGGAGGGAGGATTTGATCTCTGAACTAGATGATGATGTTTCTGATATTAAAATTCATATTGATAAGCTACAGGACCTGCAAATAAAATCAATGAAAATGGATGAATGCTATTATCCTCTCATAGAAAGATGGGGCACATCTCCCATGCTTGGCTAGGGTCACATCTCCCAATTCTCAAATGCGCAAATGCATTCATAAAATTTCTCAAACTAGAAAAAGATGTGAAAGGGAGTTAGAGCACTTATTTTATAGAATTAATGTTGACCTGTTGAGAAAGTTACTTGTATTAGTGACCTGTGAGTATAGGTCACCCATGAGTGGACATACTTTCCTTGCTTTTCTTTGCTTTGGCTTTCCTTCTTTTTCCTCTTTTTTTGACTTTCCTTCTTTTATGAAATTTCCTGCTTTTCCTATTTTATCCCGCTTTCTGGATTTATGCTGCTTTTCCTGAAATATTCCTCTTTTCTCATGTTTGGCATCATTTTTGGACTCTAGTGCTTACTTGACTTCTACTCCAAGTAATTCCTCCAACCTTATCCACTAATTCGAATTGGTGGGACAATTTCTCCATTTATTCAACATAACAAATAAAAATATTAATTGCACAATAATATTAAATGCTCCATAATTTTCTATTCCAAGTGGGTAGCAACTATGGATAAATTTAAATGCACACTCCTAATTAATTAATTGCCTCATATTAACCCCTCATTAATTATTTAATTCAATTTGTCACTAGGATCCATGGGGTTTGATCTAATTCATGGTGCTGTCAAAATGGGAACATGACAGTAGATGAGGAAAGGCGCCTACCTCCCTTAAATCATGAAAACTAGATCTATGATGCCTGGGAGTGAACTAATTGATGGGAATTAGAGCATAACTGAACATAATTAAATACGTTCTACTAGGGTCAACTACAGGAGTCAGTTGGTGGCACTCAGAGTGGGTTCCTAAATTATAGGGATTGATCCTTGTAGCTCCTAAACTCATGTAGATAGATGTAGTGAGTGTTAGGTGGCCCCTAGGTGTATCCCCCATGCACTAATGAAGTGATAATGACCTCCTAGGCACCCCCACATTAATCCTAACTTGGACAACATGGTCCCTAGAAACTAAGACCAAAGTTCAACCATACAATCTAAATGAATAAAAATGACTACTTAACAAATAATGAAATGGGGAAAACCTCATGGGAAAAATAACCCCTCAAAATAAGCAAGAAAATCAAGAACAATAACTGAATCAAGACTTTAGACCAAGAAGAGATCTGAGATAGAAAAATCTCTCATGAATATGTCTGTAATTTGAAGGACTTAGTGAATATGCCTGTAATTTGCTCCTCTTTAGGGAAGTAATGTAGAGTGATAGCCTTACTATGCACTAGTTCACGAATGTAGTGCATTTGGACTTCAATGTGCTTGGTCTACTGCTTCTGAACTAGATCACTGGATATCTTGATTGTACTCTGTTGTCACAATAGAGGTCTACTAAAGGAGAAGTGTGAATTCCAAATTCTATCAGAATCCCCTGCAACCAACCTTCCTGAATAACTTTATTCACATCCCCATGATACTCTACTTCATCTGAAGAGAGAGAAAGAGTTGCTTGATTCATTCTTGACCAGAATATTGGTCCAGATCCCATCATGAAGACAAATACTTATGTATAATTCTCGTTAGTATTGTCACCATCCTAGTCTGAATTAGTAAAACCAGTCAGATCTAGTTGTGCACCAATAGAACAGTGGGTCTGAAACTCCCTCGTACCTTGCACATAATGCAAGATACACTTTGTTTCCTTCCAATGGATCTCATGTTTCTCTTGCATGTACCTCGAAGTGACACTCATAGCATAAGATAAATTATCCTAAAATGGGTGAGTTGCAATAGGCTACCAATTAGTTGTCTGTAGAGTGTACTATCAACCAGTGGTGTGGAACCACCTTCTTCCAACCCGATGCCAAATAAGAAGGGGAAGGGTGTTTCTTTACAATTAGTCATGTGAAATATTTTGAGAAACTCAACTCCAATGTATTTGGAATATGTAATCATGATTTCTGAATCACTTTGATTTAATTTGAGACCAATAAATTGTCTTAATTGTCCTAGATCAGTCATGCAGAATACTTCAATTAAAGCTGACTTGATTCCTCTCAATCCAACAGATGAGCCACTAGTAATTAGGAAGTCATCCACATATGGAACAATAAAAAATAAGAATCCCCCTTTATTTTCATGTAGACATTGCATTAAGACTTGCATCTCTCAAATTTATGTAACATAAGGAAGGCATCCATCTTTCCATAACATTCCCTTGGGGCTTGCTTGAGCCCATAGAGATATTTCCTCATTTTTCAAACTAAGGGGGAATATTCAATGTACACCTCAGTTTGTCTCATATAGATATCTTCTTCAAGGTCACCATGGAGGAAGGCACTCTTCACATCCATGTGATCTACCTCCCACCTCTTTGAAGTTGCAATGGCCAAAACTAGTCTTACGGAGTCCACTCTTGAAAAAGGGATGAATTCGTCATTGTATTCCAACCCATGGAATTATTAGTACCTCTTTTAAACTAACTGATTCTTGTACTTGGATGTGGTTCCATTAGCTGCTAGGTTAGTCTTGAAGATACATTTTCACTAAACTAACTTCCTCCCAAGAGGAAAAGTGGCAAGTTCCCAGGTTTTGTTGTCTTGTAGCGAACCAAACTCATAATCTAGATTTTCCTACCACCTTGGATCATGGAAATCCTCCTTATATGACTAAGGATTTTACCCCATCATCAAGAAGCACTTCTCTAGTATAATTCGATCTAAATGGAAAAGTGTAATACTTTCATCCTGACAATGAGATCTTGTCATTCTTCTATCATCTAGATTCTCAACACTATCCCCAACTGCTTCAATGAGATTTTAGGCCCATTTAGGCCTTTGATTGAGAGAAGGTGTTGGATATTTATCTTCTTGAGGTTCGTTCTCAACATCAATGTCTTTATCATATTGATCCTCATCTTCAAAATATGAAACATTAGTTAATACATCATCATATGTAAATGGAAATGGATGAGGAAAATATAACTTCTTCTTCTTCGACTAGTTGTGGATCATGCACCTCATCTTCTTCAAATTGCACACTACGCTCTATGAAACACTTTTTGGTTGCAAATTCCATCAGTTTGTATTCCTTTGCATCATCTGCATATTCCAGCAGTATGCATTTTCTACTTTGGGATTGAAAGGATTTCCTCTTGTCAATAGGAATTTTGGCCCATGCCTTGGAGCCAAAAATTCTCAGATGTGAGACGTTGGGCTTATGTCCCATCAATGCTTCAAAAGGAGTAGCCCCAAACATTGACTTGTGAGGCACTCTATTCTGGATATACGGAGCAAAATTTACTGCCTCATCTCAAATATATGGAAGAAGACTTCTTTCTTTTATAAGGAATGTAGCCATCTATTTCAAGGATCTATTCTTCCTCTCAGCTACACCATTCTGTTGTGGTGTGTATGGGACTAAGTGTTGCATTTGAATTCCTACTAATGCAAAAATATGTTGGAATTCCCTTTTGACATACCCACCTACATTATCAAATCTAAGTGCTTTGATCTTATTTCCAAGAGTGTTCTCATACAAGGATTTGAATATTTTTAAGGTCTCAAATACCTTATACTTCTACTTCAGAAATTAGACCCAACAATACCTTGAACAATCATCAGTGAAGGTCAAAAAGTATATGGATCCATTCAAATATGTTGTAAGCATAAGTCTGGATACATCATTGTGAATTAAATCCAGTGTAGAGGCATCTCTTCTTGCCTTCCCATCATCATACATTTTTCTTTGGATGCTTCCCTAACAATCAACCAGTGCACAAAGCTTCAGAAGATTTGATGAGAGGCAATATCTCAAGCATCTTTTAATTTTGCAGTTGTTGGATATAATTGAGTTCAAGTGGCCAAATATTTCATGCCAAAACTTTCTTTTGTTATTGACATGAATCAATAAGGCACTAGGATATAAATTATGAGGAAAGTGAGAAAACTCATATGCCTTGAAGGCATGATTAGAAGCTCCTTTCGCTATCATATTTCCAGTAGAGACTTGTGAAAGCTCCATTGTGTCATAATCAAATGTGACTTGCTTGGGTGGGACACTATGTTTCATCTGGAATTAGAGGAAATTTGAGGTCTAAAATCGGCCTCCTAAGGAAAATAATAAAATAATATTTATTAATTTTGGAGGAAGAAAGAAAAAAAACTACTTTTTTGTTCGTATTTTCAACATATCTCGCTGCGTTTTTACTCAAATTTCCAGTGGGAGGGTTCTTTGGTTGTAGAATTCAATTATGCATCCAACGAGTACCCATAATGAATACTTTTGATGGAACCCTCCACCCCAAAAACAAGAAATACCTGAAAAATGTGATGATGACATCATCATTAATTTTTTCCAGGTATTTTTTTTTGGGGTAGCGGGTTCTATCAAAAGTATGTAGTATGGGTACTCGTTGGATGCATAATTGAATTCTACATCCAATGAGCCCTACCGCTCGAAATTTGAGTAAAAACACAACGAGATATGTTGAAAATACGAACATAAAAAGAAGTTTTTTTAATGATAAATATGTCAAGTCAACCATTATGGTTGACTCATTTTATTGAAATTCTAATGGTTCTTGAATTCCAACTCACAAGAATTTATTATTGGCTTGTTTTCTTATAAGGCCCATTTTAGACCCCAAATTTCCTCTAATATATATAAACAACAATTTTGCTACCAAGTAAGGGACATACAATACATTCTGAAACAATCCATGCTCGGTTTTAATGGAACCTTTCTCAACAGCTGGTATTTGTGAGTCATCTCCCATATGGATGCTTGGTCCTCCAGAGACATCCCAAGTAGAGAAATATTCTTTGGAAGAAACCATGTGGTTGGAGGCTACAAAATCAATGAGAAAATCCTTTGATTGAGAAAATCCTGCCTTCATAGCATGGCACCTCTCATGTTCTTCAGTATTGTTTCCAACATTAGGTTTATTTTCTCCTTCAAGAAGAGTGATGTTGTTCTATTCGAGGAGCCTATACATTTGGTGTATGGTTTTCTCCATACATATATTCTCTAGATGATTTCTTCTTTTGCAGTAAAGACACTTGGCCTTGTAAAACTTCTTGTGCTTATCCTTCTTGGAACCTGAGGCTCCTTCCAAAGTATTTTTCTTATCCTTGGGCTTGTATCCAATGTTATTCTTCTCTTTTCCTTTGTGTTTTTGATGTAATTGTAACTTCAGAATGTATTCACTTGTATTTCTTATGTATTGTAACCTGATGTTTATTCCGAGATGTATTTGTAATGTACTTGAGTCATGTCATGCCCCGAGGTTCCTATCGAGAGTTTCTATAATGTAAACAAGTCATGTCAAGTCAAGGTGGGTAACCCTCCTATTGTCTAAGGGTTAAAGTCCCTACATTTCCAGGGCACTAGGGTTATTAGAATCACCTAGTTAAGTCGTCCCTAGTTGGGTTTAGTTAAGTCGAGAATTAGTATAAATAGAGAGCTAGCATCTCTATTTACCACACCCTCACTCACACTCAGTTGTAGTGCATAGCTGAGGAAGAGAAAGACACTGAGGAAAGGAAGAAAGAGGTTACTGCTGTCGGGAGATCATCTTATTGTTTTTGGGTTTCACTTTTGGTGTTGATTCTATCTCTGAGGAAGTTGCGGGGTTTTCTCCATTTATGGTTTCCTCGAGGAAAAACATTGTGTTCATTGTCTCTTGTGTTTGATTGTTGTGCTTATTGTTCTCTCAGTTAAATATCCTAATGTTATGCTAGCTTAATGTTAAAAATATAACATGGTATTAGAGCTAACCTGAGAAGAAGACACTGTGCAGCTGTGGGAACTAGGGCTTCCTATTTTGTGGGTCTCTCTCCACATATTTTCAGCAAAAGTAGGTTGGAATAACTCTCCTCCCTAGGGCGCATCTTTCTGTCGAAGCAGAATCCAATTATGAGGTTTTTCAGTTTTAGACCTGACACTACTACCGAAAATTAGGGCTTTTCACAAAAGTGGGATTTTTTAGTGAGCCCAGGCCTGGATTGATCTCCTCCCCAAAATTGAAGTTAGGGATCAAATTCAAAGCATTTGGTTAGATAGAACTTTGAAAAATCAAAACCCTAATCTACTCCTGAACCAACACTACAGGATTTCAGCTCCAAATCCAGATCCGACATCTTGACCTGGGAAGATCTAAATCTTTTGTATTTCCATTTGAGGTTCTCAGTTAAGATGTCTCATCATACCAATATTGATGAAAATCTTGAGGGAGCTGATAACTTCCGAGCCTGGAAGTATAGGATCTCCCTGGTCCTAGAAGAAAATGAGTTGGACTCCTATATCAGTGAGGAGGTTCCAGTTCCAGAGGGAGATGAGTCCAAGGCCTTACATAAGAAGAAGTTGGTTATGGCAAAGAGGATCATTGCTGATTCAATCAAGGATAACCTCATACCACAGGTGTCCTCCCTCAAGACACCTAAAGCTATGTTTGATGCCCTAACCAAACTGTTTGAAGGGAAGAACATCAATCGAAAGATGACTCTAAGGAACCAGTTGAAGAATGTAAAGATCCAAAATGAGGAGACCATCCAGTCATACTTCACAAGGGTCTCCCAGATCAAAGAACAACTGGAAGCAATAGATGAAGAAGTGGAGAATGCAAAAATTGTGATGACAACCTTGAATGGTCTTCCTAGGTCATGGGATTCTTTCATCTAAGGAATCTGTGCTAGGAAGAAGTTAGTTAAGTTCAATAGACTATGGGAAGAATGTTCACAAGAATAAACTCAAATAGAAGCTCGAGAAGAAAATATGGGAAGTGAAGATCAAGCTCTCATAGTACACTCCAGGAAAGGAAGAAGGGAAAATCATCATCATCAAGATAAGAATTATCATTAGAAAAATAATCTTGTAAGAAGGGATCCATCCAAACTCAGATGTTATACATAATATGAAATAGGACACTTTGCTAGAAATTGTCCCATGAATAAGAATGGATCCAAGAAGAAGAAATCATGCTCACACTGTTGAGGATGATGATCCTCCTAGGAAGAAAGTAAGACAAGAAAGCGAAGACTCTTCAAGTGAAGAAGAATATGTTCTGATCTCTGCTCTCACAGGAACTGTCACTTATGGAAGCAAAGATTGGCTTATTGACAGTGGGGCTTCCAAACACATGACAGGCTTCAAGGAATCCTTTGAGAAACTATCCGAACATAATTCACCCCATAAGGTGAAACTTGGGTATGACTACCAATATCCTATAAAAGGTAGTGCTGAATCCTCCTACAAGCTAGACTCCGAAAAGTCTATCAAAATGAAGGATGTCTTGTTTGTACCAAGACTAAAGAAGAATCTTCTATCCATATCAGCACTGGATGAAAAAGGCATGAGGGTTGCATTTGTAGATGGCCAAGTCCTCATGTGTTCAAGAGGAAAGACTATTGACGATGCAATAGTGATTGGAGAATAAGAAGGAGGATTATACAAATTGAAGGGCCATCCAGAACAAGCTTTGGTCCATGACACAGTAGAGCCAAATGAACTTTGGTACAGAAGGCTTGCACATGTGCATTACAGAGCACTACCACTTGCAAGCAAAGTTGTTGAAGGTCTTCCAGAAATTCAAGCAAAACATGAAGGGGTTTGCAAAGGATGTGCGAAAGGAAAGAATACAAAGAAGACATTTCCAAGTAGTGAGAGCAAGGCAAAAGGAATCTTGGAAATCATACACTCCGATGTATGTGGTCCAATGTCATCAAGTTCAATAAGAGGGTATGTATACTATGTTTCTTTCATTGATGACTTTTCTAGGAAGACATGGATTTACTTCATGAAGAACAAAGATGAAGTTTTCAGCAAGTTCAAGGAATTCAAAGCCTTGATCGAGAACCACACAGAAAATAAGATCAAGACCTTTTGATCAGATAATGGCAGAGAATTCACATCAAATGAATTCAAAGACTTATGCAAAGAATCAGGGATTAAGAGGGAGTTATCCACTCCATATAATCCACAACAGAATGGGGTTGCAGAGAGGAAGAATAGAACTATCATGGAAGCTGCAAGAGAAATGCTTCATGATCAAGATCTTCCCATGCATCTATGGGCAGAAGCTTCCAGAACAACGGTGTATGTACATAACCATACTCCACATAGAGTACTCGAGAATAAGACACTTGAAGAAGTCTTTTCCAACAAGAAACTAGAAGTCAGCCATCTTAGAATATTCGCCTGTCCAGTGTACATACACATTCCAAAAGAGAAGAGAACGAAACTAGATCCTTCAGAAAAGAAGGATATATTTGTGGGATACTCTGAAAGCTCAAAGGCTTACAGAATATACTTCCCAGGATTCAAGAAGATCGACATCAGAAGGGATGTAACATTTGATGAAGACATAGCTTACAACAAATCCAAAAAGAGACATGCTGAAGATCCTGAAGAAGCAGAAGCACCTAGAATTCATGATACAATCATGAACGAAGAAATTCAAGAAGAAGATCGAGAATTTGAAGAACCACAAAGACCTGTAGATCCACCTCAGGAGAAGAATCCTCACAAGAGGAAACCTGCTTAAGTACGATAAATTATCCAAGGTACAGAAAGATATGGGGCTCCAAAAGAGAATCACAAAGAAAGAAAGAGAACCAGATCCTACTCCGGATATGTAGCTTTACTATGTGACTTTATCAATGAAGAACCTTCCAATTATGAAGAAGAGGCAGAATGGAAAGAATGGAAGGATGCTTATGATCGAAGAGTATCAATCGATCATGCAGAATGATGTTTGTGATGTTGTCCCAAGACCAGAAGCGAAGTTGGTTGTAACTTCCAAATGGATCTACAAGATCAAGCATGCTGCAGATGGTAGCATAGAGAAATATAAGGAAATATTCGTGGCTCGAGGTTTCTCCCAGAAAGAAGGAATAGACTATGAATAAACCTTTGCACCTGTAGCCAGATACACTTCCATCAGATCAATACTTGCTCTGGCTGCAGCGATGAAATGGAAGATACACCAAATGGATGTCAAGACTGCTTTCTTGAATGGTGTAGTGGAAGAGGAAGTATATGTAGAACATCCACTTGGTTTTGAGACACATGACAGGGAGTCTCATGTGTACAAATTGAATAAATCCCTGTACGGTTTGAAACAGGAACCCAGGACATGTTACGACAAAATTGACAGCTTTCTATCTAGTTTGGGCTTTACCAAGAGTAAAGCAGATTCCAACCTTTACTACAAGGTTGAAGATGGAAACCCAGTGATGCTCCTACTATATGTAGATGATCTGTTTGTAACAGGTATGGATGGGTTGATTACTGATATGAAGCGAAAGCTTGCTGCCGAGTTTGAAATGAAGGACTTGGGTATGATGCATTATTTTCTAGGCATGGAGGTGTGGGAGAATGCGGATGGAATCTCCCTCGGACAAGGGAAGTATGCAATAGAGATCCTGAAGAGGTTTGGGATGATGGACTGCAAGGCCATGACCACACCTATGGCATCAAACATGAAGCTGTTAAGTGATGCTTCATCAGAGACGGTTGATGCTACAATGTATCGTCAGATGATTGGGTCCTTGATGTACCTGACGAACATGAGACCATACATTTGCTTTGTTGTGAACACCTTGAGCCAGTCTTGACAGATCTGAGACATGTTCACTTGATTGCTGCAAATCATATTCTGAGGTACCTAAGGGGTACAATTGATTATGGGCTCATGTATGAGGCGAATCAGAAGATTAACCTAGAGGGCTATGTTGATTTAGATTGGGCAGGCAATGCCATCGATAGGAACAACACTTTAGGGTGTTGCTTTAGTATGGGATCAGGTGTGATCTCTTGGTTTGGCAGGAAGCAATCCTGTGTGGCACTGAGTACAGTAGAAGCTGAGTATGTCACAACTTGTTCAGCTAGTTGTGAGGCAGTATGGCTGAGGAAGCTACTGTCTGATTTATTTGATCTCCAGATGGATGCTACTTGTATACATTGTGACAACCAGAGTTGTGTGAAGTTGTCAGAGAACCTGGTGTTCCATGACAAGTCAAAGAATATTAAGATCAAGTATCACTATATCAAGGATATGGTACAGAGGGGAGCAGTGAAGCTCCATTATGTTGTGACGGAGGAACAGATAGCTGATGTGTTGACAAAGTAATTGGCTAGGGTGAAGTTCGAGTACTTCAGGGAGAAGCTTGGTGTTCTCCAGATCGAGGTTTCCTCCAAGGGGAAATGATGAGACCCAGATCCATTCTGACATGGTGAGAGGATTGGTTCCTTCCATGGTTAGATGTAAGGGCTGAGCCATTCTTTCATGGTGACAGGATTGGTTCCTTCCATGTCAGATGTGAGTGCTGAGCCATTCTGATGTGACTGTAGGATTGGTTCCTACATGATCAGAAGTAAGCGTTGAATGCCATTCTTGGAATGGAGGCACCTGGTCAGTTACCAGGTAGCTCAGTATGGGATTGGGGGCCATTTTGGTATGACTGTAGGATTGGTTCCTACATGATTAGATGTGAGTGAAAGCCCTTATGACATTGGTTGTCAGATGTAAGTGCATAGCCCTTTCGACATGATGGATTTGTTCCTTGCATGGTCCAATATAAGTGATGATCCCTTCTGACATTGGTTGTCAGATGTGAGTGCAGAGCCTTTCAGCATGGAGGATTGGTTCCTCGCATGGCCGAGTGTAAGTGCTGAGCCTTTCCAACATCGGTTGACAGATGTGAGTGCTGGGCCTTTTTGACAGGGTTGTGGGAGGTGTTCCCACATGGTGAGATGTGAGTGTTGGGCATGCCTTTTTTATATGATTATAGGATTTGTTCCTACATGATCATATATAAGTGTTGGGAGGGCCATTCTGACTTAGGGTCAGATATAAGTGCTAAATAAGACCTACATGGAGGCTAGGCCTACAACCATCATTCAAAAGGGCTAGCTCTGTACAACTTCCTGTGATGAGAAGAATCATGAGATAGCACCCATGAAGATCTAGTGATGATGATCTAGTAGAGATGATCCAGATCGAGGGATGATCTAGATCCAGATATGATGCTCTAGAGATGATCCAGATTGAGGAATGATCTAGATCCAGTGATGATGATCCAGATCCAGGTGAAGATGACTTGAAGATGAAGGTGACTTGAAGATAGAGATGACTTGAAGGTGAAGATTATGAAGACTTGATGATGATCCAGATGATACAGAGAAGAATACTTGAGCTGATAAATTGTGTCAAGAGAATACCTTCCTAGTTAAGAGGGAGTGTTGATGTAATTGTAAGTTCGGAATGTATTCACTTGTATTTCTTATGTATTGTAACCCGATGTTTATTTCGGGATGTATTTGTAATGTACTTGAGTCATGTCATGCCCCGAGGTTCCTATGGGGAGTTTCTATAATGTAAACAAGTCATGTCAAGTCAAGGTGGGTAACCCTCCTATTGTCTAAGAGTTAAAGTCCCTGCAGCTCTGGGGCACTAGGGTTATTAGACTCACCTAGTGAATTCAGCCCTAGTTGGGTTTATTCAAGTCAAGAATTATTATAAATAGAGAGCTATCCTCTCTATTTATCACACACTCACTCACACTCAGTTGTAGCACATAGTTGAGGAAGAGAAAGACACTGGGGCAAGGAAGAAAGAGGTTACTGCTGTCGAGAGATCATATTACTATTTTTGGGTTTCACTTTTGGTGCTGATTATATCTCTGAGGAAGTTGCGGGGTTTTCTCCATTTATGGTTTCCCCAGGGAAAAACACTGTGTTCATTGTCTCTTGTGTTTGATTTCTATGCTTGTTTTTCTCTCAGTGAAAGATCCTAATGTTATGATAGCTTAATGTTAAAAATATAACATGTGCTTCCCCTTTATTTGTACATTCTTAGTCTCCCCAGCTAAGAGAGCCTGATTCTTGGAGGCTTTGAGAGCTCCCATCTGAATCAACTTATCTTGTTCCTGGATTAGCGATTATGTGAAGGAATCAAGGGATGGAATTCACCAATGAGGAGTAGTCAATATCAGGGAATGAAAGGTAGATATGAGCACTAAGAATTCTGGGCCAAGATTGCTCAGAATTGAGAGCACCAACTACTCATCCTTCTTATCAATACCACACTACTTGCATTGCATGACAAGAGATTTGAATTTTAAGAATAACTGTGGTATAGTTTCAAATTTGTTGGGATGTAGTATTATTATCTAATTCTCTAGAATATGGCCCTTGATCTCATCCTTCTTACCAAACAAGGATTTAATCTTATCACATGCTTCTTTTGGAGTTATCAATCCATCAATATGGAAGAGAAACTCCCTAGAGATGTGGATGCACATGAATCCAAATGCTTCATCTAGCTTGTTCAGATGCTTATACTTTTCAAGAGGTTGTTGGGGTTCGACCTCTGTTCCCATGGTGACCCTGTATAGGCCCTTGTTATGCAAGACAATATGTATATCATCTCTCCAATCAAGATAGTTGAAGGGGGTGAGGATTCTAAGTATCAAAGCTGTTGAATTTTCCATCTCACGGCTTCAAAAATAACTAATTCTTCATAAAACCTTTGAATTTACCTGCAAAAACACTGCATAATGCTCTAATTTGCAATCAAACCAATTCAAACACTCTCCACTTAGACATGTGTACTTTCTCTAGGTGCATCACACCTGGCTATACTTATATGGATAGAATTCAGATGGAGCAAGGAAAGAATACCAATATTTATATGAAATCCAATTGCTTCTGGTACATCAATGGAATTTTTTGAGGTTTGAAGTTGTCATAGATACCTGGTATGATACCATGTTAAATTTAATGAAGCATAGGATCCTCAAGACTGAATGAACGCAATGTGAACAGAATGCTGCAGAAGAATGAATAATTCAATGAAAACAAATCAGTAGATTCATGACAATTTACACACACATGAGATGAAAAATGGTCATTATAACATTACATCCATTCTCATTGATCTCTCTGTAATACAATGATCATACAATAGGAATAATTTGAATGCCTTATGGAGGATTTGAATTCACCAACTCAAACTGTCTCAAGTGCTAACTCATTGTGGGAAAATCACCACTAGATCTCACTAGTACAACTCCATATTAAATGAATCAGTTAACTGGTGTAGGTAGGTGAGGAAAGGTGCATACCTCCCTTAAATCATTTAAACTAGTGCTAGGATTATTGAGACTGAACTAACTACTGGGAATCACAGAAAAAGTAAACATAACTGAATACCTACTAGGGTTAATTACTAGAGACTATTGGTGCCACTTAGAGTGGGTTCCTAAATTATAGGGATTGGTCCCTGGAGCTTCTAAACACATGAAGACAAGGGCATTGAGTGTTAGATGGCCCCTAAGTTTTTCCCCATGCACTAATGAAGTGATAAATACCTCCTAATCTAATAAAATTACAAATAGACTATGTGGTCAAAGAAAAGATTGATTAATAATCCTGACATATATAAATAACATAAAATACACCATGTCCAAATAAAATATTAAAAAATATATCTTGTATTATTATTCTGTTTATAGCTAGTTAACTTATTACTAAATAAAAATAAAACCAAGGTCTTCTCTATTAAGTAATTCTTTATATTTCTTACGCCCCAATGATGAAAACAAACTTTATAAAGAAGAGACAAGCCTTATTGGTACCGTCGATTTTCCTTGTCTAGACCCCTATGGATGGAATGCCTTAAGAATCCCCCACCGTGGAAAACATGTTGTAAATTGAAAAAATATGCCACCTTACAACTGCCTGAAAAACCAGATTAATGTATTCGTAATTGTTAAAAAATTAAATAATGAGTAGAGTTAACAAAAACTAAGATTAACCACATAAGACAAGTGACATTGAAAATTAATTTTAGTGAAATATCACTTGATATACCAAAATATTATATCTTATGATCTTAGAATGACAGTAATTTATGAAAAATATATCAAAGCACTATGCTACAATAGTTGGGATATTTTTCATTCCAGACATCATATTTTTAGGTCCATTTTTAAACTACATTTTTATCATACATATTACAAAAGAATGACTTGTTCCAAACCTAAGGAATCTCATGGAGTAGTTCGTTATTTGTCAAATTAGGGAAAATCATATGCAGGTGAACCATTCAACCAACCTAGTTGAATAGGCAAGATATAACTTATAAGTTCGAAGATTTCTTCAAATGTCTTCTAAACCAAATTATGTAATACAAGACCTTGTTGATTGAAAAATAAAAATTAGGATTCCATTAGAACACTCTACTCAACATAATACAATCATAAGAGAATAAGAGAAACAAAATATTTTTTGAGGAGAAGCCACATATAGGTTGAAGGAGCTACATGTAACAAATTTGAATTATATTTTTTATGACTTAAATAGGTATAGGTGCTTCAACATTAGCATTCTTAGTATTCATGAAATTTCCATTTGCGTAAATCTTAGTGCAAATTACCAAGTGTTTTTTTTCTTTAATCTTGCAGGATCTAATATTCCAACCCCCAAAATCAAGGGTCTCTCATAGGATTCCCTAGAATATTGGATCTTGACACCTGTAGGGCCCAACCACCACCCAATGTTGTTACACCACACTCACGTGCCTAAATTACCAAGTTGTTATTTATTGGTATCCTACTACTGCCACATGTGGGTGGAGGAGTGACATGTGTTCAAAGAGTAACAACACTTTACAGTCTAATTATAGTAATTCAACCCCTAGTTATGATACAACTTCATTCAATATTGAGGGTTCATAATAGATGAATTATAGATTTGGTGTGAAGAGACTATATTGAATTTGCACATGGATTTAACTCACCAGCACCAACTACGAATCCAAGAAATATCTCAAGTTGTTTCTTATTGCATTAACAATAATACTACCATTATCTACTTGCTTTGGAAACATGAATTTGGTGTGGGGATTGCTGGAGAAGACTAGAACCAATCTAGGTGAAGCTGGTGATATTGTAGTTGGTATAGTCCTTCCCCTATTTTTCAAAGGGACAATAAGTGTCGAGTAATTTCCTTTTATTTGGACTCCCAAGTGTTTAGAGTGGCCACCCCTTCAATTAATTTAGGTAATTTCATGTTATGTCCATATTTTATAATCTCCATGATTCTTATTATACTTTCATGTTCACTACAAAGACCATTCATGTCAAAACTATCAATGGGAAATTATCATATAGTCTTCAAGAAGTAGCAGATGTTGTAGAAACAATTAAAGTTGGGTTCTATGATATTGGTAAATGAAAGAATACTTCCTCTACAATGTTTAATGAGACATGAAATTTTAGTAAATCCTTGTTCAATTATTTCTTATTTTTTTGCAGATATATGTTGGATTAGAAACACTAGATGTTAACTCAATAGCATGGGTGGTCTCAGACAATACAAGAGTAAGAGTTGGAATATTGTAATTGTATCCTTGACCCTTTTTATACTGATTTCTTCAAATAATTTTTGTTAAGCTTACGCTAGATCCAGTAGTGGACATTTAATTTAATTAGTTTAAATAAACATCTAGATTGTTTAGCCTATATTTGTGAGAGTATGTTGATAAATTATTCGTCCCCATAGACTGGAATTTACAAGGAGGCATAATATTTCCTTATCCTAGAAGGGAATATATAATTCTTCGCACACAAGATGTGCATGGTACCCATTGTGATGTTCTTTCCATTTCAATGGTATGAAGACAATTGCGTGAATGATTAAAGAACATATGAGGTTGAATCCTAACTTTTTTTTGGGGTCAACTACTTGCACGCTTTCTTGTGGAGAATTCTTATATAGTAAAAGTTCTATACAGTCAATTGTTTGATAAATTTTGTTATTCAAGTTCAATTTTAAATTTTTACAACTTTTCCAAAACTTAGCCATGACTAACAACCCTATGAAGAGTATGACCTAGAAGATTTGAACATTTCCAATAGCGCTATGTCCCAAGGGAAGGAATCAATCCTTGAATTAATCCCTCTCAACAAAGAATCCCCTAGCCTCTCTAAATTAATAGCCAACTCCATTACAGAGCTACATCCAAAAATCCATATTGAAAAACATAAACAAGTTCCCCTTACAAGTGTCATGACAAATTTTATTCTCATCATGATCTAGACGAATCTCATTATAAATTCCAGTACTTGTTTAGCCTAATAGGACTTATGTAAATGCTCATTTATTTCAAGTATGTTACATTTTACTATGCTCTGGACATCGAATTATATAAGACTATATCAATTAGTATTGTAAGTTATTTGTGGATTTTGATAAACTTTTAGACTCTTCATATGGATTTCTTGTATGGTCCTTGTAGGTTGAATGTTCATATATTGATAATTATGGTGCATTCAATAGCGATCATGTATGATGTAGGTATTAGCATTTCCATGTTTAGTCTGGGCATGTATTTTCCTCTAACATTTTATTATTTTATCTACATCATGTAAGTTTTAAACCTATGCAAAGAAGAAAAGCATACATATTCTTTTAAGCAAAATAGATATTACACCACAACATTCACACATAACACAAAGATTTACCCTAAAAACCCTTAACCGAGAAAACCGACCGACCTTGGAGCCACGCCTCCTATTTTCTCATTCTCAATATGAATCCCTCACAATAGAATATAGATATTTTGCAACCTCCAATACCCTAATCCATTAACCCAGATTAGAAAAAATAGATCCCAATCCCTTAACCGGGATTAAATTACATATATTTAGAAGGTGCCTACAAGGATCGTCGGATGCAGTGCTAACAAGTGAACCTCCCCTCCACACGCACATGCAAATAATATAACATATACCCAACATTCTCCCACTTGTTGTTTTATTTGCATAGAAATGAGTCATGTACTCATAAAGTCATAGGTTCATAGCATCAATGCCCATATATTTTCTACACCAAGATAAATTCTCTATAATGACATACTTTGTTAATGAGTCCGCAACATTTTCAAGGTGTCAACCTTTTCCAACAACACCTTCTTATCTTCAACCATATCTCTCACAAAGTGATATTGCACATCAATATGATTTGTCTTAGCATGATAAGTAGGGTTCTTTGCCAGGAATATTGCACTTTGGCTATCACAATCTAATCTTACAACTTTTTGTACAAACCCAATACCTGACACAATATTTGGAACCATACAGCTTCTTTGCTTGCATGAGTGGATGCCATGTATTCAGATTATGTAGTTGAGAGAGCAACTTTAGCTTGTATCTTTCTCATCCAATTGATAGCTCCTCCAAATAGGTTAAATACATACCCACTTGTATATAATCTAGGATCAAGATCTCTAGCCTGGTATTCATCAACAAATACATGTACATTTATTACTTTGCCTGGTCCAGGTCTTCCTTGGTAGCATATTGCATAATCTATGGTGCCATGTAGATATCTGAAGACCCTCTTTATAGTTGTCCAATGCTCCTTTCCTGGTTTTGACATATATCTTCTCAAAAATACAACTGCATGAGCAATGTTTGGTCTAGTACAGACCATTGCATACATCAAACTACCAACTACACTAGGATATGGTACTCATGACATGTCTTATTTTTCTTCCTGTGTCTTGGGACAATGCTCTATAGACAACTTTACACCTATACGAATAGGAACCTTAATCGACTTACTTTACTGCATGTTAAATCTTTGTAGTACTATCTCAAGGTATTTTCTTTGAATTAAGCTGATCATCTTGTTTGCGAAGTATCTTCTTATCTCCATTCCTAGAATGAATTTTGTAGCACCGAAATATTTCATATCAAATTTGGAGGACAATTGATACTTCACCTCCTTTATAACCTCTTTGTTGTTTCCAATCAACAACATGTCATCAACACACAATATTATGTTAATGAAGTGATCACCAATGTGTTTGGATTATACATAGTGACTAACTTTGCTTCTCTCAAACCCCAATACAAGTATGTATGTGTCAAACTTTTGGTACCACAGCCTTGGATATTTCTTTAAACCATAAAAGGGATTCTTTAGTTTACATACCAGCTCTTTATTTCCCTTTACTATGAACCATTTTGGTTGTTTCATGTAGATTTATTCTTCCAAATCCCATGGAATAATGTTGTCATCACATCCATCTGCTCTACTTCAAGATCAAAAGCAGCAACAATGAAAGAAGAAATCTGATAAAAGTTAATTTTGCAAATCGAGAAAATATTTCACAAAATAAATGCCCTTTACCTGAGAATATCCCTTTGCTACCAAGTGGTATTTGTACTTCTCCACTTTACCTTCTAGATTCAACTTCTTTTTAAACAACCATTTTCTCCCAGTGGATTTTATTCTAGATGCACTAAGTGAAATAAGTGAAATCAGAATGCATAGGACTCCAACCTCAATTATCGTTCCAAAACCAAGTTATTGCTACAATGTTCAAATAGTATCTCATTTTGCATATGAGAGAGGACACAAGCAGTTGTTCTTTCAAGAAATGAAAATAATTATTGCACATGATAAATAAATGTAGGATAAATTTGTGATTAATCATTTTAGAAGATGCATACCAAACTTCAAATTATAAGCATCATTTATTTAAACTTATCTTGTTTTCTATAATAGTTCATGTCAACCATCAGTTATATAAAACCCTTGTAAAATATCATTAAATTCAATAATTTCAAAGTTACTAATATAAATTTTCAAACAACATCAACAACTCAAACTTTACCTCTTTATAGCTTTTCATTTGCATTCAAGGTATCATTACCACCAGGTCAATGATATTCTAAATATTTTTCGTTATAAGTATTTGCATTTAAGGTATCATCACCACTAGGTCAATGATATTCTAAATATTTTTCGTTATAAATATCACTACAAATTTCACAACAGTTCTTCATTCCTAAGAAATTAAAGTAGAGACTTATTCAATTATTCAAATAAAAGTAAAATTCACGTAAAAACATATTCATTTCTTCAAAGAAAAGTGAAATTTGCATAAGTAAATAATGCACATGTCCAACCTTTTCCATCAATTTTAATGTAGAAAACCAAGAATAATTAACTTTAGCATATTTTCCATCATTTTCTATTTTACCAAAATCCCACTTATGAGCTTAGCCAAGAAGGTCACACATGTTAGGTGAGTTCATGGGTATGTCAATTAACAACAAGAAGAGAGGCCATGTTAGGGATCCACATACCCTAAAATATAACAACTTACACATGTTGAATTGGACCAATCATGTAGATGTGGTTCTGTAGGATAACCACACTAGCATTATCAAGGGTTAGTTTTGCACATGCTTTTCTCGGATTCATAGTAAAATACCTCTCATGAAGAGACAAAACCCACCCCATATTCCCTTCTAGCTATGAGGATACCCAACCCACCCAAATGGTGAACCAAGAGAAGAATAAACTTGTCGATAAAGAGGAAATACTCTCCTAAAGACTAGTCAATGGATGCATACAGAGGAAGGGTCATTGGAAAATAGGTCACCTAGATTTCATCCACTCCCTGATTTCCTCCTAACATACTATGAGGAGTATAGAATAGGGAGTGAGGAGCCTCAATCAATATACCCAAATTAATGAATAGTCACCAAGCCAAGGGAAAATGGATGGATAGGTAAAGTATATATAAGAAACATAAAAGTAATTTAATTTTAAGAAGTACCAGTAGTGAAATAAAAGAAATAGCATCACCCATGGGGCATAGAATAGACTTTGGATGTGTTGGAATATATTGTATTCCTTGGAAGGTAATAAAGTCTTTGCATTATGTCGAAAGTTGTCTACAATCTTATGTAAAAGAGTAATACATTTAACCCATAGTTATATGGTGTTGTATTTACTTGTGTAGAGTATTTGTCCATGGTATTGTATTAAGAGATGTTATTTTGAAGAATTATATTATCCCACATGCAATGTGTGAGAGTAATTCCTCCTCATCTCTTAGTATATAATAGGGTCAAGTGATTCTTTACATTAAATGTATTCTTGATGTAGTAGTGGTACTATTGTGACATTGTTGTATGTCATCTATATTCTTTGGAGTATTTGTGCTTTGCTCTCTTGTAAGATTGGAGAAGAAATTCTGGAGATAATAGAAGACTACCTTCCCATGGATGTAACCCATTAGGGTGAACCACATATATCAATGTTCTCTTGTCCTTTTTTTTTTCCTGTTCTTATCTTTTATGATATGTTATTGGTTGCTTAAATAAGTTAACTATTTTAGCTTGACCCTATTATTCTAACATGGTATCAGAGCGGGTTGGTATGATCTAGTACCTTCTATAGCTTTCAATCAATAACGATTATCATTTGGGCATTGTCTTTTTGTTGTAGATTTGCTTTTTATCTGGTAGCCATTAGGCTTCTCTTTAGGTCTGGGCATATTTCTGCATTTTTTTTTACCCTAACCCTAACTTGTTGTGTAATATTTTTGCAGAATTTTTTCCAAGCATTTCTTAATTTTTTTTCTGTAGATCTACATGATTTTGGGGCTCTCCTCAAGGAGATCTTTCTTCCAATAATAAAAACGACAGTTATAAAAAAAGGTCGTAACTTGGTCAATTTTTACCGAAATTTTTATTATAACCTATTTTTGGAATTGGAAACGCCATTCTGGATCCACAAGTGTGACAAGAACAGAAAACTGGGTATTTCTAGGCTTCCTTTCCGCAATAAAAATGACAGCTATACAAAAGGGCCATAACTTGGTCATTATTTACCACGTTTTTTATTATAACCTAATTTTGGAATTGGAATAGCCATTTTGGATCCACTTAACTAGAACATACAACTGGGCATTTCTAGGCTTCCTTTCAGTAATAAAAATGACTGTTATAAAAAATGGTCGTAACTTGGTCATTTCTTATTAGATGTTTTATTATAACCTATTTTTGGCATTGGAATAGCCATTATGGATCCGCCTACATGACCAAAACAAAAGACTAGGCTTTTATGGGCACAAATTTTTCACAAGGTTGTAAGTGAAAGTTTCTCCTCTTTTCTTTACTGTGTTTCTAACTGTGCTTTTGTAGATTTAGATCAGTAAAGTGTAACTGTTTTTCAAGTTCTTCACTGTTTTTCTATCATTTTTCAATATTATGGTTTCTTATTTCTTGACAAAATTTCATTCATTATGACTTCGAAGTAGCTTCTGTTCCTGAATTAGTTGGTTCTAACTATCTTGCCTGGAAGGGAAAGATGGTTGATGTTCTCAGGATTAACAATCTTTGGAGGCTAGTTAATGGTGAACATAAGACACCCACTGCTATTGATGATTTGGATATATGGGAAGCTAAAAGTGATCAAGCAAGGGGGCTCATTGGTCAAACTATTGCAGATAGTATTCAGGTAAGTATTGAGGAAGAAAACAATCTGGTTTAGGTATGGCAAATTATTTCCTCTTTATTTGATAAATATGATGATGTTTCTGCATATTATCTTGAAAAGAAGATCTTTGACCTCGAACTTGCTGAATTTGAAAGAGTTGAGTTATATCTTACTGAATTGAAAAATTTAAATGAGAAATTAAATAGTTGTGGTAAATACTACAAGAAAACTGACACTGCTCTTATTATTCTTGTAGAACGTGAAATGTCACCTTGTTTTGATATGTTCATCCAAACTAGGAATAGAGCTGTAGAATTGTCTCAAAGTACTACGAAGCAAACTTTTGATGATTTTTGTAAAGGATTGATCAATGATCAAGAAAGGTTAATTGTTTCAGGACAACTCACACCTAATAAAGCTCTAACTGCACTTAATAAGCATCATAAGAAAAGTTTTAATAATGCTAAAGGTTCTAATCCTTCTAATACTAATTCTGGACATGCTTCTCATGCTTCTAATGAAAATAGTAAACAAAAGAAAGTGTGCGGTCCTTGTAAACATTGTGGTAAAACTAACCATCCTGAAAAGAATTGTTTTAAAGCAAAACGTTTAATGGCTAAAGCTAAAAATAAAACCTCTAATGCCTCTCAAGTAGCTTTATGTGCATCTGTTGTTTTGCCTAATAATTCTTCCTCTAATGTGGAATGGATAATGGATTCTGGTGCATCTAAACATATGACTGGTGATGCTTCTTTATTTACTTCTTATGATTGCAAAGATTATCTTGTTCCTACTTGTCTCTAACGTTCCTATATGGAATCATTGACATTTTTAGGGCATTCATCTCTTGCATATTAACATCATACTAATAATAAATGCACCTATGCTTCTGATTAGTTGCTTGATGACTAAATTTTCATATATTTAAGTGAAATCTTTGGCTCACTATTTATCTGTTGTGGCTGACACTTAATGTGTAAAAGTAACTTTGCTCTCTTGTAATATTGGAGAAGACATTTTGGATATAATAGAATACTACCTTCTCGCGGATGTAACCCATTAGGGTGAACCACATATATCGGTGTTCTCTTGTCCTTTTCTTTTCATGTTCTTATCTTGTATGATATGTTGTTGGCTGCTGCTTAGATAGGTTAACTAGTTAAGCTTTGTTAGATTTTTAACATTAAGATAGCATTATATTAGGATATTTAACTGAGAGAATAACAAGCACAACAATCAAACACAAGAGACAATGAACACAGTTTTTTTCCTCAGGGAAACCATAAATGGAGAAAACCCAACAACTTCCTCAGAGATAGAATCAGCACCAAAAGTAAGACCCCAAAATAGTAAGATGATCTCCTGACAGCAGTAGCCTCTTTCTTCCTAGCCCCAGTGTCTTCTTCTTCCTCAGCTATGCACTACAACTGAGTGTGAGTGAGTGTGTAATAAATAGAGAGGCTCACTCTCTATTTATACTAATTCCCTACTTGACAATAACCTACTAGGGCTGACTTCTCTAGGACAGTCTAATAACCCTAGTGCCCCGAAAATACGGGGACTTTAACCCTTGATCAATAGGAGGGTTACCCACAATGACTTGACATGACTTGTTTACATTATAGAACCTCCTGATAGGAACATCAGGGCATGACATGACTCAAATACATTACAGACACATCCCAGAATAAACATTGGGGTACAATACATAAGAAATACAAGTGAATACATTTCAAAGTTACAATTACATTAACACTCCCTCTTAACTAGGAAGGTATTCTCTCGACACAATTTATCAGCACAAGTCTTCTTCTCTGTATCATCTGGATTATCATTGAGTCCTCATCATATTCAAGTCATATTCATCTTCAAATCATCTTCATCTTCAAGTTATCTTCATCTTCAAGTCATCTTCATCTTCGGATCTGGATCATCACTGGATCTGGATCATCACTGGAACATCATCACTGGATCATCATGAGTTCTATCTCATGATTCTTCTCGTCACAAGAATTTCTACAAAGCCAGCCCTTTTTCATGTTGGTTGTAGGCCTAGACACCATGTAGGTCTTCTTCAGCACTTATATATGACCCTAAGTCAGAATGGCCCACCTAGCACTTACATCTAACCATGAGAGGAACACATCCAACACCATGTTAGAAAGGCACACCCAGCACTCACATCTGACCATGCGGGAACACATCCCACAACCCTGTCAGAAAGGCCAAGCACTTACATTCACCAGCATGATATGACACACCTACTATCATCTATGAAAAGGCACAACACTCACATCCACCAGCATGATAGGACACACCTACTATCATCTGTGGAAAGGCTCAACACTTACATCCACCAACATGGTAGGACACACCTACTACCATCTATGGAAAGGCACAACACTTATAATCACCAGCATGGTTGGACACACCTACTACCATCTGTGAAAATGCACAACACTTACATTTGACCATGGAAGGAACTTAATCCTCTCACCATGTCATAAGGGCACTCAGTCCCAGATTGAGGGTTCCTGGTAACTGGCCAAGTGCCTCCATTCTCCCAGAGAATGGAAACATCCCTTATATCTGATAAAGTGGGAACACGTCTCTCAATCACATCAGAATGGCCATGCACTCATATCTTATCATGTGAGAACACATCCCATAGTCATATCAGAATGGCCCTCAGTCCCAGACTAAGCTTTCATAGTAACTGACCAGGTACCTCCATTCAAAGAATGACAACATCCCTTATATATAATCAAGCGGGAACACATCCCTTAATCACATCAGAATGGCCATGCACTCACATCTGATCATGTAAGACTACATCTCACAGTCATATCAGAATGGACCTTAGTCCTAGACCAATTATTCCTGGTAACTGACCAAGAACCTCCATTCAGAGAATGGAAATAGCCCTTATATCTGATCATGCAGGAACCAATCTTACAGTCATATTAGAATGGCTCAGCACTCATATCTGACATGGAAGGAACCAATCCTCTCACCATGACAAAATGGCTCAACCCTTACATCTGACCATGGAAGGAACCAATCCTCTCACCATGTCAGAATGGATCACGAACTCATCACTTCCCCTTGGAAGGAACCGTGATCTAGAGAACACTAAGCTTCTCCCTGAAGTACTCAAACTTCACTCTAGCTAATGGCTTCATCAACACATCATCTATCTGTTCATCCATCACAACATATTGGAGCTTCACTACTCTTCTCTGCACCATATCCCTGATATAGTGATACTTGATCTCGATATGCTTTGACTTGTCATGGAATACCGGGTTCTCCGACAACTTCACACAACTCTGGTTGTCACAATATATACAAGTAGCATTCAACTAGAGATAAAATAAATCAGACAGTAGCTTCCTTAGCCATACAGCCTCACAACTAGCTGAACACGTTGCAACATACTCTGCTTCAGCTGTACTCAGTGCCACATAGGATTGCTTCCTGCTAAACCAAGAGATCACACCTGATCCCATACTGAAGCAACACCCTGAAGTGCTTTTCCTATCGATGGCATTTCCTGCCCAATCTTAATCAACATAACCCTCCAGGTTAATCTTCTGACTTGCCTCATACTTGAGCCCATAATCAATTGTACCCCTCAGGTACCTCAGAATATGATTTGCAGCAATCAAGTGAACATGTCTCGGGTCTGTCAAGAACTGGCTCAAGGCGTTCACAGCAAAGCAAATATTTGGTCTCATGTTTGTTAGGTACATCAAGGACCCAATCATCTGATGATACATCGTAGCATCAATCGCTTCTAATCATAAGCATCACTCAATAGCTTCAGGTTCGATGCCATAGGTGTGTTCATGGCCTTGCAGTCCATCATCCTGAATCTCGTTAGGATCTCTAGTGTATATTTCCCTTATCCTAGGGAATTCTATCTGCATTTTGCCACACCTCCATGCCTATAAAATAATGCATCATACCCAAGTTTTTCGAACTCGACAGCAAGCTTCCTCTTCATATCAGCAATCAACCCATCCATTCCTGTTACAAACAGATCATCTACATACAGTAGAAGCATCACTGGGTTTCCATCTTCAACCTTGTAGTAAAGGTTGGAATCTTCTTTACTCTTGGTAAATCCCAAACTAGATAGAAAGCTGTCAATTCTATCATACCATGTCTAGGGTGCCTGCTTCAAACTGTATAGGGATTTCTTCAATATACACACATGAGACTCCTTGTCATGTGTCTCAAACCCGAGTGGCTGCTCCACATACACTTCCTCTTCCACTACACCATTCAAGAAAGCAGTCTTGACATCCATTTGGTGGATCTTCCATTTCATCACTACAGCCAGAGCAAGTACTGATCTGATGGAAGTGTATCTAGATATAGGTGCAAAAGTTTCTTCATAATCTATTCCTTATTTCTGGGAGAAGCCACGAGAAACAAATCTTTTCTTATGTTTTTCTATGCTACCATCTGCAACATGCTTGATCTTGTATATCCATTTGGAAGTTACAACCGAATTCCCTTCTAGTCTTGGGACAACATCCCAAACATCATTCTTCATTATCAATTGATACTCTTCGAGCATAGCATCCTTCCATTATTTCCTTTCTGCCGCTTCTTCATAATTGGAAGGTTATTTATTGATGAAATCACATAATAATGCTACATATCCGGAGCAGGACTTGGTCCTCTTTCTTTCTCTGTGATTCTCTTAAGGAGCCCCATATCTTTTCGCACCTTGAATATCTTCTTGTACCCAAGCAGGTTTCCTCTTATGAGGATTCTTCTCCTAAGGTGGATCTACAGGTTCTTGAGGTTCTTCAAATTCTCAATCTTCTTCTTGAGTTTCTTCATTCATGGTTGTGTCATGAATTCTGGGTGCTTCCAATTCTTCAGGAACTTCAGCAGGTTTCTTTCTGGATTTGTTGTAGGCTGAGTCTTCATCAAATGTTACATCCCTGCTGATGTCGATCTTCTTGAATCCTGGGAAGTATATTCTGTAGGTCTTCGAGCTTTCAGAGTATCCCACAAATATACCCTTCTTTCCTGAAGGATCTAACTTTGTCCTCTTTTCTTTTAGAATGTGTATGTATACTGGACAGCCGAATATTCTGAGATGCCTCACTTTTGGCTTCTTGCCGGAAAAGACTTCTTCAGGTGTCTTGTTCTCAAGTAATCTGTGTGGAGTATGGTTCTGTACATACACTGCTGTTCTGGCAACTTCTGCCCATAGATGCATGGGAAGATCTTGATCATGAAGCATTGCTCTTGCAGCTTCCATGATAGTTATATTCTTCCTTTCGGCAACCCAATTCTATTGTGGATTAGATTGAGTGGATAACTCCCTCTTAATCCCTGAGTCTTTGCATAACTCTTTAAATTCATTTGATGTGAATTCTCTGCCATTATCTGATTGAAAGGTCTTGATCCTCTTTTCAGTGTGGTTCTCTATCAAGGCTTTGAATTCCTTGAACATGCTGAAAAATTCATCTTTGTTCTTCATAAAGTAAATCCATGTCTTCCTAGAAAAGTCATCAATAAAAGAAACATAGTATACATACCCGCTTAATGAACTTGATGACATTGGACCACATACATCGGAGTGGATGATTTCCAATATTCCTTTTGCCTTGCTCTCGCTACTTGGAAATATCTTCTTTGTGTTCTTTCATTTTGCACATCCTTTGCAGACCGCATCATGTTTTTCTTGAATTTCTAGAAGACCTTCAACAGCTTTGCTTGCAAGTGGTAGTGCTCTATAATGCACATGTGCAAGCCTTCTATGCCAAAGTTCATTTGGCTCTACTATGTTATGGACCAAGGCTTGTTCTGGATGGCCCTTCCATTTGTATAGACCTCCCTCTTGTTCTCCAATCACTACTGCATCATTAATAGTCTTTCCATTTAGCCACATGATAACTTGGCCATCTATAAATGCAACCCTCATGCCTTTTGCATCTAATGCAGATATGGAAAGGAGGTTATTCTTTAGTCATGGTACAAACAATACTTCCTTCATTGTCATAGACTTTCCACAGTCTAGATTATAGGAGGATTCCCCACTACCTTTTATTATATATTGGTGGTCATCTCCAAGTTTCAACTTGTGTGGTGATTCATGTTCTGATAGTTTCACAAAGGATTCCTTGAATCCTGTCATATTTTTGGAAGCCCCAGTGTCTATAATCCAATCGTCGCTTCCATGTGTAATGTTTCCCATGAGAGTGGAAATCAAAACATATTCTTCATCACTTGAGGAATCATCACTTTCATGTCTGATTCTCTTTGTGGAAGGTTCATCATCCTCTGCAGCATGAGCATGATGTCTTCTCTTGTTTCCCTTGTTCTTGTGAGAGACATTTTTGTTTCTAGGACATTCTCTAGCATAGTTTCCTTTCTCATCACATGTATAACATTTGATTCTAGACAAATCTTTTCTAGTGTTATCTTTCTGAGAGTGCTTACCTCTGGAGTGATGAGAACTTCTTCTGGTTTTCTTGGAGTGTACCATGAGAGATTGATCTTCACTTCCCATCTTTTCTTCTCAAGCTGCTATTTGAGCTTCTTCTTGAGAGCATTCTTCCCATAGTCTGCTGAACTTGACTAACTTCTTTCTGGCACAGATTCCTTGAATAAAGGAGTCCCATGATCTAGGGAGACCATTCAAGGTGGTAATTACAATCTCTGGATTCTCCACTTCTTCATCTACTACTTCCAGTTGTTCCTTGATCTGAGAGACCCTTTTAAAGTAAGACTGGATGGTTTCTGCATTCTATATCTTTACATTCTTCAGTTGGTTTCTCAAAGTCATCTTCCGGTTTATGTTCTTCCCTTCAAACAGTTTGGTTAGGGCATCAAACATAGCTTTAGGTGTCTTTAGGGAGGACACCTATGGTATGAGGTGATCCTTGATTGAATCAGCAATAATCCTCTTAGCCATAACCAAATTCTTCTTGTGTAAAGCCTTAGCCTCATATTCCTCTAGAACTAGAACCTCCTCATTGATATAAAAGTCCAACTCATTTTCTTCTAGGACCAAGGAGATCCTATACTTCCAGGCTCGAAAGTTATCATCTCCCTCAAGCTTTTATTCAAGCTTTGTATGATGAGACATCTTAACTGAGAACCTCAAATGGAAATACAAAATATTTAGATCTTACTAGGTCAACATGTCGGATATAGATTTGGAGCTGAATTTCTACAGTGTTGGTTCAAGAGCAGATTAGGGTTTGACTTTTTTGGATTTTTTTTCCAATCAAATGCTTTGATATTAATCTCTAAAATTTTATTTTGAGGAGGAGATCAATCTAGGCCTGGGCTCACTGAAAAATTCCACTTATGTGGAAAGCCCTAATTTCCAGTTGTTCGGGTACACAGGGTACTCCCAAAATACCAAACACCTTGAGCAACCGCTTCACACAAATAGATCAGAGATCAACACACCGATGTTTGTCACATGGTTAAAACCTTCGAGAGGGAAACAGTCCATGGCCCCAGCCAAATAGCTACTTGGAGAAATTTATTATGCAAAATAAAGAATTTTACATGAGCTTCTCGTAATCGATCAACTAGCCAAGGACCCTCCATTCTCTTTATATAGAGATCATGAACCAATCGGGTGTTAAGCCAAGTATCAATGGTAGGTATGATCTAAGAGAAGTTGAACCATTGGATCACTCTATGTCTAGAACATATCGTGACCATTGGATTAGAATATTTACAAATGCATACTAATGCATATTAAA
>LPNX010915202.1:407426-491121 GCA_001517045.1 Pseudotsuga menziesii | reverse complement strand
TCTTAACTAACTCCTAAGTGTCTAAATATCCTAACATCCCCCCTTAAGAACAACTTGGGATAGGATTTAAGGATTTACAAAAGTGACACTATTAGGAGAATGAAGGAGGCATTAGAGCCTATCCCCCCTTAAGGACACATTCCTAAACTCCTAACATAGACCGAAGTTTAGAAAACTTCGCTTCTATAAGAGACTTGGTGAAGCTGTCTACAAATTGATCATCTGTAGGGAAATAGAGCACTTCAATAACACGATCATGAACAAGATTTCTGATGAAGTGCATGTGTAGCTCAATGTGTTTTCTGCGCTGATGTAGAACTGGATATTTGTCAAGCTTGATGGCACTTTGATTGTCACACCAAAGTGGAGTAGGTTGTTGCTGCTCGAATCCAAACTCAGAAAGGATCTGTCTAAGCCATAAAGCTTCCTAACTGGCATTAACTGTGGCTTGATATTCTGCTTCTGCTGAAGAAAGAGCAAGAGCTTGTTTTTTCTTACAAGCCCAAGTGACAGGTCCAAATCCCATACTAAAAACATAACCTGCAGTAGACTTTCAATCATCAGTATCGTCGGCCCAATCTGAATCAGTGAAACCAACCAACAAAGGTTTCCCCCCTGTAATATAATGAATCCCAAAATGAATTGTACCTTGAATATATTGAAGTATTCTTTTTGCTGATTTCCAGTGACTTTCATGAGGAGTTTGCATATAATGGGAAACACAACCAACGGCAAAGGAAAGGTCAATACGGGAATGAGTCAAGTATAAAAGGCTACCAACAAGCTGGTGATACAAGGTGGCATCTACTCTAGGGGAAGTACAAGTGGTAGAAAGTTTGACTCTAGACTGGAAGAGAGAAGGGGATGGTTTACAATATTCCATGCGGAAGTGACGAAGAAGGTCACAAGCATACTTAGACTGGGAAAGAAAGATTCCTTCTTTGGTTTGCAAGAATTAGAGACCAAGAAAATAATGCAAATGTCCTAAGTCTGACATTTCAAAATTTTGCTTAAGATTGAATTTCACATGGGTTATAAGTTTAGGGTCACTACCAGTAAGGATAAGATCATCAACATAAAGAACAAGTATGATGAGATGGTTTCCTACTTTCTTGGTATAGACATTGGGGTCAAAATGGCATCTAGAAAAACCAGTGTCAAGGAGAAAGCTATCCATTTTGGCATACCAAGCTCTAGGAGCTTGCTTAAGGCCATATAAGGATTTCTTAAGGAGACAGACAAGGCTAGAGTTATCCTGAACATATCCAGGAGGTTGTTCCATGTAAATTTCCTCCTGTAAATCACCATGTAAAAAGGTAGACTTGACATTTATTTGATGGACTTCCCAGTTATGTAAGGCTGCAAGGGAAAGAACAAGGCGGATGGAATTCATTTTTGTGATAGGAGAAAAGGTTTCATTGTAGTCAATCCCTTCAACTTGGGAAAAACCCTTGGAAACTAAACTTGCCTTAAGTCTTTCAACACTTCCATCTGATGCATATATACTTATTTCTATAGACCCATTTACATCTGACAAGTTTTCTTCCTTTTGGAAGAGGAACAAGATCCCAAGTATCATTCGCCATTAAGGAACGATATTCTTCATCCATAGCTGCATCCCAATCTGGATTTCCTAAAGCTTCTGCAAAAAATTTTGGATCATGATTCTCGGAAACTTGAGCCAAAAGAGAAGAGGATTGCTAAAACTGAGAACGTGTTCGATGTTGATCTCTAGGATCACTGGCAAGATCACCAGTTGCTTCACATGTTGAACGGACCCATCAAGGAAGTATTGGTTTTGGTGCAATTGGAGGAACATGAGTAGGAGGAGGATTATTTTCATCCTCACTATCATCATCAGAAATTAGAGTTGGAAACATGTCAAGGAAGTTGGAAGAAGAAGAAGAAGGCACAATTGTCGAATTAGGCTCGCAGGACAAAGATGGCACACCCGCCAAGTTAGGCTCGCAAGCCAAGAGATTTTCATCAAATTTAACATCTCTTCTAATGATTATATCATGAGAATGTGGATGAAGAATTCTATAACCTTTTACATCTTCAGAATATCCAACAAATATGCACTTTTCACTTTTAGGCTGCAATGCTTTCCATTTTTCATCCAGAATGTGAGCCCATGCTTCACAACCAAACACACGGAAGTGACTTACATCTGGTTTAATTTTACTCCATGCTTCTTCTGGTGTTATACCTTGTAAAACTTTAGTGGGTGTGTGATTAACTATGTAATTTGCACGATTTATGGCCTCAACCCAATAGTGAAGACTTAGTCCCTTAGATTGGATCATACAATTAGCCATTTATTTTAAAGTGCGGTTCTTCCGTTCATCTACACCCTTTTGTTGCGGTGTATATGGAATAGTGTGTTGTTGTTGGATTCCTTGTTCAGCGCAGAAAGTAGTGAACTTGTTGTTAATATATTCTCCTCCATTGTCAGATCTTAACTTAATAATTTGATGACCAGATTGTTTTTCAACAAGGGCCTTATAGGCCAAGAACATGTTAAATACTTCGCTCTTAAGTTTTAGGAAGTAAAACCAAGTGCATCTGGAGTAGTCATCAATGAAAGTTAAGAAATATTTGAAACCAGAAAAGGAAGTAGATGGAAGAGGGCTACACAAGTCACTATGCACAAGCTCCAAGGGAACCGAGGCGTGCCAAGAGGCACGTTTGTCAAAACTATCCTGATGATGTTTTCCGAGTACACAACCGGAACAAACACCATCTTTGTAAGATACCATCGGAAGACCATCCACCATATTGTATTTACATAGTTGTTGCAATGAACGATAATTTAAGTGACCAAATCACTCATGCCAAAGTTTGCTCAAGTTATCACTATGAGCAACAAAAACTAAAGGAAAAGGTGATGACCCAAAGTTGTTAAATTTGTACAACCTGGTAATATCATCAACAGTTCTAGTAGCAAGGACATTTTGAGGATTTTTGAAATCCTTTATTACAACTTGGTGAGGTGTAAACGTCACAGTTTTACCTTCACCCGAATGAGTAATTTGATAGAATGATAAAAAATTGCAGGAAAATTTTGGAACAAATAGTACATCACTGAAATGACCATTTTCTATTGGAACTGTTCCAGATCCTACAACACTTAGAGATCTATCATCACCAACAAATATTTGCTTGGTGTTACATTCATGCATAGTAGAAAAGATGGCTTGATCCTTAGCCATATGATAAGGTGCTCCAGAATCAATGAGCCATTCAATTGAAGTAGAAGAAGAAGATGCAGTATAAGAGTAACCAGAAGCACAAAGTGCATGTCCATGAGAGGTAGATTCTGGAGACAAATCTAGACTGATGTGGTGCTTCTTCATTGTTGCTTCCAAGGATGCCATCTGCTTGAAACACTTAGATTCATCATGATTATCCTTCCCACAAAAATTTGGGTACACAGGGTACTCCCAAAAGACCGAACACCTTGAGCAACCGCTTCACACAAATAGATCACAGATCAACACACCGATACCATGTCGGGTCCAAAACTGAAAAAGCTTAGAATTGGATTTTGCTTCGACAGAAAGATGCGCCCTAGGGAGGAGTGTCATCCCAACCTTCTTTTTCTGAAAATATGTGGAGATATATCCAAAAAGTAGGAATCCCTAGTTTCAGCAGCTACATAGTGTCTTCTTCTCAGGTTAGCTCTAATACCATGTTAGATTTTTAACATTAAGCTAGCATTATATTAGGATCTTTAACTGAGAGAATAACAAGCACAACAATCAAACACAAGAGACAATGAACACAGTGTTTTTCCTCAGGGAAACCATAAATGGAGAAAACCCCGCAACTTCCTCAGAGATAGAATCAGCACCAAAAGTAAGACCCCAAAACAGTAAGATGATCTCCTGACAGCAATAGCCTCTTTCTTCCTAGCCCCAGTGTCTTCTTCTTCCTCAGCTATGCACTACAATTGAGTGTGAGTGAGTGTGTAATAAATAGAGAGGCTCACTCTCTATTTATACTATTTCCCGACTTGACAATAAGCTACTAGGGTCGACTTCTCTAGGAGAGACTAATAACCCTAGTGCCCCGAAACTATGGGGACTTTAACCCTTGATCAATAGGAGGGTTACCCACAATGACTTGAAATGACTTGTTTACATTATAGATCCTCCCGATAGGAACATTGGGGCATGACATGACTCAAATACATTGCAGACACATCCCAGAATAAACATTGGGGTACAATACATAAGAAATACAAGTGAATACATTTCGAAGTTACAATTACATTAACAAACTTGACTCTACTATTCTAACTAGATGGGTGTACTGTTAAGGTAATCATTATGTAAGGTAACCGGTTCAAAAATATGTGGGTACAATCCTATAAAAAAAATAACATCATAGATAGTCCTTCTATCCCTATCTATCCATAGATAGTTATTCTTATCCATATAGTATTTGAATGGTACCTTGTAATAAGAATCCAGGGCATGTATTTCAATGGTTACTTGTAACAAGAATATACAGTTTGCAGATAAAGAACATATGCCCATTGCATAGGGGTTGATGTTAAAGAGTTGAAATATGACTTTTCCTCACTTCCCACAATAGGTGAGGTAGTGAAATATCCCAACCAATCTTTTGAACCCATTAGAGATAATGTCCTTCCTAATGATACATTACAATATCCTAACCAATATTCCAAATTGTTAGAGAAAATATCATTTTTAATAAATTCATTGTGATAGTTCTCTCATACATCCTTGAAAGGAAAGACATGGAAATATTCTTTAGTGACTTAAAAAATAGCTTGTGATAGACCTCATATGTGAAATCCAATGCATTATTCTCACAGTGAAGGAAGTTATAACTAGCTCCTTTAGAAAAAACATTTTCAAATGGGGGGATGTAGATGAGAATGGCTCAATTCTTCTTTAAGAAGGCCTCCCTAATCTCTTTTTCTGGCACTAAAAAGTATGGTGGCCTTAATGTAAGTGTCTTAGTTTTTGCATGTGACATAGACAGTGTTGGTTGGTATGAATCATAGTGCAAAGAAAATATGGTCACTTCATTCCCCGTGATTGATTAAGCCCAACATAGTTACAACTATGGATTCTATGTAGGCATCAATAATTGCTACCTCCTTCTGTGGTTCAATATTCAAACTAGTGTACTTATTGAATATGCACTTATTTATCTATGGAACACCATAACCCTTTGCATATTGTTTTCTTCCCTTATATCATAAATGGAAACCTATTTAATAAAATTAGGGGCATCAAAGTTTAGCCTTTTATATCATCTAAGTCTTCATTCCAATGCATATTTAATTCCATGTGCTCATTCATGAAAATGTCATGGTATATTGTAGGTAACATGTCTACAAGTGTAAACATATCTATGAGTCATGACCATTAGATCTAGTTAGAAAATATGCACATTAGATGAAAAGTATGATGACATAATTTGGAATTAATGTAAGATGCTATGAGAATTTTTAAACTTTTATTTTTAATTATATTTTTTAAATCCAGCAATAGTTTCCAAGTCTTCATTCTTGTGCATATCGAATGCCATGTGGCTATGTCTTGAAAATATCATGATAGGTACACATATCTACAAGTGCACCCATATCTATGAGACATGACCACAAGATCTACTTGGACGATATGCACATTAGATGATAAGGATGATGACATAATTTGGAATTATTGTAAGATTCTATGTGGCATTTTCAAATAAATTTTTTATTTTTTATTTTCAATTATATTTTTTAAATCTAACAATAGCTTCCAAAAACAAGGGAAAATAGATGTTGAATTTTTCAACTAATCAAAAAATACAATTTATAATTTTCTTTTAAATTAAAACATATAGATGATAGTATACATTAGCATCGAGAGAAGAAACACTTATTGTATAAATATGAATGATATCCATAATGTAATACTAATAAATATCAATAAGGAAAATGGGAATGGCTCTAGGTAAGGTTTTCCTCTAGGGTTCGTATTCAAGTCACTACTACCCAATAATATGTGCACTAGTCCAATCTTCTACAATGGTTGTCATTGGAAGGATGGGTGGTGAACCCTCCCCCATAGCATACCCTAAGAATCCGATAAATGGAGCCTCCTTCATTCCAAACCATAGTCTTATTCCAACTCTCACTATTGATGAAGAGATGCAAGGAGTGGGAGGGGTAGGAAATATGGCATCCAATTCATCTCCTACTTTCAACACGGAGGACGCACCCAGATCTTCATTTGATTGGTGAATACCAAGTTATTTTATCCCTAAATCATCTACACTCCAAGGTATGATATCATCTCACTTAGAAATAATTAGAGGATTCAATTTATGAAATACCACGTGGTGATTGGAAAATTCTTAGCCATTTGGATAAGTGAAATAGTATTGATTTGGTGTATAAATAACAAATGGAAACCAAAAGGACACTATGACCTCAAACTCAAATCCCACTATTTTTTCATTGTCATCATTACCAAACTGGAAAGACAAGGATAAAGTGTTTGATTATGTACCATATTTATTCAGTTTGGTTGGCTTGTATCTTTGCTTCAGGATAGAAAAATATTCTTGAAGAGGGAAGACTTTACCTCAACCATGGTTTGGATCAGACTCTAATTTTTCCCTAAAGAATACTAGGATCCTAAAACGTTAGAGGGTATAAGAAATACCTTGGGATCCTTTTCTCCAATATCTAAATTCATAAAGGAAAATTGTTATACATAATACGTACAGATCTACGTCTACATGAATATATCCAAATCCATCCCTAACGTCATTTTCCAAACATATGAAGACACTGAATGGATCTAGACAAATGATTATGAACACATTCCCTTATGATGTCTAAATTTTCATGAACATGGACACTTATTTAGGATCTATTTGTTGAGTGCTTCACCTCATACAACCAAAGTCACTAAAGTAAAGGATATAGAAGGATTTGTAAAAGTAAGCAACAAAAAACGGTCGAATAGAAAGCCACAAAACCACGATATACCTAAACAAGGAAAAACAATCCATAGTTATGTAGTACTCAATCATGTCCTTGAATATGTTATTAATTTAGAGAAAATTCAGATAATGGCATCCCCTATCTTAGACTCTTCTATGGTGAAGAATAACTTCCAAACTGAAAAAACATCTTCCTCGATGTTGGAACATAATTCCCATATAGACCTTGGTTAATAATATTTGCATAAGGTTCCAAGTGTATAGTGTAAGTTGTTCCATGTGAAAATGGTTCTAGTTCCTTGTCTAGTGCCTTGGACAAAGCATTTTCCCACATTTGACCACTTAGACTAGTGGTTATGCCATAAAATCTTGTTTGTCCACTTACCCACTCATTTCCTTATTCTATGGAGTCAATACACCCCACTATGCTACATTTATCGGGTAGTTATTGCATTTCCATGTTTTAAGCAGGATGGGTGCAACTTCTTGATGATTTTGGTTAATTTGCTCATTAATGGTGCAAAACCAAGCCACTAAACCACCTATAGTTCCCTCATGATGGTTCCTTTCACACTTTTTGACTAGCCTAACCACTTCATGGTCCATATAGGTTCATTTCACCTCATTATGGCCACTAATTGGAGTTACACTTGTAACAATGTCATAGATTGGGGGAATTAGTCAAGATAAGCCTGCATTAATGTGAGATACTCATATGGTTTGTTGGACCCATGGTATTTGGTATCCCAAGGTATTGCATGTAATACTTCCTATATATTGTACATGGTTTTTGCTCAATAAACAGAGTGGAAAACTTCCCACTGGAGTCATTTTCCTCTAGTGTTCTATCCAATATTTCTTCTCTATTATTTCTATCTCTTTGTGCAAATAATTTTAAGTGAGATTTTTTTTCTATCTAGATCTAGGCTGGAATGTCACATGACTCAGAACTTTTGTTGTGATGTTGTGCATTCTAAAATATTACATGGTATTGGAGAAATTCTAATGCAAAAAAAATTCCATTATTGCCTCTAGTTATTACCTTTGGTCATTTGGTTTCTCCTTTTGGCCTTTCATAAGCATGTTGTTGAAGCAAGGAATTTCAAAGAGTGTCTTTTGTAGGTACATGAAGAAATGGTAGAATATTCAACAAATGATCTAGTTCAAATTTCTTCCTCTGTGGCTTCCTCAGTTTTTCATGAAGATAGCATACGAGTTGATACCATCCATAGTGTTGAAGATAATATCTTCCATCTCTCATGATTGTTCTTCCAAGATTCTTTTATTGACTCTGCTAGTGTGTGAAAGAGTGATCCCTTGGATTTTCTATAAGAAAGATCAAATATTGGAGTTATATCATTCTCTCTCCTTGGATCCATGCTTCTTATCTATTCCTATATGATTTATAGCATCGATTTTCATAGTTGCACAGAAGATGGAGGACACCTACATTCACTTGGAGATTATATCACCTATTGTGGTTCGAAGCTAAAGTTTCAAGTGTTCCTTCATGCATTTGGATTTGTTCTCACCCTAGTTGGTTCAGTATGCAAGTTCAAATGGATTCCATATTTTCTTACTTCCACTGTTAAATAAATCGAGCACATCTTTTGGGAGCACACTCCAATTATACCCAAGAAGAAGATTCCTCCAGGCATACTCATTTAGTTTGGAGTGTATACAGATTTTGGTTTCTCTTTCATGTCCATTTTTTAGGGAGGATTTTCCCCATGTGATTTTTCCTCTTTCCTCGGTTCATATGGATTAATAATGTAAAGGGTGACCATAAGCCTTGTTGCTTGGGCCCTCAATAATTTCTCACAACCATTTTGGCTTAAGGGGGGGTTTTGGAACATAATTCCAATACATACCTTGGTCAATAATATTTGCATAAGGTTCCAATTTTATAGTGTAAGTTGTTCCATGTGAAAATGGTTATAGTTCCTAGTCTAGTGTCTTAGACCAAGAGTTTGCCCACATTTGACCCACTTAGACTAGTGGTTATGCCATAAAATCTTGTTTGTCCACTTATCCACTCCTTTCCTTATTATATGGAGTCAATACACTCCTATATGCTACATTTATGGGGTAGTTATTGCATTTCCCTGTTTTAAGGAAACTGGGTGCACCTTCTTGAGGATTTAGCCAGTTTTCTCATTAATTGTCCAAAACCAAGCCACTAAACGACCTCTAGCACCCTCATGATGTTTAATTTCACTCTTTTTTACTAGCCTAACCACTTCATGGTCCATCTACATTCATTTCACCCCAGTGTGGCCAGTACTTGGAGTTACACTTGGCACAATGTCATAGATTGGGGGAATTAGTAAAGATAAGCCAGCATTAATGTGAGCCACTCATATGTTTTTATGGACCCATGTGTTATAGCCTAAAATTACACACTTTATGCATGTGACCACTTTCCCATGATTTTGTTGCATGTCGACACTTCCATAACGACACTTCAAAAAAAGTCGTTGAAAAAGCACCTAACTTGGAGGAGCCATATCCAGATTTCTCTAACTTTGTTTTACCTCTTATCTTCACCATTGGAAAGGTATTCAAGTCGAGAAAAATTATATAGAAGACTCAAAATCCTAGAACTTCCCAAACACACCCTAAAAATGATCATGTTTTACCTATTCATGACTTTTGTGAGGCATACCCACGAGTTTCACATATACTCACAACTCTTGTGAAGCATACCTATGATTTACTCGTGATTATGCCTTCATGGTACCCATGAATACATCCTATAATGCTCAAAAATAATAAAAATCTGAAAAATATTGAATGAGGGGTGGTTTGGGAGGTTTTGGAACATATTTGGGAAGTTATAACTGACTCCTATTGGATCCTATCTCTTCAGAAATCTATAAATAGAAGGAGAGAGGCCCATTGGAAGGGACTAGAATCATTGCATTGTTATGCTGGAGGAATAGTAACTCTCATTACCCCCACCTTTTCCCTGTAATCTATCTCCTTGTGTTGCAGAGCTTGGAGGCTGAGTTCCTTGGAGAATAGAAGTAGCAGAACCAGATCAAAGTTTTGAGAGGTGCCTGACTTGGAGAAGGTATCTTTGTACTTATTCCATGTTTAATAAATATGTGATGTCATTCTTTCCCAATCATTGTCTAATGTATGTTATACTTCTGTTTTTTATCAGATGTTTATGATAATCAGACTAAGTTTTCATATTGCTTTAATTATCTTTACATTTAGTCATATTGGTTTGAGGAAGGTATAATTCACTTTGCAGGTCTCTTGGAGAAAGAGGAGAAACAAGAGGATTGAAGGGTTTCTTGGATCAAACTTTGTTTAGATAATGTATGAACCAATCAAATGTATGAACCTTGTTTATATTTACTTTCAAAACTATATGCATGTTTCTTTCAGCCCTAGTATGTTGATAGCCTCTTAAACCCTAACCATAGGAAACTTTCCTCTACAATAGAATTGGTGACTCCACGAGGGAGAGCCTTGTCTCTTTGGGGTTTATTCATCTTTATTCCAGTATTTTGTAAGGTTTTGGGTCCTTCTTGCCACTTAGGAAAACCTTCTCATCCTGATAGTACACCTCCCCTGCCTTCCTAAGGCGGATTTTGCCCTTTTTCGGGCCTTTTCCCACCCATTTACAGGTCCTATACTCAACAGTAGAAAGTCTACGATGTACTCGTGACCTGCATTACTAGAAAAATATGAGTGACTCTCGACCTGGAAGTATTGTAACTCGCGGGTACCTCAAAACATCATTTTTCATCTTTTTATGGTTATTTTGGTTGGTTGAGGGTTGTTTGGTAGTTTTTTGGGGTCCTCTGCATCTGCAAGACTCTAGGGAGTCAATGCCATATATTTTAGGTTCTTTTTATCTATTTGGTAAGACCTTTTGTAGCATTATGGTTTTGTCTTTGCTTATCCCCCCACCCCCTTTGCTTGGTTTGAATTTTGGCTTATCTTTCTGGTCAACCTCTATTAGTGATATTTGTTTGATTTCAAAAGCTTATTGGTCTTTGTTTCCTTCTTATTTTGTTGGTTAAATTCACCATGCCTAAGTAGTTGACTTGTCTCTTATACAATATTTCCTTCCAAGTAGGGTTTATACTGACTTTAGGGTTGTCTACAGTCTGTTTGGTGGTTATATGGAAGGGTTCATTTTGCTTTGTTCTTGTTATTTGCACACTTTTGTTTGTAGGTAGTTTTTCTTTTTCATTTATAAAAGAAAAAGAAAAAGAACATATTGTTGTTTTAATATGCATGTAGATTATCATTTTTTCTTTAATGCACCGCATATCATTATTCTTGAAAGAATTAAAAATAATTTTTTCTTTTGTGGCTTTCAAGTTTTCTATTTGAAAAAGAAAGAGAATAATTTTTTCTTTTTGCATTTAATTTATCTTTGCTTATTCATCTTGTTTCAACTTTGAGTCAAAACACCATTGGTTTCACCTCTTCCACCCCCTTTGAGTAATCAACAACCCTTTAGAATGAACGTTTAATATCTAAAATTTATTAGTAACTGATTGTTTACAGGGACGACACACACTAGTCTAGGCTAGTGTTTTAGGTTAGGGATATCTTAACTGCCCAAAACTTCAAACTCAAACATAGTGGCCTATATTTTAGGAAATCCAGCTTCATTGAGAAAGACACCAAAAATATCCTCTCACACACGAGTAAAGCACGAGGTCGTGCAATACTGAGTTGTTGGAGATACCCCTCCTCTTCTAAGTAAAGCGTACACCATATTTTTTGCACGTTTGGGGACTCACCCAGTACCTCCTCCCGGCCCCGTGCGGTGTCGGGTACTGCTTGAGTTTCGGGCTTAGCTACCCTTCCCATGTGCATCGGTTGTACTGACGACTATTTCACCAGAATTTCTCCATGATTTTGGTAGCCTTAGTATATTTTCTGATAGGATCTTACACTAGTGGCATTGGAAGGCTATTTACAGTTCTCCTAGGTAGACTTAGAAGGTAACCTCAGTTGACAATTTGGGAGGGTGGTTGGGTGATTCCAGTGCTTGCACCTAGAGAAATATTCAAAATATTCCAAGTAACTACTCTCCTTCCTTCACTAGTTAATTTCAATCCCTCATCATCTCAGACTTTCCTTTGGAAGGCACCTTTGTAGGCCTGGCTTGATACTTAGGTTTTTTATGCTAGTGGCAAGTTCTTTGTACTGTTGGTTTCCTGTCAACATTAGACTTTTTATTCTTGTTTGAAACTATGGATAACACCCCTATGAACACCAACCAAGAGATCCCCATGATGGAAACTCCTTGTACTATTCCTCTCATAGGGAATTTTGGTGTTCCTTTGATGGACACCTTGAATCTACCTAGATTCACCCTAGGGATACCGGTGTGGTTGTTATCCACTCCAACTATCTTGAATGCTCCTGATGCTTCTCAAGTAATATCCTTATATCAAGGGAATCAAAACGTTGCTTCCCCTTCACTTGTAGCTTCCTCTCCTCCTCCTTCTACCTCATGCGGTGAAAGTACTGATACTAGTAACCGACAGCCTAAAAGGAGTAAAAGAAGGAAGAATAGGAAGAAGAATTGAAATCAAGGGGGCACCCATTCAACCTATGTAGTTCAAGTTGAACCTCACCACCCAACCTCTACAGTTCATGTTGGGGGAACCTATCCAACCTTTGCAAGTCATGTTGGATTTAAGCACTCAACCTTTGCAAGTCAATTTGATATTCACCATTCAGCCTCTGCTAATCATGGTGGTGGAACCCTTCCAACCTCTATAGGTCATGTTGGATCCAGTCACTTAGCCTCTGTAGTTCATGCCGAGGAAAAGTATTCAACCTTTGCAAGTCAAGTTGAACCTCCCCATCCAACCTCTGCAGGTCATGTTGGATCTAGTCACTCAGCCTTTGGATTTCATGCTAAGGGCACATGTTCAACCTCTGCAGTTCAAGTTGAACCTCCATGTCCAACCTCTGCAGGTCATGTTGGACCCAACCACCGAGCCTATTTAGGTCATGTTGGGAGCACACACTCAACCTCTATGAATCATGTTGATCTTACCCATCCAACCTCTGCAATTCAGGTTGGACCAAGTCTCTCACCCTCTGCAGGTCATGCTGGGGGAAAAATCTCAGCCTATGTAGGTCATGCTGACGGAAAATAGTCATTTACTGTGAGTCACGTTGACACTGTTGAAAAGACTAATCATTCAAAACATAATCCTAGGTTTCCTTGTAATATTTGTGAGGGAGACCACCTTACTTATCAATTCCCTGCCATCGTAGATGTACGAAGAGTTTGGTTCCAAGGTTACCCCATTTTTTAACATCCTGAATTTTTTCAACAACCAGCTTCTCTTAGTCAGGTTGGACCCAGTCAGCCAGCCTCTGATGGTCATGTTGGAGATAAATAGTCAGCCACTGCTAGTCATGTTGCCACCATTGAGAAAACTGGTCGTTCAAAGTGAAAGCTTAAGTTCCCTTTTAAGCTATACGAGGGAGATCATATTACTCACCAGTGCCTTGTTATCTTGGAGGTGAAAAGGGTGTGGTTCGAGACTCGATATTTTCCTTCTCTTGAAAAACCTGTAGTTTCTCAACCGCTATTCAACCTTCGATTGATCTAGTGCTCAAACCTTCCCAATCCTTTCGAGTCTTTGGTTCACCCCACTCTTCTTTCGGAGAGTGACCCTTATGTGATTGAACCAATGTCATCTTTAGTCAATCCCACTCTCCCTTCGAAGAGTGACTTTCACGAAGCGGTTGAATTGATTCCATCATCGATCAAACCCACTCTTCTTTTGAAGAGTGAAGTGTCTGCTAGTCATATTTTATTCACTGCCAATTCAGAACTTACTGAACAAAGGGGCACTAAACTTGCTTCAGATGAACCCCCACTAAGATCTCAGATTGCTTCCTTTGATCGGGATAGCCTAGTTGATCCGTGCCTTCCTTATGAGACACCTTTCTAGATAAAGGTCAAAGTTGTACTGTACACGATTGCTCATTGTATTGTTGATGAAAGAGCCTCAATTAGTATCTTGTATGCTCATGCTTGGCGAGGCATGGGATATCCCTGCCTTTTTTCGACTGCTAGTCAATTACTGGATTTTCATAGAAGAACTAGTAGAACTTTGAGATTTCTTGCTCAAACACCTTTTACTTTGGGTGGGAAGACCGTCTTAGTTGAATTCGTGGTAATAGAAGACCCCTTGGACTTCAATATGCTCCTCGGACGTGATTATGTCTATGCCATTCAAGATGTGTTGTCAATGTTCTTTCATGTGATGTACTTGTCACTATCGATCAGTTGTATTTTCTTGATCCCTTTCCTGACCCAACTAGAGACCAAGTCTTTCCTTTATTGATTCCCAGTGTCTTGATAGACACTACCCTGCCATGGGTGAGTTATGTGGCCTCATATCCCTTGCATTCAATTTTCACTGAGGAGAAGCCTCTATGTTCATGTTTATCTTCTTGGGACTCGGTCCCAACAATTGACCAAGTGATCAATTCTATACATATTGTGGATCCTGCTCTCCACTCTATCGATCCATTTGAAATTTCAGACATGTGTCCTATCTTGGATGGTCTACTTCCTTTTGATGAAGTCTTCCTAGATTCTTTGATACAATCTGGACTTCTTTTGGATGTTGGATCAGTTGTGACTAATTCTAACCCTGACTTCCTTAATAAGCCTGGTATTTTCATTGATCTATATCCTTGTGTTGGTCTAGTTGAGTCTTCAGACTCTCCTTTTGATCAACAAGTAAGTGATCTTGATGAGTTTGATTTTTCTTATAAATTTGTCAACTCCTGTGATAGTGAGTTTGTTCCTGTAGACTTGATCCCCCCTATTGATTTTTTCTTTTCTTCTAAGGTTAATCTTACTGATTATAAACCCTCTGTCCTTGGCACTATAGAGTCCTTTTCGGTTTATTTTTCCTTGACTACGACTTTTGTAGAATATAGCAAAGTTGCATGCAGTGTTTCTGTCGAAGTGACCTGCATCAAATATTTTCTTTTGAATATTATCTTGATGTTGTTGTTTCTTGGAGACGGGATTTGTATTTGGATCCACAATTGTTTACTGTCCTCACCTATTTATTCAAGTTGTAACTGCATTTTCATGTTCCCTCCTTGCACTTATGAGCCTGATGTCGGCTTCCATGCTCTTAGCTTATTATATAATCCCTCATCTCTGCTCTCATCATCGTTCAGCCTTGTACCATTTTTCCTTTGCAACTTGACACCTTTTACCTTGAGGAAGCATTCCCTGAGTGTCTTTATCTTTTTCATGTTCCTTTCATTATGCTTAGGTCTGTTCCTTGTGCTTGGAACTAGTTTCTCCTTCCTCTGACATGCATCTCCTCACATTTAGAGATTATTTCTTCTCTCCTTTGAGCTCATTAAAAATAGTAAGGAGGGCACGAGTTGACTTTTCTGCACTTGTTACAACTTCATGGGAAAGATATGGAGTTATCTTTAAACCTAGTCTGACTCCTTAAAATTGACTAGATTTCTGAGTAAACTTGTTCGTTCAGACTCGTTAAGGTAAATTTAATGATTGTCTACATTGGTGGTAGATTATCTTTTTCTCGGACCATGTAGATTATTTACTAGAAAGGAACACTCTCTTTTCTATGGAATTGAGAAGAGTATCTTTAGACATAGGTTAATCTCTTTTCCAGACTTGGAGGACTAAACTTACAAAAAAGGACCCTTTTCGAGCTTAGTTTTCTCTTTTTTGTGCTCTAGACCTAAACATGAAAAATATTCCGAGAATTCTTTATGTCTTTGTCATGCTCGCTAAACCCTAAGTACAAAGCGTCATGTTTATTGTTGTATGTACCATTATTGTAAATAAATGGAACTTTTCGAGTGATCTTGCTTTCCTTCACACTCGTTAAAACTAGATTGTTCATCTTTATTTTGAAGAAGTGTCAGTCTGGTGACAGTTTACCCCTTTTTTGGATCTTGTTGACTAACTACGAAAAAGGAATACCTTAGTTCTCCTGAGCTAAGAGAGTTCTCCTCTGTATTTTTTTACACTTTCTCAGACTTAGGAAACTAAATTTACGAAAAAGCACCCCCCTGGAGTCTTCTTTGGATTTTTCAAACTCTCAAAACTACGAAAACACCACTGAGCATCCACTAATTTGGGATCATAAAATCCATGAATCAGTGCTTTATCAAGCCTTCTTCTGTTTCTTCTTTGAGCTTTTCAAAAATGAATAAGGTCCCAAGTTTTCTTTCTTGGACTCGTTAAACCTTTACAAGAAAGAGGGAAGGGAAGTTAATTCACATGTTTTCTACATCATGGCAGCAAGTCTTGTCTCCTTGAACAAAGCACTAGTTTTTAGTTTATCAACAGTTGGGTTCTAGTTTTTTACCTTATCCCAATTCAGGGCTTTTAGTCCTCCAGTTGCTTACTTTTCCAATTATATGGGGAATTTGTCAATGTCTCCTACATTGCAGAGTTGCATCGTTGGTCTCTTTGTGTCAAAATATAACTAAGTCATTTTTCATGTCGTGCTCACTATTCAAGGATTAAACATTTGTTAGTCATTCTGTCCTTTTCTTGAACTTTTGTGTCGTCGATTCCCTAGTATCAATTCATTACATTATGTCTTCGATGGTGGTTGTTGTAAAATTGTGTACCAATTCCAGATCCACTCATTCTTTGACTTACCTCGTATTGGATGATGAATGATTCCTTAATACCTTCCTTCCAATGGTTCTCTTCCTATCAACGTCATCACCTCTTGCGCTAGGAATGAGATTTAGAGTTAATGGTAGTACCTTGGGGATTAAATTCATAAGTGGCAATTTCCCTCGCTATTGAGTAGTGGGAATACCTTAATGTCTCCTACTCGATGGATTCTTCAGGTGTTCAACTTCAAGACCTTGTATTCGCACGTGTTAGAGTGTACTTGGTACCTTAGGGACCATTTTTATTAATGGTGGTCTCCCTCATGTTTGTTAATAGTTCTCATCATTGACCTGTAATCAAACTGTTTCCTCCGTGTTTGAATTCAACTCCTTTATTCACATGGATAGGATTCATTTCTTTTGGGTAGTTTGGATTGAAGACCTTAGGACGACAGTAGCATTATCATTTTTTTCTATTGCCCGAGTTGCGCAAGACCTTGTCACACTTCATATGACATTTTTTGAGACATGGATCCACCTTGTATTCTTTTGGCTGTGATCGATTATTGAGCATGGATCCACCTTGTTCATTTGTGGCCATGACTCTTTTGGATTTGATATGGATCCTTTTTGCATATTGTGTGACCATGATAGTTACATAAGTTCTGTACATGTTGGATATGCCTGTATCTTTATGGAGATTATTTGTATATGGACCTGTATGTCTCAGAGATTAGTTTTGTCTGACATTTATCTCTCTTTCAGGTACCTTTGGTCGAGCCTTTCGGTCTTGGATTCACTGCTCTCTCCATACTCAGTTGTTTTTGTTTTATAATGTATTTTTGCTATCGTCTTCCCATATAAAATCATACATTAGGGGAAATCTATTATAGCCTAAAATGACACACTCTCTTCTTGTGACCACTTTCCCACGATTTCGTCCCATGTCGACATTTCCATGACGACACTTCAGAAAAGTCACTGAAAAAACACCTAACATGGAGGAGCCATATCTAGAGTTATCTAACTCCATTTGACCTCTTCTTTAGACCATTTTAAATTTATTCAAGTTAGAAACGATTATCCAGAAGACTATAAAGACTGGAAATGCACAGAAACACCCTAACAATGATAATCTTTTACCTATTTGTGAATTTTGTGAATCATACCCGCGAGTTTCACCTCTACTCACAACTCTTGTGAAGCACACCCATGTGTTACTCATGAATCTACCTTCATGGTACCTTTGAATACATCATGTAGTGGTAAAAAATAATAATAATATGAAAAATCTCAAATTAGGGGTGGTTTGGAAGGTTTTGGAACTGATTTGGGAAGTTATAACTGAATCCTATTCGACCCTATCTCTTAAGAAATGTATAAATAGAAGGATATATGCCCATGATAAGGGACTGGAATCATTGCATTGTTATGTTGGAGGAATTGGAACTCTCATCCCCCCCACCTTTTCCCTAGAATCTATCTCCTTGTGTTGCAGAGATTGGAAGCTGGGTTCCTTGGAGAAGAGAAGCAACAGAACCAGATCAAGGTTTCGAGAGGTGCCATACTTGGAGAAGGTATCTGTGTACTTATCCCATGTTTAATAAAGATGGGATTTCCTTTTTCTTCCTGAATCAATATCTAATGTATGTTGTACTTCTGTTTGTGATCAGATGTTTATGATAATCAGATTAAGTTTTCATATTGCTTTGATTATCATTGCTTTACATTTAGTCATATTGGTTTGAGGAAGGTATAATTCCTTTTGCATATATCTTGGAGCAAGGGGAGCATGAAGAGGATGAAGGGATGCTTGGATCAACCTTTATTTGGCTAAGGTATGAACCAATCAAATCTCTCAACCTTGTTTATAATTACTTGCAGAACTATATGCCTATCTCTTTCAACCCCAGTATGTTGATGGACTCTTCAACCCTAGCCATAGGAAACTTTCCTCTACAACACCATGATATTTGGTGGCCCAGGGTATTTACATGTAATAATTCCTATATATTGTATAGGGTTTTTTCTCAATAAATAGAGTGGAAAACTTCCCATTGGAGACATTTTCCTCTAGTGTTATATCCAATATTTCTTCTCTATTCTTGCTATCTCTTTGTGAAAATAATTCTAAGTGAGATTGTTTTTTCTATCTTGATCTAGGATGGAATGTAATATGACTAAATTTTGTTGTTGTGATATTGTGCATTCCAAAATCTTACACTTGATAGGAAAATAACTAGAAACAATATATGTATCAAGGGATGGGTAATATATAGAACTAGGTCAACTCTATTTACACGGAATAGAAGAAGCTTCCATCTAGAAAGATCATAAATATATCCCAGCAAAGAAAAACCATTTATTCAAATAGGCTCTACTTAAATCCCAATCCAAGTCTTCCTTGAAGGTATGATTAATTAAATTGAAGGATCCCAAAAAGGGATAGAAGGATGAAATAAAAAGAGGATGAAAAATAAATAAGAAATGGCTTGAATAATTAGGAAAACAACTCATAGATTTAGGGAAATTGGTACATCTTATATAGATCTACACCACCAACCCCTTCTCACCCCAATGAATATCATCATGGAACATTAGAGACATCAATGGGAAACCCAAGCACAAGATATTGTGTAACAAAATATTCCAACAAAAACCAACAATCCTTATATTGCAAGAAACTAAATGCAACAGTGAGGCTCTCTCCTTAACAATTTCTCACATATAGAAAGGATCAAAATCAATAGAAATAGATGCCATAGGAATAGTTGGGGGCTTGGTGATACTATGGAATCCAACATAAGTGATTCTCAACACTTACTACCACTCCTAATTCATTATTGGCACACTTCAACTTCATCATCATGAAGGTGGAAGGTATGATAAATAATGTATATGGGCCTCATACTATTCCTTAAATATTTCTCTTCATAAACTTTGTTCAATGGATGAAAAATCAATTTGATCACCAACCCTAGATCATTGAGAGAGATTTAAAAATTATCACCTCCCTAATGGAAAATAAAGGTTGAAGAAGGCGGTTGGAATCAAACAGTACCCTATTAAATATTATTCAAAAGGATATCCCAGTGGATGTCCACACCTCCAATGTTATTTTTACTTGGAAAAACAAAAGAGGAAGAGAACATAAGGTTTCCTCTAGGCATGATCACTTTCTAATATCAGAGAATATTATGACTGTAGAAATTGATCTTGAGGCCTCCATCCTCCTAGCCGCAAGATCAGACCATTGGTCAATTTTTATGCAATGGAACCTATCAAGAATTCCTCCTCAAGGACCCTTATGCCTTGAGAAATGTTGGTTGGAACATATATAATTTAAGATAAAATATTCATAATTAATGGTTCGCAACTACTATTCTAAAGGGCTCACTCATGTATCGCTTTCAACAAAAATTAAAATGTCTAAAGGGACATCTAAAGTGATCGAACAAGGAGGTATTTGGAAATATTTTCAAGCCGAAAAATGACTCAAAACTAAAACTACATCCATATGGAAAAGAATGATCATTGAGGGAAGATATCCTAATATCACAGAGGCATAAACAAATATTAAAATACAACTTGAAACATGGAAAAAGTAAGAGGAAACGTTGTGGAATAAAAATCCCAAAAACAATGGATAAAAGAAGGGGATAAAAATGCTAATTTTTTTCATAGAACCATGATACAACAAAAGCTTGAAAACCATATCATTTCAATCAATGAATCCCAAGGAAACAAGTTGATGACTCTTGAGGATATTGAAACAAAATTGGTATCTTTTTTTATACTCTCCTCATAGAACCTGTCTCGGATCGGCTGGAGGATATCAACAATATCACTTAAAATATTCCAAGATTATTGACTAGGAAAAAAAAATGACAACCTTATGAGACCCATTGAAATAGAATAAGTAGAACAAACTATGATGTAGAGCAGTAGGAAAATCCCTAGGACCATATGGATTTACAACATATTTTTTCCATCATTGTTGGTACCTGGTCAAGAAGGAGGTTTCAGATATCACTGAATAATATACTTGCTAAAATGGAGTTCTACAAGCTCTAAACTCCACTTTTATATATCTTGTTCTAAAAAACATCAGCCATCACATCCTTGTAATTTTTTACCTACTTCTTAATGTAATGTCATATAAAAAATTATCACAAAATTTATTACAAATAATTTGAAACCAATCATGCCTAACCTTATCTCTATAGAACAATCTAGGTATGTGAAAGGATGGCATAATCATATTCCATGAGGTTATCCATTCTCTCAAGGTAATTAACATGCATAATATGCTTATAAAACTAGACATGCCTAAGGATTTTGATAAGCTAAATTGGAAATATGTTGAGAAAACCCTCATACCATTTGGATTCAACCCATAATGGACCAATTAGATCCTAGCTCTCACCTCTTCTACCTTTTCAACCTTTACTCCCTCAAGAGGTATCTGCTAAGGGGATCCCATGTCTCCATTTATTTTCATCTTCATTTTGGAAGGGCTAGGTCATAGTATTAAAGCATCTATCACTAATAATGAAACTTGAGGACTGCAAACTCATGGATAATATCTTATACACTCTCACCAATATTTTTTTGATGGCACTCTTTTGATGGCTATCATCCAATACAAGAAGATAGATCCATCAAATAATTATTAAACAAACTCAGTGTAACCTCTAGAACATCTATCAAACATGCCAAATATCAATTTTTATTTTTCAATACCTCCTTAATATTTAAATAAACATAACCTCATTCTAGGTTTCCACATAAGCTCCTTTCCATCCAAGTATATTGGGGCTCCCTCATGGAGAATGCCATATGTCATGTCTAATGGGAAGATATCCTATCTCACTTAGAAAAAAGGCTAGCCATTTTGACATTTCGATCCCTCAACCTATCTAATCACCTTATTCTAGTCAAATTGTCCCTTCAATCTCTGGATCCATGTATCTATTCTTAGTAATGAAGGTACCCAAGCACATCCTCAAATCCATAAAAAAAATACAACACAACTTTCTTTGGAGCAGTACCCACCCCAAATATAAATTGGCATTAATAAGGTTGGGTAAGGTATGTCTACCCAAATTAATGGGAGGTCTCGGCTTACGAGATCCAAAAATCAGTTTTGAAGCAATGGGAGCCAAAATATGGTGGTGATGGGGCATCTATGAAAATGACCCATGGGAGGAACTATGGAAGAGGAAATACGCTAGGGACATTGCTAAGGCTGACTTAGTAAGGATGGAGGGTTTCTTCACAAGTTCACACATATGGAACTCAACTTGGAATAACAAATCCTTAACTGAGTTAATACATGATCATTGTTTTTGGGAGATTAGATATGGTCAATCAACCAAATTTTGTGAAGACTCATTATAATAACTTCCAAAACTATCATATATATATCCAATTCCAAACTCTCTAGCCTCTCTTTCCCATCACAACATCCATCGGGTTAGTCATTTTTGGGATCTCGCTATTGGTAGATCATGATTTCGGACTTGGAATTCCCACCAAAATTGGTTGGTCTAGATGGAGCCTGAGCACACAACAACTATATAGGAGGAGACACAAAATAAAAAATATCAACAGAAAGGAGGGACATGATAGACTTTGATGCAGACATAAACCTAAAGGAAGCTTTACTCTTAACAATGCATATTAGCTAATAGTAGGACAACATATTCTCCTAAGAAAAATGATATGGAGTCAAATGTGGACACGCGATCATTAGCTGAAATTTGTCATTTTCATGTGGCTCACAATTCATAAATGGATCCTAACCTGGGAGAACTTGAATAGAAAAGGATTCATATGTCCTTCATTTTGTCATCTTTTCCTAGGAGGTTTGGAAACAATTGGACACCTTCTAGATTCTTGTAGTTTCTCTTTGGCACTATGGGATAAAGGAGCCACCATTATCTGACAATCAGATAGGGTTTCAAGAGACATAGCCTCAACTTCAAATACATGTTGAGACACTCCCTACAAAATCTAATTTCTAAACAAACTTTGGAAACTCTTCCCACGATTTCTTCTATGGGAGATATGGTGGGAGAAAACCCAATAAATATTTCAAGATAAAACCAAAGATAATAATTTCATTTGGGCCTTAGTAAGGACTCATATTGAAGAAAATATGTAGTGGTAGTCTTGGTATGATCAAGATATTCAACTCAATGAATGAAAACATAATATCTTTATGGATTAGGATATCCTTTACGATCCAACTTACTATGAAAGCAAGACAACCTGCAATTGTTAGTCCTAATTCTTGGACCCCCCCCCCCCCTTCCTGAGGGATACATCAAGCTCAATTTTGATGGGGCCTCCAAAGATAACTCGAGACCCTCGAGCTTTGGTGGAACATTAAAAAATAATAGAGGAAAAATCCTTTGAATTTATTCAGGATAAATTGGTATTCATAGGAACAATGTGGAAGAGTTATCAACTTTGTTATATGGGTTGGAGGTAGTGGTAGAATCAAGGTATTCTAAATTGGTTACGGAAGGCGATTCTCAGCTAATAATCTAGATGCTCCATTGTTTGCAACATGGGATCTCAGTCAGACATATGGAAAATCATTAGCATTTAAAAGAGGTATAGTATCAACTAGTGACCCTCCTCCCCTGTATACTTGTAATTCTTTGTTATCATGCAATAAAAATAATATCCAACAAATTCATAGGTCATCTAGCAAATGAAGGAGCCTAGAATAATGAATGCATATCATATTTGAAGTGAGAGTCCCTCTAGGACGGTTCCATAAAAAATGATTGTAGAGCAATGGCCAAAAATGATCTTAGCTCCCCAATTCATGTGGAAAAGGAGGAAGGACCAATTATCATGCATGTTTTACAACTGTCTAAAACTATTGATGGGACACATGGGCCTTGATGCCGATGGATGGTTCGTGGGTGGCTTAAATGACAGGGCCACAAGTTCAGGAAAGAACATGGGAGGATCTATGGCTTTGGTACACTAGCATATGAAGGTGAAATGCATGAATGTGGGACATTATCATCTCCAGTAAAATGGATTCCACTCTATGTATGAAGATCTTTGGTTCTTATACATAACATATATGGGTCATGTGTTGTGTGGCTTTGTGTCGCATCAACCCCGTGTATGCTTCTTGGATCCTCTATTGTGTGGATCTATGTCGTATCTTCTATGCAAGATCTTGTATCGACATAGTTTATGCTCCTTAGATTTCCTCAAAGTACTTACCCTGTTGCTTCAACAACACGCATAAAGTAAAAGAGGGGGTGGCAGTAGAAGGGTAACGACATAAGAGTTGTTTCTTAAGGAGGTTCTATTGTACATTCATCAAAAGATTGAGAATTGGGAAGAAGCACTTCTCCTCTACATCCAGGAATGAGCAAATGAAATACGGGAAAATCAGTCTTCTTTGTCCTACACCAAATCAACTAATCCCTAGTGGAATGTGAAATTACTCGTGGGGCGGGAAAACATGGAGCGTAGTCAGTCTCGATCCTTTGTGCTCATGGTCATAAGGGATATGAGCGAGGATTTGCATAACATCCACAACAAATTGGATGTCTTGGTCGATGCTTCAAACACTGCTTTGCACATGGAGATGTAGATGCAAGGGTGATGGCCTTGTTCAACAACTTATGGCTCAACCAATCAATCAAGCGGTTAATCTTATTAGTTCTTTTTTTTTTTTTTTGCTCAAGCACTGGATTTCCAGTTTTTATGCACAATATAGTTGTCTATTATAGTAAAAATTTTGAGGGCACAAACTCTAAGGGTATAGACTCTCTTGACCTTTTTAGAACTTTGGGGGTGTGTAGATTCTAGTTTCTTGATTTGGATGGGCATGTCTTATACCCAGAAAACAATTATTTGCTTTTTTATGCTCCAGTTATTTCCCACTTAACTATCTTCCTTTTGGTTAGTCTGGTTTTCCTAAAGACATGTCAATCAAGGGAACAACTCAATTAATTATATATTGTTTAACAATAAATAGTCCTACTTGAACTTACCAAAAAAAAATTAAAACATATAATTTTAAAAATCAAATACTTCANTATATAATTTTGAGAATTGCACACATTGTATTGGGTCTCAAAGAAGATGTGCTCCCGAAAGCTACAATAGATATTCTCTTTAATGATTATCAAGTGGGTGCTATGGTTAAATAAATAAATCATGTGTGACCGTGTGCTAGGCTAATCGTGATCACGTGTTTGATATTGAAACTTGAAAATTCTGGTGAAAAAAAATAAAGTTGAAAATTAAATGTAATAATTTATAATTTGATCATTTCGCATGCGTTATATATAGTGTTGGCCAAACACTTTTGCGAAGCATATAAAATCTCTCCCCACTAGGTTTTTTATATCTAATCATGCGTGCCATAAAACTATTATTTTTTTTGTACTTTTAATTCATATAGTGAAAATCTTCCACTCTTAAATATCACAAAGTGATTAATTTTTTATTATTATTTATCTTCTAGCATAGAGATGACATCATAAAAGTATAATAGTTTAAATTAAAAAGCGTACGTTATTTTAATAAATAAAATTGTTTTTCTAAAACTTCATATCAATACTATGAAGATCTTGAAAATGATTTTATCATCATCATAAGGTATCTTGACTTTATTGTAACTTGATCATAATTATATGGGTAACAATTTCGAAGGTCATTTATGACTTTGAAGGAAGAAAGGAAATAGAGAATGTTTGAAATTAAGAAATGCAAAATATGATTTTATCATCATCCTAAGTATGACTTTATTGTAACTTGATCATATTTATATGCGTAACAATTTCGAAGGTTATTAATGACTTTGAAAGAAGAAAGGAATTAGAGGATGTTTGAAATTAAGAAATGCAAAATAATAATAAGGTGAAAATAATAACAATTAATTATGGTGAGGATGTTTGAAATTAAGAAATGCAAAATAATAATAATTTATTATGGTTTGGTTGTTTTAAAGGAGAAAAGAGTTTATCAAGTGATGTTGGTTAAAGATTTATGAGTAATATTAAGGTCATTATCTCATTAATCTTTTTTCAAAATGTTAGACTTTCTAAACTTATCTAGAGGATCATTTTATTAACTCAAAACTTCACAAAATTGACTTCTCTCAAGTTTTGAGAAAGCAAAATAAGAAGTCCAATTTGTAGGCCAACCTCAAAGCTACGATGGATGAAGGCTTATACAAGGTAAATGGGAAAGGTACATATTATTTCATGCCCCTACCATGATATAGGTGCTTCTTATGATAATTATGTCCAATTACATGTGCCCCTTCATGCACGTATGAAGAGATGGGGAGTTGTGGTTCCCCTTATGCCCATTTCACTTTACTTCTCTCCCTCCAACTTGTGTTGTTATTCTTAATACTATGGATGATTTAAGGTATGTTTGTGGGTTTATTTTTCATTGTGGTTTGGTTCTATGGCATTATTGCCTCCTCTACTTTTGACTCTAGCAATGAATGGATGTTGGAAGTGTTTGTACCAAAATAGATCCTGTCATATTTTTTGATTCTTTTTTAAGGTCACCTAAATTTTGATAAGCCTTTAGTCTTCTCAAAACCTTCAATACAATGAATCTTTGCATTTATCTTTATCCGGCATGTCTTCACAATTCGCCCCAAATCTTTGCCTAATAACCCAGTCTCTTATGTTGCCAAATTCTTGATTTAGCATCAAACCTTGCCATTTCTCCATGACTACTTATAATTATTATTATCTTGAAAAAGAAGTTATTTTCCAAAACACATAATCTATTAAGACTTTATTTTCCAAATATAATAATTACGTCGAAGGTGTTTTTAAGGGGTCGGTTCCTCTCAAGGCTTTGTTGTCTATCAACGACCTATGAGGAGTCGCCCCCTGTCAATTATTGTTGCCACCAAGAATTCTGGAATTATAAAAGTCAGACAAGTGACTATAAAGAAGTGATCTTACCTTGGCCAAACACTTGTATTATTATTCGTGAGCCACCAATGAGTTTTTTTTCTCCCTTAGCGAGGCCATTCCTTTTCTCTAAAGGTCGAGGATCATATCTTAAGGGATCTTTCCATGAACTTGTGTTATTAGTGAGGTCATTCCTTTTCTCTACAAAATGTCAAGGATCAGATCCAAATGGATCTTGCCAAGAACACTGAGAACTTTTCAGGATGTCTTCATCTCTATGCATTTTTTAGGATGATTTTTGGGGTTTTGCACTCGTTTACTATTGCTCCATGAAAAACAATGTGTATTGATCTTGTTTTCCAAGAATTTCAGGCTTGCTACTATTTAAAATAGATAACAAACTTCCATCGACATATCTTGTCCTAAATTGTTTTATGAGAATCATATATAAATCAGTGTCCATATAAATATGTTCGCCTCAACATGCTGCTCTATTTACAGAGCATTTTTGTGGCTCGAATTCAACACATTTAGCACAGAACTAGATACAAGATCCCAAGCTATGGATCACAATAAGTTTAGCAAAGTAAGGGTTTGGATCAGCTAGCTTAATGCTAAACTAGCAAAACCACAAGGAAAGTGGCAGGTGAGCATCTATAGGTACAACTAGCCACTAAGTTTTGTGGAAATACACGTTGTTAAACAACAACTAAATTATATAATTTTACATTTACATACCATATATAAAAATAAAACAAATGCTATTTAATAGAAATAAAGTGATTTGAAAAAAACAAAAACCAAATTGTTACCCTTTCTTTAACCACCCCTTAATTGAAACTTATTTAAATCTTAATCAAGATGCATTTAAGCATAACAATATATGACGACCATGAAATAAATCCCAGATGTACACTTGTTACACTCGGGTTAATCATGTTGATCCAGTCAAAATAATCCAAAATCTAAGATAATATATAAACACCTATTGACTTAATTATATGATTTATGGGAATTGTTTATAATATAAGTATGTATTGACAAATAGCCTGGGAATGAAATATTTTAATTTTATAATATAAGAATTAAATAGTTTAACTTAAGTTGATTAAATTCACTAAACATATCTAAGGTTTCTTTGGAGCTAAGAAAGCCCACAGTGTTAAATAAATTTGTCATTTTTATATAAAGAGTAAATATGTGTTTAGTGGTAAATATATATATCTTAGAATTTGTTGCTTTTGAGTGTGGTTAAATGCTTATTTCATGTATTATAATTTTATGCCAATTTTATGAAAGTTTATTATATTTTTTAGGTATGTTTTATAGAAGGGGTTTATAGAAGCGGGGTATTGATGTTTCAATATATATATATATATATATATTAATTGTATAGTACTATAAATTAAAGATGGTCCACAAAATATCACATTGACATTATCGCCTAGATTAAACTTTCATAGCACCCATTTCAGTTGAACCTTGTAAAGCGTTCAAATAGTTTTTTGCTTTTTGTGATAAGGATGTAAGTGATGATATTGTTAGTAGCGAACATATAGTACTGGAAGTTATTTCCCCCATGGTGGCTCATAAGACATATGTGTTTCCAGAATTTTACATAGTGCAGTTCTGATAGACAAGATCTGGGCAATATTGCAGCATAGATGGAGGCTTTGAAGGTATATTATAGAGTTTTGGATGTTGTGGGCATAACAGAGTCTCAAATATTACAAAGAAGGAACTTGACATCATTATTGGCCAATGAAATATTTCATAGGTGTATGCTAGCTTGCTCGGTAGATTTGGTTTTGTCAACTCATAAGATAGTTATTATGATGTTTCCTTCTAGAGGTTACAAGGATTATAGCATTTGATTTTATCAAGGTGATATAGATCTTTGTGAGACGTGAAGAAACTCTCCCAAGGGAGTTGAAGAGGCATCTTAATGCTTTAGAGAAGTTCCTTCTTGAAAGTTTGGCATGGGAAAAAGTTTCATTTATGTACAATTCGTTGATTGTTTCCAAGCCATGCCTTGCCACTGAAATCAATTAATTGTATAAGTATAAATAATTAGCAATTTTTAAAAATTGTTTCTACAAAAATTAAGAAATTTGATTTTTTTTTGTTGTAAAGTTAAACGAGAAGCTTAAAACTTAATCATTCATTGAATTTCTTTTTTGGTGTAATCTTTCATTTATTCTTTTTTTTTATCCTTTGCAAAATAAAAGCACTTTAGACCCAATAAAGCTTAGAAAATATAGTGGAAATGAAAAGTCAAGCATTATCTAGATATTTATTGTATAATGGTGAAGAGATAAGAAATGGCAAAGAAAAGTCATTTTATTTGTGTAAGGAAAAGTAATTTGTTTTGTATTGTACAGTACCTAGGGGCATTGGTGGATAAAAATTATGTCACAAAATCCAATACAACAAGGAAGAAAAAAAATACCATACTTTAATTATTCATTGAATTTCATTTCTAATGTAATCTATAATTTATTATTTTTGTTAAGCCTTTCCAAAATAAAATCTCTTTAAACCCACTAAGGCTTAGAAAATATAGTGGAAATAGTGGAAATAAAAAATCAACCATTATCTAGAGATATATTGCCCAATGGTTATGAGATAGAAACATAAAGGAAAAGTCATTTGATTTGTGTAAGGAAAATGAATTCCATCTATCTTCGGTAGAGTACATATGGGTATTGATGGATAAAACTTTTGTCAACAAATGAAATAAGGGAAGGCAGAGGAAAATCTATCGTACTATAATGGCATGTATGAATGAAAGACAATTGTCTAACTCCATTATTAGTGGATATTTAATGACAAATTTTGTGTTCATTATTAACGAACATGTAATGGAAAATTTTACAAGTTGTTTGGTCAAGTCAATATAAGAATGTTATCTACTACAAAAAGCATATTTTATCCACAAACAAGAAGAAACAAAAATGCAAATCCCTTAATGTACCTCATGCCTCTTTTAAATGGCATTGATGATTATAGAGATAAAATAAATTAAGGTTTAGGGTTAATATTGACAATTGCGATGAGAGAGTGTGCCTAGGCTCACGGGGAACCACTCCTAAAAAACAATGGTTATTGACTTTATTCAATAGATGCTTAGCAAACAAAAAAAATGAAGATTACCCCTATGAAATTCAAGGGGATCAGTGAGTTTTGAACTTATGTTTTTCAATTTATATTCCAATCCCCAATTAAATTTAAAAATAATAATTTTATCATCCCCACATTATAACATCGTAATTTTTGCACCTTCAGAGGCAATTGCTAATATATTTTGTTTTTCCTTATCCTTTAAATATATAGAGTTTTAGGGGATACCCAAATAAATGGTTGGTCTTTTTTTCTTAGGTAATTCATTACTTATTTTGACTTAATTTTCATAAAATTATTTTTTATGAAAGTGATAAACATTAGCATATTTTTTTGCAATATTTTATTATCTCCTTCAACGCTTAGTTGATAATGAGTTATGATGGATATTTATTGGCTTATTGCACCGAAGAGGCGCATTCTATGGGCCAATAGGGGAGATATGTGTAACTCCTTCCATGCTCATCCTAGATATGACATGTGTCCTTTATAAAAAAATATAAAAAAATATTAAAAATAACATGTCTTCTCAAATTAGATTTAAAATATTAAGAAAGACAAATATGAAATTACTCAAATTAGATAAATTAAAACCACAACCATTGTTAATCTAAAAAATGATTTGCAACTCGAGAAATTTGATCACTTTCGGTGCTTGGTAGATCCCTTTTAAAACTGATATATGTTGGTGTTATCACATCTAACTTGTGTGGTCTATGTAAATTGTCTCTAGACACAATGATTTTACAAATTTATGGTGGATGTTATATGCATGTATGGGTTGTTCTAGAGTGTGATGAATTTAGTGTGTGGGGTATGTTTAGAGTTACTTAGGAATTTTATTTAGGCTCAACAAACTTAGTTACCTACAATTTGATTACCTACAATTAACAATGAAAATAAATTTTGATCATCGAGACCTTATATTTTGGGATTTTTTGTTGTTTAGATTTTATATTTTGTATGGCAGGGAAAATAAAATATGAGGGTTGATTTTGGACCATTCAATTTGCGGGGGAACATTTTGTGTAAGATCACAACATTGTATTAATTATCCATAAAGCCATATTGAGGGGGATTTGTTTCTTTTTACTTCGATTTATGGGTAGAATTAGTATCCATAAATCCCAAGGAATGAAATTAACAAGGTCAACCATTAACATCCGTAATGATGAGCATCAAGGTTGGACCCTCACAACAATGGCATGCACTACAAACTGATAAGGAATGCAAATTGTACCATTGTTCTCCTTCAAGCACTATGCAAAGATGAAAAACACTTCAAATGTCTTGCTTCAAAAAAAGGAAGAGGCACACATTCATTCTCTATCCCTTTCACACTTAAATTTGCAATCCTCAATCCTTGCACTCCCCTTACCAAATGAAAATACCAATGTCGATTGCAATTATAATTAGATTCAAACTTGAGAACTACCTAGCCATTTTTTGTTTTACTCAAATATGTATCCTTTCTTGTATGAGAAGTTAATGTACATTTCATTTTACTTGCCATCAATTACATGGGTTTTTGTTTATTGCTTATTAGTACTCACAACATAATTTTCTTTTCAATTTCATTGACTAATATACCTACTATATACTCGCTAGACTTACTTTTAACACATAAAATTATATTATCTACATACACACAACTTTCTCTCATTTTACAACATATCCAATTTCTCTTCGGAGTTTCATTTCCCTAGCTTTGAAGGTATGCTAGTTTTATAAAAAATAAAATTATATCAAAATTTTTATCCTTGACTTTATACTTCACATGTTAACGTGTTATGTGCTCCATGCCAAAATTTCATTATATTTTACTTTTTACATTTCCCATGAGTTTCCTATTATTATTATTAGTTCACCAATGAGGAGATTAATTTTCCATACACTATAGTTTTAACATTGTTGTTTAGAGTTTATATTAATTTTTTTTTTAAACATATTTATTTAAACTGTTATTGGTTACCAGAGGCTGGTGTCTTCTTTGTTTTGTGTTTCCCACTCCCGACGGTCGGCAAACGTCAACCAAATTTAATGTCTCACGCATGGTGGCTATTGAAATCTGTAATGGTGGCTAACCCTGGACAGGGTGGTAGAGTTATTCGTATTCAATAAACATCATGTCCTAGATGTTATCCTCCCTTCAACCACCTCTATTATCCCACTCTCCATGTTACCCATGGACTTCGTGCATGCATTCTAGGTGGGGTGTAACTGGGCCTCCATCATGTGCTTTGGTTAGGTCGAGCATGTCCCATTGTGTTATCATCAAGGTCGAGGAGAAATTGTTTTCATTCATCATATTTTTTTGTTGTGTGTAAACAAATATCCACCCACCACGCCTATTTGTAACTGTTAGCCATGGAGACCCTTATTTGTAGAAATATAGAATCAGACATAGCGATGCCTTTACAGCTTCAATATAACATATTTAAGAAGTACTGTTTCCAAGTACTAAAAAATGCAGCACCATGAAATCATGTTTGATTACATGTTTGTTAAATTTTGACGTTCCTCGACTGTCTTGGAATTATCTGGAGTATTCTGCATGCAAATAATTTCTTAGCGGATTTATCTTTTAGATAGTGGCTTATCCTACTGATTCCATCTGTTTTGACGTTGATATGCTTGAATTGGACTGGTGGGTGAACAGTACATGTCTCCCCAATTCTTGTTCTCCCCTTGCAATTTGTTCCCAATTCCGGAACCAAAACAATAATCAATGGGTACATAGATGCTACTACCATGAAGGCTTTGAAGGAGATGGATTTTCAAAGGGTCAATTGGATGCACAAATGGTAAATAAATGTCTTGGATTTCTTGATTTATTTTAAACTTCACATTTTCTAGTTTTTAATTATAATATATAATCCATTTATCTTGGGCTACAATGCATCTGGAAATCTCTCTAGAAACTGTGGAATACCCTCAAAAGTGGTGCTTGTAACATGTTATGAGTTCCACAAAACTCTTCTTGAAAATTGAGTCAAATTTTATTTAAACAGATCTCATCATCTGGGTATTTCACTGTAATATCCCTGATATGATATACAAATCAGAATATTAACTTTCTTCAAATTATCTTAAATGACTGATACTTTTGGGAAGTTCTTTAGCCACTTAAGCAGATAAGGGAAAATGACTAAGCAGACAAGGGAAAATCACTGATACTTTTGGTAACAGGACAACAAGAAGAGGAAAGAAATAAAGTAAATAATAGGACTTATAGATTTCCTTAACTAACACATTTATATCATGGACCATTGATTTTTTGGATTCCTCTCAGCGGAAACCTACTCCCATGCTTCTGGGTCACCTAACCGTGAAACTAGGAAGCAATAATTTTCTCATACCCAAAACCAGAAGCTTGTATAAAATAAATAAGGTTATGAGACATTAATCATATTTTCATGAATTTTTATAACATATCGGAGGCAAAGGAAAATATCCTGCAAGTTTAAAAGGTGAGACTAGCTCACCGGGCAGCTCACTATCTCCATATTCAGGCCTTTCCAAATACCGTAAGGGTGGTTTTTATTATCTTTTTTGGACTTGAGGGACTTATATATGTCTATTAATGACTCATAAGAAAAATAATGGAGTTATTTGGAGTCATACAAGTCTAAATACGTAAGTTACATCAAAACTAGTTATTTTCCAATGAAAATCTAGACTAGGTTGACTTAAAATGAGTAAATCTAAGCCATTTCGAATCATAATGTTATGAAACTTTAAGACACTGTAAATAATAACATATCAGGACCATGAGGGTCGAAATAAATCTCATAATATTCACAGAGGTCACCTCTCATAGCACAACTCCAAAATTATGACTCCAGAGCTAGGAAACCCAAGAATTTCAATCTCTGAATATAAAAAACTTTAGGAATGACCTGAAGATGGTATGAATATGATATTTAAAATTAAATTAGACATAATTATACATATAATATCATATATATGTCTAAATATCCATTACATAGCTCCAAAATTGCTAGAAGATCATAAAACAGAAAGAAGGAGAAAAGAGGAAGGGATGTCACTAATAGGAGGCCTCAAAGCTATCAAAGATGATATGATAATGGAATGAAAGATACATAAACCCCTGAAAAAACCTCATTCAATAGATTAAATCTTCTCCTTAGATTCAGTAATACCTGCAATAGAAGTGGGAAGAAGAGGGGAGAAGGGGAACAATGGACTTAAGGAACATCACCCAAGATACTCAGGCTCACCACTCATATAAGAAGCTTAAGATTCAATCAATTACAAAACATACATCAACCAAACTATGTGAATGAGCTTGAATTTTTCTTTAATAGAACTTTGGGTGGCCTATTTAGCAAGTATACGCTAATTGTAACCTGTGAGAGCAAGTAAACCACCTGGAAGCCCTAACCCTAGCCACATATGCACCCTCCTTGAGCAAGTTGGAATGTAGGACCATGTGGATATGTTTCCCTATCCATGTCATTCATAAAACTTGGAAACTATGCCCTTATTAGGCCCATAGATGCTACTTTTGTCAATGACAGCTTTTTCTGCCTTTCTTGCTTTTCCCTACATCATATTTTTTGACTTTCTCTTCTTTTATTATTACAGCTTTTGTCATAGCTTTTGGGAACTTTTCCTTTTATCTTTGACTGATTTTGTCATAGAGTTTCCACTTTCTTAATCTCCTCCCTTGGCAAGTTGTCTTGCCACTTGTTCCTGGCATGGCAAGCTTAATTCCACATGTTATTTGCACAATAATTAATTAATGGAAATAAAAATTAAATACATGCCTCAATAATGTTTATTTAGAAACATTCACGTAGGCTAAATAATTAATGACTCATAAATAATATTTGGAAAAAATTCCCTAGGTAAGGAAACTAATGCATCTTTGACCCCCCTGTAGAAATAATAGATCAATGCTATGAGCAATGATGCTAAGAAGAAGCACAGAAAATAGATCTTGCTACTAAGAATTCTCATAAGAATACATAAGAAAACTAGAGAGAAGAAAAGAGACTGAATCACATGAATGAAGAGATGAATATTGGTGTGCATCCTTCCATTTAATAACGATGAATAACAGTGTACATACATAGTATACCCCTCATAGGAAAATTGAGTTGTATGGAGACAACTCATAAAGCTCAAAAAGGTTGATGTACCAAAATATAGAAAACCCCCATAGGTAGCTAAAGAACTTCGCAAATCTATCAAGGACCTTACGAATTGGAAAAAGCATGAGTGAGTTGTCAAGGGAGATGGAAAAATATGCTAATCCTAGAAAATGGAGAGAAATTCATGAAGGATGGGTTGGCAACAAAGGGACCCAGTTTCCTAGTTGACTAGCTTTTACCTTATCCACAGAAAAGCCGGAAAAGCTAAATAAAGCAGAATCTATTGTAAAGTGTTGCATACTAATTCTGGATGGTCAAAAGGTGGTCAAGATCAAACCAGAATTAGAAATAAATCATTCCTGGGATATAGATGGCATGTATTGACTTTAAGGTGCAAGTGGATGCCAAATAATTAAGCTAGTGGGTGAATAATTATTTAAATAATGATTAATTATTTTATCCTAAGTTATGAGTGGATTTAATATATTCCAAAACCACCCTATAAGTCTGAATTTAAGATGGTATGTCAAAAATGTATATGAATATGGATGCATATAGGGCCCAACAACAAGGCTATGGTCACCCTTTAACAATTATTCGTGTCCAGAAAAGTGAGGAAAGAGTCAAAACCACATGGGGAAAATAATCCCTCAAGAAAGGACAAAGTACAAATTTGAAATAATATTTCTTCAACATATATTTATATTCACTTGAATGAGTTGAATGAACTACTTTTGGATGGAATACTTGTTGAAGAAATCATGAACTCCATGATCATGCGCTAGAGTGTAGAACCTACAAGGAAGAAGAGGAGAGACTCCTTGTATCTCATCAACTGATGAAGTAGCAGAATTATCTGAATGCTTCTTGCTGTTGTCAAACTCTAATATGAAAACACAATATGAAATGGAAAAGATATCCATGCATACTCCTTCCCAAAGAGTACAAAAATTAAGACAATTTATTTCACACTCAATTCCCTGAATAGTTGCAAAATTGTGATGTGAATCACATGTTAATATTCCAATATGATGCAGAACCTTTCCAAATATGATATGAGGCTGATTAAACTCTTATATATCAGAAACATTATCAAATAGAACTGCAAAGACAAAGGCTTCAGTGGCTCCATGAGCATATAGGGCTAGACTAGGAAAACTATGAGCAACTAGGGAAAACTAATAGGTGTAAAAATATGAATGATGGATTGACATGAGATATGAATCATAAGTGTTTAGAAGAGATCCAAAAATATTTAATATCATTCCAAATATGACTAAGGTCATGGATAACCAACCACTAAAATATAGACAAGACTTCAAACCATATAAGATAAGCAACACTACATAAGAGGCCAATGAGGAATCAATTAGTGAACTTGGGATTTGTTTAGTATTAGGATTATTCAGAGCTATGGTAGATGGTATGGGTGGTGGTATGATATGTGTCATGACATGCATATAAGCCTACAAACAATATTCTAAATCATATATATAATCTTGTGAGGAAGAGCTGCTCAAAGACAAGTCAATATCTAGTGAAAAATCACAATTTTTGGGAGATGAATCTAGTAGATTGAGAGGAGGATTATCAAAAAAGGATATGATATTTTTGATTTTGATATATCAGAGACTAAATCTATATCAGAGACATGAGAAAAGTATTAAACTCTGGTGCTCAAAGCATAAGTTATATCACCTTGGAGGTGCGCACTATGACATTGTTTTGAGGAATCATTAGGCTTTTTTAGTTCATCTAGAACTTCGATCTTGTGCTTCTCAAGAAGCTAATACATGATGTCCATATTCTTCTTGAAAAAATTCTCCTTTGAATGAAAACCCTTGCTGCAATAAGAACATTTGGATGTGCTCCCTTTTTTCTTACCTTTCTTTACTGAATCTTCATCAGTAGGCTTCGAACTATCATCTTCAATTTCTGACTTTGGCTTCTTCACAATTTGCTTTGATTTGACATTGTTGTAATTAGTCAAATCACTAAGTTACCAATAATAAACATATATAATCATATAATCATAATAGAGAAAAGAGACAAGATAGTAGGTTGAATAACAACTTTATATTACACAAAACACATATGGGTTCATACAAACATCAAACCGAACCAAGTTTGTATCTGGCTCAACAACCTATTATATATGATTACAAAACAGTTATGAATAACTAGTTGTTGGTTCAGTCAACTGACACGACCTTTGGAGGCTGACCTAATATTTAATTAGTTTGTTAACTAGTCTATTCAGCTCACTGACTAGCTCCTCCAACATCTCCCCCAGGAACAAAATCTTTCTTCGTCCCGAAGAAACATGGAGGTTTAAAAAAAACATCCTATCTGAAGTAGTTTTCTTCCAATTGTTCTATCTTCATGGGTCGTGCAGTCAAATAGATGGCATTTTCTGTACACATATATCCAGAATGGCTTATGCTGTAATGGCTAGTTGGTGCTGAAATTATGTCCAGTTGTGGAAAGCATTATGAATGTCAATGGTCAAGGTTGTAATGATTGATAGGATCAACATCTTCTCTTGTATTGGTAGGTCTGTGATATTGATCATGTTGATCCCCAACAATTGGGTTTTTTCCTCTACTGTGTCGAGTAATATTTGCATTCATGGACAAATTTTGTCAAGTGTGTCGAGACTAGGTAGTTCCTGATTCATCCACTGATATGCTTGTTTTTCCAATTTTTCAAGTTTTGTGTCTCCAATACAATATGATCTTGTACTTTGTTCATCATTGCTTCCCCTAGACCTTGTTGATTTCCTAATGATTTGATGTGTTCATGAGTCTCTCCATCCTACTGGAATACTTGGCCATAATAAGTATACCAGTTTTGCAGTACTTCTTCTATGGTGGCAGACTCGTCCAAATGTTCTTGTAGTACCTTGTAGGCTTCTAAGAATGCTATGTACTGATTTCTCAGCAACGCAAAATTATCTCCTATTTTCTCATCTTTCTTGGCCTACAATTGATCTTGAAGATTCAACACAACACTTTCCAACAACTGGTATGCTCTTTCCAATGGTTTTTCAGTGTCAGTCTCTGTTATTCCAGGTAGAAATGTTTGTGTCATATTCCTGCATTTGGTTAGGAATTCGACTTGTTATGCTTGAAGTTTTTCTATATTTTCTCTTCTGCTTTGATTTCTTGTTGCAGCCTCTTTATTGAGTGCTTCCAATAGTTGGTCCAGTTCTCCATCTCTAAGTTTTGGTGTGTCAACTACAGAATTCGACCCTAGTTGATGAAGATGGATAACTGTCGGTGCTTGTTGTGTCTATTGCTGTTCTCTCTTCTTATTTTCTTTTCTTTTGATTTTGTGTTTAGAGTGATGGACCACCACTGGTCCTATTGGTACTGATGTTGGTTTTGTCTTCTCTGTGTGTTTCTCTTCAGTCAGTGGATTTTTGATCAACTGGACTTCTATTGTTGCAGGGTTGACTAGTTGAATTTCATGGGTGGGGTTTGTAGATGTTTGTGCTTCTAGCGGTGGTGAAGATGGTGGTTCTGTATTGTGATGGGACTCTGGAATTGGTCATGGTGACGGTGATGGTGATGGTGAGTGGTATGGGGTTAATGGAGTGGTTGGAAGGTGACTTGTCGGCATGGGATTTTCGACTTCTGGTTGCAAGTCGACGGGTTTGTTGATTTCTTCAGAGTCCATGGGGTTGGTGATTTCTACATCTAGTGATGCTTGATTATTGCCTTCAAGAGCAAGTGTTCCCTCATCTGCCTCATTAACTAGATTTCTTAGGATAGTCATTAGAGGAAATTTCAAGTCAAAATGGGCCTCCTGAAATGAAATAATAAAATAATAGTTAAAATAATAAAATAATATTTATTAATTTTGGAGGAAGAAAAAAACCACTTTTTTGTTTGTATTTTTGACATATCTCCTTGTGTTTTTACTCAAATTTCAATCGAGAGAGCTCATTGGATGTGGAATTAAATTCTGCATCCAACGAGTACTCACTCGGCATACTTTTGACGAACCCCACTACCCCAAAAACAAGGAATACCTGAAAAAATGGAATGATGACATCATCATTCCATTTTTTCAGGTATTCCTTGTTTTTGGGGTAGCGGGGTCCATCAAAAGTATGTCGAGTGGGTACTTGTTGGATGCAGAATTTAATTCCGCATCCAACGATCTCTCCCAATCGAAATTTGAGTAAAAACATAGCGAGATATGTCAAAAATACAAACAAAAAAGTAGTTTTTCTAATGATACGTATCCCCAAATTTATATTAAAAAAGTGTTTAAGAANATTTCAAATTTAAAGCAATTTCATTGGCTAACACATGATGACATGGAATTTGAATAAAATTTAAAAGGCCCATTTTGAGTTGAAATTTCCTCTAATGTGGTGTGAATGATGAGATTTGGGCTGCTACAACCGTGGTTGTTTTGTCAGGATTTTGGATGTATGAGGATATGATAAGTCCCACAACTTTTGGTGGTGGTGAAACTTGGTCGGTTTGTGGGGTGAGGCTTTGTCGGGCTGAGCTCAACTCTGTGAGTTTATATGTAGTGTTGATTTACTAGGAATTGTGGAATAGGTTTGGCAATTTGTTGATAAATTGCTGAAGTTCAACATCTTTATCAATTTTTTCTTTAAGGGTTCCAAGGATTATATCTTTGTAGATTGGTGATATGGCGATGGTCAAATCTGGTGTTATTCTTGTTGGAGAAGGTTGTGGGGATTCTGGTGTTAAATTAATAGGACTTATTTCGGGAGGGGTAGAAACTCTTACCTTTTTAGGGCTGCCTTGCTTTGCTCCTGACTCAATAAACTGTTTGAACTGTGTTTTGATAGATACTTTATTCATTGAGGCATCCTCCAAAATGTCGATAGCTGTAGCCAGTAACTCTTCTTCATCATTTGACTCCTCCGGAAGGATAAGTTTGTGCTTCCCCTTTCCTTGTGCCTGATTCCCTTTATTTTTTCTTGATGTTGATATTACCTGAGCTATTCTTTTCAGATTCTCCTTTGTCATAGCATACTCAGGTCTGTCAGATTGTTTTTATTCATCTATCTATTCTCCTCCCTCATCCTATCATTGTTGAGTCGAGACCATAGTGTTCTGTTATGTCGGTACCATGGCTTGTTGTTCAGTTGATACATTTTCAATATGAAGGGGTTTTTTCTCCTCTATCAGTTATCTTCAGAAGTGAAGGTACTAATATTAAGGTGAACTTTATAGTCTTCTTCCTTCTCTTGGTTGGTCAATGGTTCGATAATAGGTTGATTAATATATTTTGCGTTCGCCGGTATGGCTATTTTGGTATTAGACTGACGGACTAATTCTATGAAAATATCCTTGACTATTGGATAGTAGTCGAGAGGTTTTGCTTTTATTATGGAACCTTGCGAGTGCCAGACTGCAGTGTGGTCTAGTTCCTGTTGGATATGTGCTGACGATGGAAGACATCTTCGAATGTTTTGAGGTGCCCTCCATCTGGCTGTTTGGATTTTGAGATTCTGAAACCAATTTAATAAGAACACTTTTCCTTATTCCAGCTCATGTGGAGTTTCACCCATTGAGAATGAATTGAAATGCCACATGTGAAACCTAGTCGGTTCTAGGAACCGTAGATGCCCCACTGGACATAGGTGGTACATGGCTATCCATATTAATAGTGACAGAAATCTAATTATTCCACCTGTTTTCTGGCACTTTTCATAGATAGACTTGAGCATGTAGGCCACGTATTGATACCAGCAGTAAACTTTCCCTGATTCCGCTATACAGTTAACAACTTCCATCATGTCGAGTTTCAAACCGCATCCTCGTCCTGTGACAGTCAGGCCTGTGGACACAATTTTGGCCACCATTTTGGGTGTAGTGGCTTTAATTTGTCCGACAATTAACCCTTTGGATTTTTTTCTTGTCTACATTCCTGTTAGTATTTCAACCAACCCTTCTTTGATACCTACAGAAACAGGGTCTCTTTTGTTGGAAATCCTAGTAAGTTTGTAGATGGGTTCAGCTGATAGTTCCACTAGTTTGTCGAAGTAAAAATTTCCATTGTGGTATTGTCTTATGATGAATTTGACAATATTTTATTTTGTCCCTCCAAAACTCACCATGAGGGGTGCATTCATATAGTTCATGATAGTGCTATGATTTATTTTCGTTCCCTCCTTTGAAATTTTTTACTTACCCCCGTAAGCCCATTTTTTTTATTTCTGTCCAGTGTCTCGCCCATGAAACTTCCTATACTTTTGCATTTTTAATATTTTCCAACCATTTCACTAATGGAATTACAGTGGATTCCAACTCTTTTGATTTGGCTGTCATGGCTCTGGTTTGCTTTGGGGCCATCTTGTTGGTTTCTGGATCGGCTTTCTTCATGTTTAATTTCCTCTCGAAAGTCTGGTAACTTTGTCGCTCTAGATATTTGTAAAGTGGTAGGAATTATTCGTCCGATGTAGTATTTATAGGTGGGGCGGATGGTGATCTCGTTGATGGGGTTATTAATGGCGCATTTGATGGTAAAGGATGCTCTATTGAAGGATCTTTTAATGCGCTCTGGTTTTGGCTCTCCTTCTGACTGTAGTCATGATGGCTTGATTGGACCTTTTGATCCTCTTGTCGATGTTGATTGTATGGTCGGTATACGATATGTCAATGGTGGTAATGTCGGTTATTGTCAAATTGCATTCTGCTACATATTTCTAGATATCCTGTCATTTTGGTCTTCTTTAATTCTTTTAGTTTTTAGGTTTTTCTGTTTTTTATAGGTTTTGTTGACAGTTATGAAACCGTTTCTCTTTTTATTTTTATTTTTATTTTTTTATTTTTATTTTTTTTCATATTTTTTAGTTTTGATACCTTTTTAGTCGTGCACCATTTACCAGTTTCTGAAATACTCTTCCTTGTAACGTTCTCATTCAGACTGATCTATTGGCATTGATTTCCTCTACAATATAGGGTCCCATCCACTTTGTGTGTAGTTTCTTTGGTCTGCCTTTCACCCGACTGTTATACAGCAGTGCAAGATTTCCAACCGAGAAGTTCTTATTTTTAATGTTTTGGTCATGCCATGCTTTTTGTTGTTGTTTTTGAATTTCTTGATGCTGTATACCCATAAGTCGCTCTTCTTCTAGCTTAGCTAGTTTCATTAGTCGGTTGTTCTTTGCTTCTTCGGCATTAATATGTAAGATGTCGGCTATTACCAGTGTCTGTTTTCGGAAGTGTAGGGGGACGACTGCTTATTGGCCATACACTAAACGAAATGGTGTTTTATCAGTGATCATTTGTATGATGTTCGGTAATCCCATAGGACAACGATAATTTTTTCATCCCAGTCATCTTTATCAATGTTACAGATTTTTGTTTGGCCTCTTGTTAGGGTTTTATTAAATGCTTCTATTGATCCATTAGACTGAGGGTGGTAAGCTATACTTTGTCTGTGGTCGATCTTGAATTGTTCTATTAATGATGCAATGGTTTTGTTAATAAGATGTGATACTTGGTCACTGATTAAGGTCAATGGACAACCAAATCTAGTGATTATATTTTCATATATTAATTTGGAAGCTACTTCACTAGGGCAGGTTTCGACAGGTTCTGCCTCTGCCCATTTAGTAACATATTCCACTATTGTTATGATATATCGTGCGCATGTCCTTCTTATTGGAACCGAAAATGGTCCAATGAAGTCGATAGCCCAAATTTCAAATGTTAGACTTGGTTTTACTGAAATTAGAGGCATCTCAGTACTAGGTAGAGCTCGACCTAAACGTTGACATCGATCACATTTACTAACAAAATTTTGACAATATTTGTGTAATGTCGGCCACCATAGTCCCGACTGTTGGATATTTTTTGAAGCCGTGTCCGACTGAAAATGTCCTCCAGCTGGTCCATAGTGCGCTTCATGCATTATTTTTTCTCTTTCATGTTCTAGAACAAACCGACGGAGTACTTCATCAAAGCCTATTTATATAGGAATCGATTAATTAGAGTGTATGGTGTGGATTTCATTACTAGAATTTGTTTTTTTTTAGTGCTCATACCTTCAGGTGCCTGACCATTCTCTAGAAATTGAGCTATTTCTTCTAGTTCTGCTGGTACAACTTCTATTCAAAATAGATGTGTGCCTGAAAGGTCATCTTCGACTCTTGTCAGTTCCTCCCCCGTGTCGATTCTCGATAAGTGGAAGGATCAACATTTAGCTTCCTTGGTCGAACTACTACTTCAAACTCAAATTCTTGGAATAGTAACAACCAACGACATATGCTTCCATGATGCAAGGGTTTGTTTACCAAGTATTTTAAGTCTTGGTGATCTGTGTAAAATATGAAAGGATTAGCTAATAGGTAATGCCGATATTTCTGTAGTGAAAATACCATTCCTAATGCCTCTCTTTCTATTGTTGAATAGTTACGCTCTTCCTTGTTTAGTTTTAGGCTACTATACACAATTGGATAGTCCATCCTGTCATCTCCAGGTTGTGTCAATATTTCACCTATTACTATTCCTGATGCATCAATGTGGATGTGAAATTTAACCGACTAGTTTTGGAATCTGAGAATGGGTGCTTCGACTAATTTTTTCTTCAGTGTGTCGATGGAAGCATCACATTCCTTAGTCTAGTCGTATTCTTGGTCTTCTTTCAATAGCTCTTCTAACAGGTACGTCATATTTGAATAGTGACAAATGAATTTACTATAATATCCCATATGTCCCAATAATACTCTGACTTGTTTTGGGTTTACTGGGGGTCTTATGTCGAGGATGATTTTTATTTTGGCAAAGTCAACTTTGATACCTTCCTTGCATATGATATGTCCTAATAAAATTTCGATGGGGGTCAAAAAGATGCATTTCCTTATATTGAGTGAAAGCTGGATTTGTCGACATCTTTCCAACATTAGTCTTAGCCACTTGCAATGATCCTTCAACATGGAGTAAATCATCCAGTCGTCAAAATATAAAGCCATTTTTTTGTATATGTATTCTTGAAATTCTTTGACCACTATCCTTCAGAATATAGGTGGTGCATTCTTTAGCCCAAATGGCATGACATTGTAAGCAAATGAACCGAATTCATAGACAAATGTCGTCTTCTTCTAGTCTCTTTTTGCAACCAGAACTTGATTATATCCTGAGAATCCGTCTGTAAATGGGTAACATTCATGTCCTACAATTTCATTTAAGATTTCATCTGTGAATGGTGCAGGAAAGGGATTTGTTAGGGTGACTTTATTTAGTTCTCAGAAATCGACACAGATTTGTATTTTTGTTGGGTCGTGCTTTTTCGGTTGGACAACCATAGGGATTTCCCATTCTGATTGGTCAATTGGATATATGATCCTTGATTCTAGCACATTGTCAATCTCCTTTTTCACTATTTCCTTGTATTTGTGAGCTAATTTGTAAGGCCTTTTCTTAATCGGTCTTGCATCAGGTTTTATGTCTATTTTCATTTCACCCATCTATTGTACTAACCCTTTTAGGTCTTTATAGTCTCCAGAAAAGACATCCTGGAATTATTTTAATAGGTTAACTATTTCTGTCGTTTTCTCATCATCCCAGTAGTCACCTATTCATGCCATTTTTGGTCAATCGTCATTCAAGATGTCGAATTCTTTGGTTTTAACTTTCGCGTCCATCCATTTTGGTGCCTTGCTTTCATTTATTTGTCGACTTCCTTATTTAAAATGTGAAAATGATGCCAGGAAGTCTGCTACTGTCATCCTGTTTGTATATTCTATGTTTGTCAACTCGACTTTGAGTGTTTTTTTATTGGTTTTACTCTTTCTAGATGATCATATTTCCAGTGAAAGATTTTCCCCTATGTGTGGTCATTCTCCAGTCGAAGTCTTGTTGACTGTGGTATACTATTCGATCGAATGTTATTACAATATGATTTCAGTCTATTATGCTTTTGTGTCAAAGTATGATGAACAGTCGGTTGTATAAATGTTTTGATTTGTTCTATTGCTTCGTCCAGTTTGGTATCTTTCGGTATAAATCTAAAGTCTTTAATGAATTTTTCCTTAAGTTCCTGCCATATGAATGTTTTGCCTCGAGCTTCTTCTGTCTTATACCATTTGTTTGGTAAGTCGTCAAGTGTAGATGGGAACACATGTGGCCATGTTCGTTTGTCTTTGTACCCAAGTCTTCTCTATTCCCTTTCACATATACTTATGTGATTTTTAGGGTTTTGTCCTTGTATGAAGACTGGTATTTGTGCCTGCTTAGTTATCTTCTTTCCACTGAATCTATCGATGAAGTATGTCAAACCTATTGTCCATTTCTGTAATCTCGATCGATGGGTATCCCACCATCGAGCAAATTGACCTGTAAACGTCTCAACTAGAATTTGTAGTTGGTCGTGTTCTCCTACGTTTTTAGAAACTTGTTCGATATGGAGTACTGGTGACTCTCTTTCTTTATACAGAAGAGGATTTTTATTTTCTATTTTAATTGGCGCTAATGAAGGGTATTCCTTAATTTTTCTTTCAAATATTTTTGGAATGATGGACACCAAAAATAATTGTCGAGTCGGTTTCTTTGACATAGTTTGGATAGTCCAACATCCTCGTGCTTGAGTTTCGTAATTTTCTATCTCCCAATCATATAATTCTACATCTGAATTATAGCCAACTGAGTCTTAGTTCCTTAAGTGAAGTTCCTCATAGATGTTTGGCTCAATATAGTCTTCGTTATTTTGGATTTTGTAGAGTTTCCGAATGTTAACTTCTTCATCTATCGGTTCAGTCCAGGGTTCACCTTGAGAGGGGTGAATGGGGACAATAAATTTTTGTCTGTTTCCTTTGAGCTTTGTCCTCTCTTTGTCTAATGAGATCGATGATTTCATCTTTCGACCCCATGTTCGGCCCACCAAGGATGGAAAAGAACTAGATCTTTCTTTCGGGTCGATGATTTCGAAATCGACTTTCATAGAAATTCCCTTGATGGTCGTGTCGACATTTGTATCTCTTTTAATAATATTTACTTGGGATCCAAAGTCAAGAATGACTTGTTGAACATGATATCCTTCAATTTCCAGTTCGACAAGTGGGTCAGCATAACTCTTATATTTCTGATTAAGGCTGCATATGTTTTTAGTTTGTTTCTCCATGCTAGGCATGTTCTTAATACTATATAAAAGATCAATAAAATTTTCTATTGATTTTTCATTATGTATTAAGTTAAGTAATTCTCATGAGACATCTTGTTGAATGTTATCAATCTTCTCTTCTTGGGTGAACTGTTGGAACATGTTTTATGCATCATTGTACAATTGTTTTTGCTTTATGGGGTTAGGATAATCATCTTTGTTTTTTATTTTACTTATGCGTGGATTATCATTACCAGTCTTTGTTCCTTGTCTAGTGACTACATGTAAATTATTTGTAGGGGTTATATCACATTTCTTAACAAACTACAACACATTAACATTTTTCTTCTTTTCAATTTTGTCAAGTATAGTGGGACAATCCTCTAGTGAGTGATCGTCCACTCCACAACTAGTACAAAATTTTAGGTCGGTATGCTCTTTATACATATAGTTTGCGTATCAGTGGCCTTATTTATATCATGTAAAACACTAGATGAGTCATCATGGTATGTTGTCCCGATTTCCAATGAATCGGCCTCGACCTCCAAATCCTCCACGACGATTGCCATACCGTCACTCGTATCTTCAACCTTTCATAGTGTTGGTTACTTTGTTCATTTTCTTCATTGTTCCTCGAGATATTATCATTGTTCTGAGCAACAACATTTGTCTGGTAGAATGCATGGTAATTTTGTCAATTCTTTAGGTTCAAATGGCAGTCGGTTGTCGCATGAATTTTTTCCTCACAGATCGCACACCATGAAGATTTTCCATTTTTCATATTGTAAGGGAATTCCTTCATCATGTTTCACCCATGTTCTTGGAAAATGTCACAGAAACATTTTATTTGAAAAAAACAGACATCCTGTCAATTTACTTCTTGTCGACAGTTGTCTTTGGTATGTCTGGTCATCGAGCAGTTTGTGCACCAGGTGTCCTGACCTTTGAGGTTCAGTTCTCTTAATGGTTTTTGCATGATTTCTAGCTTCTCCTCAATGCGTTTGTCAACAGGATGTGTTGGATAGTCATCGTCCATATCGACCTGTAGTGCTTTCGTCAACGCTTCTTCATATGATTTAAATATGTCCAAACTTATATGTCTTCAAATATTCTGTACAAGTCCTACAAGAAACCATTGAATTATTAATTTTTCATCAATGTTATAGTCTAATTGGCTCAATATTTCCTTTCGTTTCTTTTCATAGTCCCGAACAGTTTCTGTGGGTTTCTGAACAATTGTTTTCATCTTTTTTTTTCGCCAGATGCTTTGCATCTGGTGTTTTGAAGAAGGATAAGAACTGTTGCTTAATATTTGCCTTGGTCACATTATCTGTCCTCTCAGTAAATGTCATATACCAAGTTAGTGCCCTCTTTCATAAGGCACCAGTGAATTGCACCATTTGTTTGTCTTCACTAGTTACAACGTTAGCCTCCCATGTCGATTCACAGACGAACCAGTGTCATCTGGGATCCTCATCACCCTCATAGAGGGGGATGTGTGTTGTGGCGTGCCCCATTTCATTGGCGTTGTTGTCTACTTCAGGTGGTGGTGGTGGGGGTTGTGGGGACTGGTGGGATACATTCTGTGGCTCCATGTTGCTCACAACTAGTTTCAGCAGAACTCTTGTTCCATTCAAACGTTTTATTTGTCGGTTCCTCCTCGACAAGTAGTCGGATCAATTCAAATTATTCTGTTGAAATCCAAGCTAGCTAATGTAGCTCATATATTCTCCTCTGAGGATTTGACTGATCCTTTTTTTCTAAAGTTGTGTTTGGTAGGAGGGTGCTCCTTCATTGCCTGGGTAGAGTAGGTTGATACTTCGATTAGACGGGTACGCTTGGAATGTGACCCATTTTCCTTCCTCAGGTTGACGAATTACCAAATGATTGAATTCATTTCCTTCACCATCTAGTCGAATCCATACGTCAAAATCACCAACTCGTAGCCTTAGGTCCTCTTTGACAATGGTCTGCACACGGTCACTCAGGATCGAATTAACTGGAGATAGAGGTCTTACTTCATGGGGTATCTCAATATGGAGAGATTCACACTGCTCTATCCACATATATTCTTCCATTGGTGACACTTCTTCTTCATCTACGCATTCTTCCCGTTGGTCATGACCCAACTCTGGCAGATGTCTTTCATGTTCAGTCACCCCGGTATTCATTCTTCTCTGCAGCACGATGGCCTTCTCTCTTCGTTCCTCCCTTTTCTTTTCCCTCTTATATCTTTCTATTTTCTGCAATCCGAAGTGCTTCTGTGATTCATTGTCGAAATTATTTCTTTCTTGGCCTGACTTTTCATTGCTGGTGGTTCCTTTTAATGTCAACTATAATCCTTCTAATCCACCCTGACATATGACCAGCTACCCCCCATATCCTACCCAATTATTTAGTAAGCTCGGATAGTTCTTTCTATTTGTCCAAGAAGTACTCCCACTCCCTTTCGGTAATGAACTTCTCCCACACTTTCTGATTCTCCACCCAGTTGGTATTTGGTGGAGGTTCGATCAGTGATGGACGAGGTTCGACAATATGCCCTACTCCTCTGTCGATTAGGAATATAACTAAACAAAAGGGTCGGCAGTGAGTAAAGGAATTGCTTGGTAAAGTTGGTATAGAACCTCTTTTCGATAGTTTCAACCAAAACTCTCTCTTTCATGACCTGTTCTTGGTAGAACCCATCTGTGATTTTCTCAAACCACTCTGACAGGTTTGTTAATCCTCCTCTTATAAGTTTCTGGAGCAACTCTTGTTCCTTAGTGTCTACCGGATTTTTCATCCAGTAATTTCTTCAAAAACTAAGGCATCGATTCTACAAACTTTTCATGTGTTTCAGTGAATAATTTCTCCTTCGCCTGGGCAATAGTCAGCTTGTTTCTTCTAGTGTAATTCTGCAAGTAGTTTGCAATCTTACACTCCCACCAGTCTTTAATATCTTGCTTTGAGATCATATGCTAATGTTAATTTCATCTGTATGTGTACTACCGACAACAGAACCAATGTTGTAATCACACAGATCACTAAGTTACCAATAATACACATATAGAATCATATAATCATAACAAAGATAAGAGACAAAATAGTAGGTTGAAATAATAGCTTTATATTACACAAAACACATATGGGTTCATACAAACATCAAACCAAACCAAGTTCGTATCTACCTCAATAGCCTATTATATATGATTACAAAACAGTTATGAATAAATACTTGTCGGTTCAGTCAACCAACATGACCTTTGGAGGCCGACCTAATCTCTAATTAGTCAGCTAACTAGTCTAGTCGGATCACCGACTAGCTCCTCCAACAAACATTCTTGTTTCCATGAACCAAGAGAGCATGATCCTTTCCCTTGGAATAATTAAGGACACCCATATGGATCAATTTTCTTTCTCCTTTGTTAGTGAATCAAGAAAATAATTTAAAGAATTCATTTTCCACTTAGGAACAACAAGCCTAGTAGCATGAAAGTAGACACAAAAACTGGGTAATCAAGACCCAATGTAGAAAGAATGGAAAGGATTAATTGATCATCTTCTTTCTCAATCCCACATTTCTTGAGCATTAGGAAAAGTGACTTGAACTTGGTGAAGAAACCCTCAAGAGATTCGAAATTGCTTAGACTTAGTGAGAATAACTCAATCTCCAATTGATGCGCTCTTAGCTCATCTTGAACTCCAAAGATAGACTCCAATTGAGTCCATACTTGGTTTGGAGTGGTCAAACCATCTAGATGAAAGAGTATATCAGGAGAAATAGAGAGGAAAAGAAATCCATAGACTTCATCCAACCTATTATGCCATTTAGCTTTCTCAATCACAGCATTGGGATCATTCTCCAAAGCTAGAGTAACTCTGTATAATCGTCTATTGAGCAATAGAATGGAAATTTTGGCTTTCCATTCGTGGTAGTTCAAGGGAGTAAGAATTATTGATAAAGGAGAATCCATATTTTTGAATTGATGTGCTCAAGAAGAAACTCTTTGCAACCTACAAAACAAACTAGGAGAAAATATTGTAAGCTAGACAAGCTCTTCTTCAGAGAAGGATAGGAGACTGAATGTGCTCCTCAACTCTATATAACTTGATCAACCTTGTTTCTATGATATCATATAGAAATAAGAGATCAATTCTATGAGAAATTATTCTAAGAAGAAGGATAGGAAATAGATCTTGCTACTAAGAATTCTCACAAGCATACACAGGAAAACTAGAGAGAAGAAAAGAGATTGAATCGCATGAATGAAGAGATGAATATTGGTGTGTATCCTTCCATTGAATAATGATGAATAATAGTGTACATAAATAGTATGTCCCTCATAGGAAAATTTAGTTGTATGGAGACAACTCATAAATCTCAAAAAGGTTGACTTACAAAAATATAGCAAACCCTCATAGGTGGCTAAAGCACTTCCCAAATCTATCAAGGAACTGACGAATTGGAAAAATAATGAGTGAGTTGTCAAGGGAGATGGAAAAACATGCTAATACAAGAAAATGGAGAGAAATTCATGAAGGATGGGTTGGAAACAAAGGGACCCGGTTTCCTAGTTGACTAGCTTTTACCTTATCCACAGAAAAGCTGGAAAAGCTTAATAAAGCAGAATTTGTTGTAAAGTGTTGTATACTAATACTGTATGGTCAAAAGGTGGTCAAGATCAACCCATAATCAGAAATAAATCATTCCTAGGATATAGATGGCATGTATTGACTTTAAGGTGCAAGTGGATGCCAACTAATTAAGCTAGTGGGTGAATAATTAATCAAATACTGATTAATTATTTTATCCTAAGTTATGAGTGGGTTTAATATATTCAAACACCCCCAATGTGTTGGGCATGGTCAACACTTTTATTTCCAAAATTATGGGGAAATGACAGTCCTCCCCTCCCAAATCCGCTTGTCCTCAAGCAGAAGCACTCCAGAGTGCTGCAGATTTTCCCACCATGTAGGAGAATCAGAGCATGAACTCATGTGAAAAAAAATTGAATTGCTTCATCAAGCCAACATGTATATTTTCTCAAAAAATAAGCAATGTATGGGTCCCATTGCTTGCATTGCACCCTCTTTAGTGAGAATGCCTTCCCACACAACGTTTCAGCCAAAATTATGCTTGGATCCCATTTCCGCAACTGTAAGTATCCAAACATTGGAATCCACCATAAAAATTTATCATCACAATAAATGTTATTCATGCTATGGAAATCATACCACTGCACTGAAAACTGGAAATTCTCAATGCAAAGTTGGAAATCTGTCAAATTTCCCCACCCAAAATTAAGTTCTTTATGTGCTTGATGCACATGAGCATTGCATCTCACAATGATTTTGCTCCAATGACATAGGTGTGAGTCCCATTTCCAACCCCAATGAGTATAGGAATCATCCAACCAACAAGGATTCCCAAACTGCTCACAATAAGATGATGCATCACAATTATCTCAAAAAATGCAAACAGGAAAAACAAATAAGTGCCCCCTCATCCAACCTGAGAAGGTACTGACACTCCAACCAAAATTTCCATGTGAACAATTCAAATGGGTCAACTCTTTGCCACTAGTCATAGGGTACAAGAATCCATCCAACTGTGTGGATTTCCTCCACCAAGACCACTTTATACAAGATATTTTTCTCATCAACTCCTCTTGGCAATTTGCTTGCTCAACTTCCCTCCACTGCTCATGAGCAGAAATTTTTCTGCAAGAAGACACCATGTGTGACATGTAATCTTCCACCCAATACACATGTGTCTAACGGGAGGGTGATGGTGAAAATTCCTTCTCCCAATTTTCATTCTCACTTGATGAGGTTGAAATAGAAGTGTGGGTAGAAATTTGAATTAGATCTCTGCAATACTTATCCACCCAACCTATGGCTGCCCCATCTTCATCCTCATCTAACTCTCCCATGGGGAAGAGATTCTTTCCAAAAAACAATTCCATTTTTTTCTGGAAAATACCAAGTTCTTGGTTCTCATCAAACTTGTCTGCACGGTCCTCAAGCAAAAAAAAAATCAGAATGCACGTCATGTCCATGTGTATGGAAGGTATCCAATGGCTGCAAATTAAATATTTGTGGCTGCCTACATGTCAATACAATGTTAGTCACAACAAACAATTTATTACAGAAATTAAATTCTTCACCTCCCACATTCTTCACTCCAAAGGTGTCTCTATCCACCCAATCAATGGATGAATAATGAATTTTATTTTCTGATCCATAAGGAATGTGATCAACCCTCTTTCTGGTAGAGAAGAACACTTCATCCTTCCTCTCAACCTCAGTGAGTGCTTGGCCAATATTTTCTTCCTCATAGATTTTCACAAGCACTTGCAAATATGCTCCTTCCTCATGGTTTTCCTCCACGTGAGGTTCCTCCATTATACCCAAAACATTTCCTTTTGTGTAGGATGAAAGGTGTGACACCTTGAAATCCTTTTGAAGTTGACAGATCTGAAACTTGGAATCTTGAAGGGATATTTGTGTGCTCTTCAATAAGTCACTGGTGATCCCCAACTTATTAGTGAGCCTCTCTGATTCTTCTTCTTCCTTCTTGATTTCACTATGGTACATTTCATCCATCATGAGGAGAGGATCTTTGTCAGAAAATCAGTTCATATAGTTCTCCTTCATCTTGGTCATGCCTCTTTCAGTACTATTCACTCCCTCATAAAGGATTATCCTTCCATCTCTCCACTTGTTGAGGCCCGGAAAATTGTAGGAAACATCAGCAAGGCATTTTCCCCAGTCAACGTTCCCAACTAGCCCGTGACTATTTGGTGTAGGGAATCCATCCGGTTTGCGGTCCGGCTACCGTAGGTCAAGTAACAAAAATAAGAGGTTTTACCGGTTGCGGGCCTGTCCACCGTATATATTTTTGTATTTTTGACTTTAAGTAAGATATGCAAGTGCCTAATTAACATGCATATTGATAGAGAATGCAAGGAGTATTCACAACATGATGCACAGGTTCTTACCTCTCGTCTTAAACTCTCATGCATCTAAATCACACACACAACAAGAAATTAAATCTAACTACCTACCTATCCCCAGGGAGCAACATTGTCACTTATTAATGAGTAATTTATCTCGTGCATGCATTATAAAGAGAAATTTCAGATAACTAATATTTCTTCCACAACACATGAACAATTAAAGATATTTAAACAACCAGATAGCCGATTGCTTATGAACTACATTCATTACTCATGGTGGTAATTTTCATAAAATAAACCAAAAATAATTCAGACAAGAACATAGGTTCTAAGAGTTAGAATGATCTCACAGTTAATGAACATAAAGCTGAAAACGAAATAGTTCCTCTTCAACAAATCCATAGCATAACATTTGAACATCCCACCAAGCTTTCTCCAACAGGCAAACTGTAATTCTTTATTGCGAAAGGAAATAGTTATTCTTACAATAAGTCTTCACAAATCTAACTGGGAAAAAGTCCCTGTTCTTATCTAGATCTTCTATATTTATACAAAAAGAACCAAACTGTTGGGCTACCCACGAATGACTCTTGGGCTCCCAAAAATCGTTTAATCTCATAATTTTGTCCTTTTGTGAGTGCTCATGATTTAGGCAATACGTTACATTTCGGATTTAATCTTATGAATACTTCATATAATAGGCCAGCTTAGTAACTGACGGGCCTTTTTCAATCCTGGGCTTCTATTGCCATCGATTATGCCTTGTCTTTTACTTGTCCTTTCTCAAATCCTGTTGATTTCAGGACAAGCTCTACTTACCACTTTTAGCCAGCTTTTCTCAGCTTTATTCTTCAGCTATATCTCCTCACAGCAGTAATCTGAGGAATCTTCTGGGTTTGTCTGCAGTCAAAACAAAAATTTAACCTCGATTAGGACTGCATCTTTTTCACCAACTTAAACCAAACTAGCAATAAGAATGATTGCCAAATGAGGCCCAGTCCTGCGTTCTCATCGCGAAGACCTTAAAATATAGAAAATGAAACCTCCACCACACACTGAACAGGAGAAAAAAAAAACACTAAAGCATTGGGAAAAAGTTTAAATCTCATCCGCAACAGGGAGCTCCAGACGGACAATGAGTTCCACAGGACCAATAAGCCTATCGGTGTCTGGAAAACTAACCACTAAAACATCGGGTGGAAATATTCTTCGTCGGTGAACAAGACGACATAAACGTCAGGCGGTTAGAGAACAACTCAGCCGTAATGGTGGAAAATGGAAAGACTACAGACTCTACAACAAATAAACATATCGACGAAAACCAACACAAGACATCGGCGCACGGAGCAGTTAAAAGGCGGACAACTAGTTCACTCGGGAGCCGCAATGGCGGAAAGCAAACAGACTATGAATTTCGACTCAGAGTCATAAAACTTCCGGACATGGTGCAGAAACTTCATAAAAACACTAAGGGCTCGGAAATCATCTTCCGTAATGGCGGATCCAGAGGGAAATATGGCTCCGATGCATGGTTAAAGGAATTCTGAACAACCAAACCGACACGTTAGGTTCCAACTGAATCTTGGCTGGGCAGCGACGAAAAACTTGTTTCTTATCCAAAATAGCAGCAAAAACAATGAAAAAGACCTCTGCTAACAAAGAAAGAAAACAACATAGCTCAATCAGTTTCAGCCATAAGCAGTCTTCCGAAAAGTATGAAAATAGTTGACCTCAAACAATCCAAACATGTCGCGGATGGGAAAACAAAACAGAGTCCATGGTTCCAAACAAGTTTAGGTAAGATAAACATTAAGAGGAGGGTCCAAAATTTATGAAATTTGGGAAAACAATTGCAGCTGCAACAATTGGCGACTACCTGGTGAACCTAAACCTATGGACCACTTCTTCCTTAAGTGACAGACTGTTTGAAAATAAAACCGGCATGTTGAATTCTTCTAGATATTTGGATTTCCCAAAAGGCAAATATATGTACTTTTAAACATTGATGATAGTCCAATTTAGGAAAAAGGAAAACCAGATTTCCAAGTCAAGATAACTCTTTTGAGGCCAGGAGATGAATCTCATTTATTACTTCTGTCTTCGGGTAGCTTCCAGTTTGGACACCACATGATTGTAACATATGGTAAACAGAAATATTCATGTGTTCCTCATTCCCATGTCATTTTGCATTTTTTTGCTTTTGGATTTTTGTCCTTTGTGATTCCTCCTGCATGCCCTTCTTTCTAAATTTTTCATTCAGGCTCTTCTATCCGTAGTGCCCTTTTGTGTGAGAGATGTATTTAAATTTCAGCTCACGGATGGAGAAGAACTTTGGCAATTTGGTATTTATATGGTTCAGTATAACTTTGTTTCGATACATAATGCTTTTATAGGAGTTTTTGACTCTTATCTACCTTTTGTCCTTTAATTCTTGACATGGGATCATTTATATATAATACATTGTTTACCTTGCTTCCTTTCCATGGGTCTTTTGTTGTCACTCCCTAGGACATTTTAAATGTAATATGGATGGAGCCTCAAAATAGTATTCCAGACTTTTTTGATCCTGGTTTATTGTACAAGGATTAAGTAGGACTTCAATGTGTACATATCCCTTTAGGAAAACTGCTAAACTAGAAGACATTATTTCAGATAAAATGATAGTTCACAGTCCTACACTAAAGGATTCTAATTACTCCAGAATTCTGATACTCTCCGTGCAACCAAAAGTTTGCCTCTTGCTTATTGAAAATAGTCGAGATCTAAACTACAACAACAACCGAAATAAAACAAAACAACATAAACAGCTAAATCAAAATAATTACGTACAAGATAAAAGAACAAAACAAACTCAGGAAAAATAAGGTTTGAGAACTAAACCATTTACTGGTAAGTTCTCTCCACACCCCTGTAGATCCTACAATTTATAGGTTGAGGGGCCAAGCTTTGCCGCAATCTGGAAAGGGCCTACACATAGCTGTTGGAACTTCGTGTGTTTGCCTTTCTCATCATGGGGATGATCCCACTTGAGAACCAAGTCCCCCACCTCAAATTATTTTGTCCCAACTTTGTGTTTATCAAACCATGTCTTTACTACTTCCTGTTGTTGTTTAAAACGTTCCCTGGCCTTGGCTCTAGACTCTTATTCCTTCAAAAGATTGTGTATCCTCATTTGCAAGACTTCATTATTTGATCCTCTGGATTCTTGGGCGATCATGGAAGAGGGTAGAATGATGTTGGGGGGAAGAATGGCCTCTTTTCCATAAAAAAGGGTATACAAAGACACACCTAAAGCATTCTTGGGGGTGACCCTATCAGCCCATAAAGCATTTGGTAATGCTGAGTGTCAGCTCCTCTGATTTTCTATCACCTTTTTTTTTAAAATCCTAATCAGATTCTTATTCGTAGATTCAACCAACCCATTTCCCCGAGGATAGTAATTTGTAGAGTAATGTAATTTAATTCCCTTTTCATGAGCAAATGCAGTTAATTTAATCGAAGAAAATTAAGTAGCATTATCAAAAAATAAAGAAATTGGAACCCCAAACCTGGTCATAATATGATCTTGCAGGAAATCCATAACTACATCTTCATTTAATTTACGCAATGGAATGGCTTCAACCCAACGAGTGAAGTAGTCGGTTGCTGTCATAATATATTTGTGTTTCAAGGAAGAATTTGGATTTATTTCTCCAATGATGTCTATCCCCCACTGCTCAAAAGGTTATGTTATGATAACAGGCTTTAATGGTCCTGCCGCTTTAACTTGTCTTCCACCACACCTTTGGCAGACGTCGCACTTTCTGACATGAGCGTGTGCATCTTTGAACAATGTGGGCCAATAGTATCCAGCTCTGAGAATTTTATGAGCTGTAGTATCTCCAGAGAAATGTCCTCTAGTAGGCCCATCATGTAAATCGATCATTACTCTTTTTGCATCTTCTTTCTCTAAGCATCTAAGGAGAACTCCATCATAATTTTTTTTCTGAATAATATTCCTTCAACAATTTGATAGGAGGCTTATTTAAGACGTAATGCTCTTCTTTTCTTAGAATTCCAGTGTTCCGGTAATAATCCTGTCTGGAGGTAATGAACAAGGTCTTGGTACCAGGAATCCGGAGTTGTAAAAAGGGGGCATACATCCATCATATGCAACTCAACTTCGTCTTCCCAGTCCTGCTCTTCATTATCTTTGATTTCAGCCACCAGTCTACACAATCCTTGCCCTTTGACTATAGAAGCTAGTTTGAATTTGAGGTCATACTCCTGTAGGGATATTACCCATTTGCCTCTTCTTTCTCCTAACTCCTTCTGTACGAAAAGAGATCTCACAGCTGGGTGTGGAACGATTACCTTTGTTTGGTTCTTTAGTATGTATGGCCTAAATTGTTTCACTGCTTTGAATACTGCATACGCTTGTTTATCCACAGTCGGGTAATTCAATTCGACCCCTTGCAGACCAGTGCTCATAAATGATATGGGGAACTCTTCTCCCCCATCTTCCTTTTGAGTAAGCACAGCTGCTAGTGAATCATCAGATGCAAAAGTGTACAAAATAAAATCTTTTTCAAAATCTGGACTTTTGAGGGAGGGTGCGTGCACAACAGCTATTTTGATTTTGCCAAACATGTTCTTCTCTACATCAGTCCATTTGAATTGTACACTTTGCTTCACCATTTGCTGCAAAGGTCTAACAATTTGCACAAAATCTGGCACAAACCTTCGCACGAAGTTTATTATTCCCATAAATGACTACATGCCCTTTTTATTATGGGGTAAAGGAATTCGTTCAATGGCTTTGATCCTTTATGGTTCTATGGAGATCCCCTTCTTAGAAACTATGTGACCCAACAACTTACCTTCTGTAACAACAAACACGCACTTCTTAGGGTTTAGTGAGATACCATATTTTCTACAACGTTCAAAAATCTGCTTTAGATGGAATGCGTGTTTCTCTCTTTTCTTTGAAAATATCGTGATGTCATCAAGGTATACTACAACACTACGGACAACCATACCATGGAAATCTATGTCCATAGCCCTTTGGAAAGTTGCTCCAATGTTTATGAGTCCAAAGGGCATTCTTCTGTAAGCAAAGGTTCCCCACCTGGTTCTAAACGTCATTTTAAGTCTGTCTTCTTCAGCTACTAATACTTGATTGTAGCCTAAGAATCCGTCTAATAAAGAGAACAGTTTAGAACCTGAAACTATTTGCAATATCTGCTCCATGGGTGGGACAGGATAATTATCCTTATCCGAAGCGCGGTTTAAGTTTCTAAAATCCACGCATAGCCTGATTTCTCTGGATTTCTTTCTTATCAAAACTAGGATTGAAACCCATTCTGAGTGTCTCACCTTGAAGATAATCCTAGCATCCAATAGTTTCTTGACTTCGCTCTGGATTAAAGGTTCTAATTTTGGATGCATTTTCCTCAAAGGTTGCTGATACGGCTTGATTCCATATCTGATGGGGATAACATGATGGATAATATTGGTGTCATACATCTTTAGATCTTCATACGTCCAAGCAAAAACATCTTTATATCGTTTTAAAAGATTGATAAACTTATTCCTTTCATCTGGGGAACAACATTTTCCCAAACTCACGTACTTGGGCTCCGTTTCAGTTCCCAAATTGATCAATTCGAACTGTAAAGATGAACTATGAGTCTTCGCATTCGTTGGTGTTCTAAATTTCTCGTTTAAATCAAACATTCGTTCTACATTCCTGACTCCTTTAGGAACGAATTTATTGAATTTAAACTCAGCTTGATGTTCTTCATCATCAATAATGCCTCCTTTGAAAGTCTCGTCATTTGTCAAGCATTCTATAATCTGCTGATTATCATCGAATACTCATAGATTGGTTATCATGTTTGGAACTGAAGGCTTGAAAAGTAGTTCAATTGATTTCCTTATTCCCTGAACTAATGCTTCATATTCAGTTGTGTTATTTGTACATTCAAACTCTAACCTACATGCAAGAAAATGTTTGTTTTTTCTAGGGTCAATCAGGACACAGCCGACTCCCGACCCTTCTAAAGTTTTAAAGCCATCAAAGAAAAGTGTCCAAAAATCGCTAACTACCATGCAAGAATTAGCATCTACTTATATAGCTAAGTCTACTATTTTACAATCAATTTCATTAGCCTGTGAAAACCGAAGGATATCAGGCTGAGCGTCTGATGTGTCGCTGGCTTCTTCTGCTTGGTAATTTCCTGGTTCTAGCTCAATAAAGTAATTTCCCAAAACATAATCCACTGGTTCGTTTTTTTCTTTGAACTGAGTAACATTGTGTTTCATGTGGGGCTCCCTCAAAATTTTAATCTAATTCAGGCTACCCTTATGAGGTAACCATAAATGAGACCAGTCTGAGGCAAAATATCCATTCAGCTTAGCCGACCAATCCCTGCTTAGAACAAGCCCATAAGCTTCTGGTATGTCAGCCACCACAATATCAATGAATTGGCACACCTTATCATTCAAAGATAGATGAATGAGGACATCCTCCATTTCCCCAATTACCTTCACGCTTGTTCAATCCAATTGAATGACCTTCCAAGTGGATGGTTTAGGCTGCCCATTTATTCTCTTGCAGACCGATAGCAGCATGACGTTAACTAAGGCCCCCGAGTCCACTAGGAAATTATGCACGTTGTGGTTGAAAATTTCAAAGGTGAGGAGAAAAGGTGGATTCTTGCTCTTAAGCTTACCTCCCATACTTGCTTCCCCAATTTCTTCTTCTTCCTTGGGCTGATTATTGGTGGGCAGCCCCTCCTCGGATGCTTCAAGTACTTTCAATATATTTTCTTTCTGCTGCGGCACCTTGCACATTTCAAATAATGAGATATTCACCTTTACCTTCTTTATATCTTCCATAATGTCATAATCCATATTAGGTTCGGTGGGACTTGATTTACCATTATTTGTTTCTTCTTCATTGGGCTTGGCAAATATGTCAGTCTGTCTATGACCTGGACTAGTGATGGTAAATTCCAGAATTTTATTAGTTGAGGAATTGTTCTGAAATTTCTTAACATTCTTCTGAAGTCTTTTGATCTTCAGGAGCATAATACTGTTCTCCTTAAGCAACCCTTGGCTTCTTGTTACGACATTTGTTTCCAGGATGCTCTCGCTCCTCAAATCCTTTTCCTCAGTGGCATTGAACAAAGAAACACAGTCCCATAAAAACATGGTCTCATCCTCCTGCTTTTTCGTTGACGTATTGTTGTCTTTCCTTTCCTCATCTTTATCTTCTGTCAATTTAGAATCTAACAGCTAATTCATAACCAACGTCATTGAGTTTATCCATTAAGGACAATTCTTTTCAGAGTGGGGTTGTTGGTGGAAAGTGCAAAAATTGTCCATTCCTACCTCCATTAAATTCATAGATGCAGGTCCGTGCGGAGGGGGTTGGGGTTGACTGTTGTCCTCTCTTTTCTTTTAATAAGGTTTATAGAACTTATGGGCTTCCTTGTCCTTTTCCAAGTCTATGATTCGGTTAGAGATATTTTGCATCATTTTTTCCATTCCCTCGAAATCTGGTAATTTCTCCTCCTTAGGCTTAGTAAATAACAAAGCTTTTTCCCCCAACATTTTTTCCTCCCGTCCGTTCAGGATAATCTTCAATGCTTTCTTTTTCGGCCTCTACCTTCTCTGCTTCTTCGTAAGTCTCTGCTAATGTAGGTTTGGCCTTCATTTTGGAAAACATTGCCAACTTAGGTCCCAGAGCTGAGGTATAATATTCAATCAGGACCTTGTCTAAGGGTCTGTCAGTTTCAGAAAATTTCTTAAGATAGGCCGTGAACTTTAGGTAAAACTATGCACCTTCTCTTTTCTTTCCTTCTTTAAAGAGAATAGTCCTTTCATGAGTGCTGAATGCATCTTTTGGGCTGCATACTTGCTTCTAAAAATTCTTTCAAAGGTATCCCAATCTGGGGTAGAGTTTGCAGGCAAACCAAAATACCATGATGCTACTGCGCCTTTAAGAGTGTGTGGGAAAAGTCTACAAAATACATCTTCATGCTCCCTAGCTCTTAATCCTTCTATTGCCAAAAAAAGACTTTGTAAATGATCATCAACCAACATCTTCTCATTTGGATCAAACTTAGGCAGCATCTTCTCAAAGGCTTGAGGCAAGTCGTGCCAAGGAGGTGTTAGGTTTAAAGGTGATCTAGCTTTCCAGGAAGTTGGTGGATTCAGTGGGTTGGGTGGTTGATTTGCATTTACGCCTGCCATGAGTCTAGGTGGAGAGTGAGGTGGTGAACGAATAGGAGTATGAAAAAGAGAACTGTGAGGAGTATCCGGGCCTACTTGATTCAAAGGCTGTATGACTTCCTGTAAGGATGTTTCTACAAGTTCTTCAAAATCTCCAACCAACACTGAATCTTCCAATATAGGACGATCTTTCCTTTTATATTCTCTTCTAGGGGAATCAGGGATAATTGATAATCCACCAATTTTCTTCACATATTCCCTGGTGTGTCTTCTCAGATCATTTATCACTCGGTTGTCCACAGCAAACAGATGTTCCCTATTCTCTTGAGTATTTGGATCGGGACAGAAACTGCTTTCAAAATTATCACTGGTGGGGTTATTTCGAGAAAATGGGTTTCCTCGGCCAACCATGTACTGGCGGCCCTCCTTCTAGCGCCATAAACTATTAAGGCCCGGAAAATCGCAGGCAACAATAGCAAGGGATTCTCCCCAGTCAATGTTCCCAACTAGCCCATGACTGTTTGGTGTAGGGAATCCATCCGGTTTGCGGTCCGACTACCATAGGTCAAGTAACAAAAATAAGAGGTTTTACCGGTTGCGGCCCGGTCCACCGTATATATTTTGTATTTTTGACTTTAAGTATGATATGAAAGTTCCTAATTAACATGCAGATTGATAGAGAATGCAAGGAGTATTCACAACGTGATGCGCAGGTTCTTACCTCTTGTCTTAAACTCTCATGCATCTAAATCACACACACAGCAATAAATTAAATCTAACTACCTACCTATCCCTAGGGAGCAAGATTGTCACTTATTAATGAGTAATGTATCTCGTGCATGCATTATAAAGAGAAATTTTAGATAGATAATATTTCTTCCACAACACATGAACAATTAAAGATATTTAAACAACCCGATAGCCAATTGCTTATGAACTACATTCAATACTCATGGTGGTAATTTTCATAAAATAAACCAGAAATCATTCAGACAAGAACATAGGTTCTAAGAGTTAGAACGATCTCACAGTCAATGAACATAAAGCTAAAAATGAAATAGTTCCTCTTCAAAAAATCCATAGCATAACATTTGAACATCCCACCAATCTTTCTCCAACAGGAAAACTGTAATTCTTTATTGCAAAAGGAAATAGTTCTTATTACAATAAGTCTTCACTAATCTAACTGGGAAAAAGTCCTTGTTCTTATCTAGATCTTCTATATTTATACAAAAAGAACCAAACTGTTGGGCTGCCCACGAATGACTCTTGGGCTCCCAAAAATCGTTTAATCTCATAATTTTGTCCTTTTGTGAGTGCTCATGATTTAGGCAATACGTTACATTTTGGATTTAATCTTATGAATACTTCATATAATGGGCCAGCTTAGTAACTGAAGGGCCTTTTTCAAGCCTGGGCTTCTGTTGCCATCGATTCTTCCTTGTCTTTTACTTGTCATTTCTCAAATCCCGTTGATTTCAGGACAAGCTCCGCTTACCACTTTCAGCCAGCTTTTCTCAGCTTTATTCTTCAGCTATATCTCCTCGCAACAGTAATCTGAGGAATATTCTGGGTTTGTCTGCAGTCAAAACAAAAATTTAACCTCGATTAGGACTGCATTTTTTTCACCAACTTAAACCAAACTAGCAATAAGATTGATTGCTAAATGAGGCCCAGTCCTGCGTTCTCATCGCGAAGACCTTAAAAGATAGAAAATGAAACCTCTACCACACACCGAATAGGTGAAAAAAAAAACACTAAAGCATCGGGAAATTTTTTAAATCCCATCCGCAATGGGGAGCTCCAGACAGACAACGAGTTCCGCAGGACCAATAAGCCTATCGGCATCCAGAAAACTAACCACTAAAACATCGAGTGGAAATATTCTTCGTCAGGGAACGGAACGACATAAATGTCAGGCGGTTAGAGAAAAAATCAGCCGTAATGGAGGAAAATGGAAATACTACAGACTCCGTGGAAAATAAACATATCGGTGAAAACCAACATAAGACATCGGCACACGGAGCAATTAAAAGGCGGACAACTAGTTCGCTCGGGAGCCGCAATGGCAGAAAGCAAACAGACTATGACTTCTGACTCAGAGTCATAAAACTTTTGGACATGGCGTAGAAACCTCATAAAAATGCTAAGGGCATGGAAATAATCTTCCATAATGGCGGCTCCGGAGGGAAATATGGCTCCGATGCATGGTTAAAGGACTTTTTAACAACCAAACCGACACGTTAGGTTCCAACTGACTCTTGGTCGGGTAGCGATGAAAAACTTGTTTCTTCTCCAAGATAGCAGAAAAAACAATGAAAAAGACCTCCGCTAACAAAGAAAGAAAACAACACAACTCAATCAGTTTCAGCCATAAGCAGTCTTATGAAAAGTACAAAAATAGTTGACCTCAAACAATCCAAACATGTCGCAGATGGGAAAACAAAACAGAGTCCATGGTTCCAAACAAGTTTAGGTAAGATAAACGTTAAGAGGAGGGTCCAAAATTTATGAAATTTGGGAAAACAGTTGCAGTTGCAACACCACCATAAGATTTCCAACAACATATTGCCACCAAGACATTGATGTTAACAAAGTTTTTCATGGATTCCATAAGCTTCTTTATGTCCTCCTTTAATGGTCCACTGAAATTATGTGGCTCAAAAAGACTATCCTCCACCAAGGTTTATTCTTCTACTAGCTGACATACATGACAATTTATTTTGTGGCATGGATCCTCAGCATAATACTCATTCTCAGCATACAAGTCATCCTTTAAATTTTCTGCAAAATCACTTCTATGATGTGCAGTGGAGGGTATCTTTGAAGGTTGGAATGACATGTGGTATGGACATAAATTAGAGAGCATAACATGCCCTGCCATTTCAGATTCATCATGTTGCAAAGGAGTCTGAAATTCTAAACTGTATCCATCCCTTTGCATCATATTTTTCTCCTTCAAATTTCCTAGTTCACATTCAAATGGTGGGGGTGTTGCCTCCTTTCACACACCTGGGTCACATGGCAGAAATATTCAAGCCACTCGGTGTGTCATTGGGGGAAAGTCTCGAGTCAAGGCTGTCACCTTGTTCTTGACTCCTCCGTTTAGGCTCAACTCCTAACAAAGCCAAGGGGGGTAGACTCTATTAAGTTACTAAGGAAAAATTATTTAGTATGGTGATGTTAAACTGAATGAGTTACTTAGGAGTTTGAGATTTAACCATAAACAACCATAGATGACAAGACACAAAATGAGCGCACGAAAGCACAATGCTGAGACACAATATATATATATATATATATATATATATAGCAAGAAAATAACCAGTGCCTTAAAATGGAGTCAAAAGAAAATCAATGTACTTGCATGTGCTTGGAGTGAATGTTTTGCAATTCCCTCTTGGTACATTTTAAGTTAATGTGAAATATGAGTTGATTAAAATTAGGCGAAGGGGTGGACTCCAGATATACCCAAGAGTACTTGGAGTATGTCCAAAAGTAAACCTTCACGGCTAACTGCAAGGAATATGTGGGATGAAATGGAGTCTCTGGGGCTATTGTTCATAACACACCCGTTAGGGTGTGATAGAGATTGGCGCCCCGAGGTCACTTTTTCAGAGTTCCTGCTTCCTTTGGGTATTTTGCCACTGTAATGGTTTGATATAGGTGTTGGATTTTCACCTGATGGTTTCTCGATTTGGGAGAGTGAATACTAATTACACTAGTCACTCAAGTGCTTTTGATACGGCTTGAATGATCGGGTGAACCGCAGCCAGGTGCAGAGCATACACACTGGAGTCTTGTCAATTTTAGTAAATTTTGAGATGGATGTTCTTGTTAAAAAGAAAACCCTCTAGGAACCTCTTTCGATCCAAATGGATCTCAATCAGGGAATCAAGGAGGGGTTAATTTTATTAAAGTTGAAGAAACAGTTGATGAAAAGAAAACCAAGATACACAATGCTGGTTCTCTAATTAGTCCTACCACGCATCTCTTTACCCTTTCAGGTCAATCGGGAAGTCGTGGGGTAAGTATTAAATTAATTTGAAACCTTAGATATGGAATATGGAATTAATAATAAATCAAAGTATACTACCCTGCAGATTAGAACTACGCTAGAAAAGGGGAAAAAAATACACGGACGCAAATCCCCCCAGGGGGGATGGGGAGCAGGCTCGAAAGAACCTACTCAAAAAATATTTTCTTTATTATTATTGGTTACAACATCAGAAAAATGAAATATCAAAAACGTCTTGGTCCTTATACGGGATGAAACCAAGATCTTACAACTTTGCAAAATTTTTAAATTTTAGTGAAAGGGGAGACCCCTGGGGGGATTTGAACGCTCCTGAGGCCACTTTCAAGCAACAGCTTATTTTCTTTTCTGTTGCACCTGATAAAAACCAGCAAGCATGTTATAATAACATATGCCCAAAATCACTTTAAGAGTACCTTTGGATCAGCCTACCTTAACTCAAAAAGATTAAATTAAAACTAGCTAAATAGGTGAAAAAGGAACCAAGGAAAGCAAGCCTTCCTTGGGATCTTGGCTTGCTATTTGTGCAACCAATGAAATATGTACTGATTGCTGAATTTAATCTTTTTAAAATAGAAAAGGAAATCTAGAGCATGCAACCTACTGATGTTCTTTAACTTGCCATGCAAAATGGACGATTTCCTTATGCTAGATCTAGAAGGCTTAATGATACTTTTCAGAATTAAGATCTAGACTATGAGCTTTGAAATATCAGATATATGTAAATTTTACTTTGATATAACATATCCAAATTATAACAAAGATTTTAAACACAGTAACCAGGTAAGAAAATTGATTTTGAAGGAGGAAAAGGAGAAGAGAAGTGCTTGTTGCTGAAGCAGATCTGCAATGGAAACTTGTTAGTGGAATATAGAGGGGAAATGTATTCACAAAGATTTTGGATGTATAGTGGAGTCAAACTAGATCCACAGCTCGTCCAATCCTTGCTACCTAAAAGCTAAACACACAATCCTGCACGAAACCTCATGAGATATAGATATTATATATATGAAAAAGAGACAAGAATTACATGCAAATAAACTTATTAAACATGTATAATCTAGATCCTCAAACATATATGCTATGAGATATAGAAAAAACAAGTAACCTTACTTGCCCAACTATACTCCTATTGATTCAGCTGAATCGTTCAAGCCAGACAGGGTTCAGATGCAGGAATTGAGAGAAAAGCCGGCAACATCAATAGTCGTAAGATAATGCTTAATCCACACACATGAGAGAATTACACCATTTGGCCTCCAAAGCTTCTTTATTCCAACAATCAAAAGATTACAATAGTATTACAATAGCAAGCCCTTCAATCCAACTCTAACTAGCTTGGAAGAGGAGGCTTATGCTTGGATATATACAAAAACCAGGAGATCCAGCCCAAGGGGGGTGCAAATCCCAAGGAGATAGATCAAATCAGCTGATGGAGAGTCAATCAATGCAGATCTGAAGCTAAACTGAGCCTACTTGTCAACCGAGGGGCTGATTGAGCTGACACATCAACCCATAAACCGACACATTAGTCCACCGAGCATCCAAGAGAGTCCACACATGTGGAGGAGAGAGAGAGGGCACAATTCCCCATAAACACTGTTGAAGATCAACTCTGGATCTGATTTGATTACCTCCTTCAGTCAAGGATTTGTCATATCCATTCAATATGATTCAGATCTGACTGATTTCAATCAAATTGGTTGAGAATCCACTGATCTATGATTTTGGATTTGCTCCATTATTCATCCATTTATTAATTAAAATAATCAATAATTGATTTTTGGGGCTTTCTGAACTGAGTGATGGAAAATCACTCAAAACTAGGAAATAGTGGGTCCATGGGTTTACATGGTGCTCTTAGCTTGAAAATGAGCACCTACATGACTGAAAGAGATTATTTGGCCCACTTTTATTACAAAATCAATTTTTCCAATTAAACTATTAAAAAATAGCCTAAGTTTTGGAAAAATTAAATTTTAATAAAAAACACTGAAAAAACTAAAAAATTGAAAAATTGAAAAAACCTAGGGGGACTAAGACATGTTCATATGACTCGACCATGATGTCTATCATGTTTATACATTGACACATTGACTCTAATAACCTAAATAGGCCTAAATTCCAAGCCAACCACCCCAACTTTGGAGGTATGGAGTGAAAAACTGAAATTATCAGTCGTTTATTCAACAACCAATAATAACCAAGTGAAAAAACACCCTGGGCTGATCGCATTGAGAAATAAAGTCTAAGAGACCGAGTATTTTACAGAAACTATCATGCTAGAACATTTATTACAATTCCCCCATGGGGTATGAACATGTGTTATAGTACAACAAGCACTTCCCAGAAGTACTTCCAAAGGTCTTCTGAAGTCCGAACAAGTTATCCTTGTTGGGTTCACCAGGCTCACTTGATAAAAAACCACTAAGTACAACTTAGGTGGTAACAGGGGGCTTGTATTCCACTTCCTTCAGATCTGATATTTGTTCTTATTTTGGATATGATCCAAAATATTCCTTATCACCATTGACAACATCACATTACTTTGCACCGTTTGTTTGTTCACCAATAGAGAGACTACGAGTAAATTCATCTCTCTCACAACTGTCCTTCATCTTGCGGTCCTCAGATGCAAGTGAAGTATTTTTATCTTTACATGGATCAGATTGTTGCAGGTGTACATGGCTGATGCAAAAATCAGAACTTTTATTATCCATGTTCTTCACCTTATCCTCTTTCTGTACAAATACTTTGGTGGCTTGCTCCTCCAACGAATTTTCTAGTTCACACCCAAGCGGTGTGGCCTTGTTTTCTTCTTCATTATGGGGCTCAGGAGGTGACTGTAAATCTGATTTGTGAACCTCTTTTGGATCTGATCCAAAATATGTTTCACCACCCATACATGAGCCAACACCTTGAGCAGTGATCTGGAGATCACCCACCCAAAAACTTGAAGTGCCTTCATCTTCAACTCCTTTGCCTATGTAACCATATTGTGGTGATTTTCACTTCACCTCATGGATATTTTCTTTTCCTTGATCACTTGAAGAACTAAGTGAATTGTGTCCCTTTTCCATGATTGAGAATGGATTTGGGACCTCATCCTCTTGATCTTCATCCTTCCCATCCAAATGGTTTGTAACAACATGCCCTTCTTATTTTTCCTCATCAATACTTCCATTAGAAGTACTACAGGTTTCTTCCTCTGGAAGGTTTATGACCTTCTCCTTTGAAGGGTGGTTTTTCAGTGGCTCTTGCTTCACCAAGAAAGTTGATGAAACTTCACTCTCTAGAATAGTACTCTTGTCACCACTTTTGGAAGATCTTCTAGAAGAACACCCAAACAATCTCATAATGCTTGGACCAATAAATGTCTTTGCTGCATCTTCATTTTTGGCTTCTCTTTATTCTTCCTTACTCACATAGTTGGAACAACTTGGTTCCTCTATGGATGATTTGTTGCTATTGAAATAATGCTCATCCACATTCTTGGGCTCAAATCCAAATCTTAAATAAAAATAATCTTTGAAAGGAATGAATTTACAAATATTTTTCCCCAATTCAAGATACTCTTTGTAGCGGTGGGTAAGTTTTCATTTGCATCTATCATCTTTGCTAAATCCTTCTTAGGATTAGCCATTGGTGGTTCAACCATTCTATCTTCATGCTCCTCATTTTCACAAAAGTAGCCATCTTGGTCTCTTAACATTTTCAAGCCATCATTAACATAGATCACATCTTCTTCTTTAACAAATTGATCGAAGTCTTCTTCAATCATTGGTAGCAACCTCATAGTTGCAACTGGATTTTGTGATTTGTAAAAATAGTCAACAGAGAGCCTTATTTCCATAGGAGTGGAGGAAAGTGCTATGATACCACTGTAATATCCCTGATATGATATACAGATCATAATATTAACTTTCTGCAAATTAGCTTAATGTTTTGAAATAAAACTTGCAAACAACCAATCAACTTTTGGAAGCTAAGCAGATAAGGGAAAATGACTGATACTTTTGGTGTTAAATTTGAGCATATAGATCTGTAGACAAACACACAACTCACAAAGAAGATCTCACAATTTACTCAGCCATTGAAGAATGAAACAGTGCAAAAGGCTTGCAGCTGTGAATGCTTTCATTAATAAAAAAAGTAATCCAGATAATAATTACAATGATGTAAAATGGCTTTAATAGCCACAAGCAATTCGAATCCACATGAGGAAGTTCGAATTGATGACTCTACTTGATTGTAGGTAACCAAGACTTGTCTAAATCACAATTGGAGTTCTAAAACACAACTAACTGTTACATTTAGTATTAAATAATGGTTAACTGACTGTGGTAGGTGAGAAAAGCACCCCACATGTGTGCAATTAATTAAACCATTATTTAACTGAATGTAACTGACTCCTAACTTGTCTTGACTAGTCATCAACTGAAGTTAAGGACCCAGTAGTTAACTGTCTTTGTCTAAATCATAACCGGAGTTCTAAAACACAACCAATTGTTACCTTTAGTATTAAATAATGGTTAACTGACTGTGGTAGGTGAGAAAAACGCCCCACATGTGTGCAATTAATTAAACCATTATTTAACTGAATGTAGAGAGCTAGAACTGAATGTAACTGACTCCTAACTTGGCTTGACTAGTCATCAACTGAATTTAACTAACCTTGGTTGGTTTCGGCACTCCCAGTTGCTTCCTAAATTGTAGGGATTGATCTAGGAGACTCCTAAACTTATGCAATCAAGTGCAATAAGTGGCAGTGAGCCTCAATTAGTGTTCCCCACACTTTGGTAACTGAAGCATGTGCCCCAATTAGGTTAAGTTTAACCAATGGTGCTAATGACTATAAATAGACTGGATGGACTCCCGATTTAGACATATGACCAAATTTGGACAAGGGAGGATTAATAATCCTAACATTTGGTCACAGGGAAGCAAGCATAGGAAAAAATCAAGTACAGAATATGAATTAAATATTTCCTTCCCTAACACATTTATATTAGGGACCATTTTTTTTTGGAGTCCGCTCCGCGGAAACCTACTCCCATTCTTTTGGGTCACCTAATCGTGAAACTAGGAATTTTTTTTCTCATATCCACAACTAGAGGCTAGTATAAACTGAATAAGTTTTTGTTATAATATTATGAGACAGTAATAATAGTTTCATGAATTTTTATAACATATCATAGGCAAAGGAAAATATTCTGCAAGTTGTAAAGGTGAGACTAGCTCGTCAGGAAACTCACTAGCTCCATATTCAAACATTTCCAAATAGGGTAAGGCTAGCTCGTATTCTATGTTTTGGACTTGGGGGACTTATATATGTATGTTAATGACTCATCATAAAAATAATGTATTTATTTTGAGTCATACAAGTCAAAATATGAAAGTTACAACAATACTAGTTATTTTCCAATGCAAATCTAGACTAGGTTGACTTAAGATGATTAAATATCATATATTTTGGATCAGAATGCTATGAAAATTTCATATAATGTAAATAATAACATATAGGTACCATGAGGGTCAAAATAAATCTCATAATATTCACAGAGGTCACCTCTCATAGCGCAACTCCAAAATTACGAGTCCAGAGCTAGGAAACCCAAGAATTTCGATCTCCGAATCTCACAAAATTTACGAATGACCTGAAGGTGGTATAAATCTGATACTGAGAAGTAAATTAGACATAAGTGTACATATCATATCAGATATCTGTCGAAATATCCATTGCATAGCTCCAAAATTGCTAGAAGATCATAGAATATAGAGAAAGATAAAAGAGGAAGGGATGTCACTTATAGGAGGCCTCAAAGCTCTCCAAGATGATCTAATAATGGACTGAAAGATACATAAACTCCTGAAAAAACCTCCTTCAATATATGAAATCTTCTCCTTAGCTTTAGTAAGACCTGCAATAGAAGTGAGAATAAAAGGGGAGAAGGGGAACAATGGACTTAGGGAACATCACCAAGATATTGAGGCTCACCACTCAGAGAGGAAGCTTAAGCTTCAATAAATTACAAAACATACATTAACCAAACTATGTGAATGATATTGAATTGTTCTTTAAGCAAGTAGATCCAAGTAGAGCCAAGTAGAGCCAATGGTGACATGTGAGTGCAAGTCAACCACCTAGAATCCCTAACCCTAGCCACATATGTGCCCTCCTTGAGAAAGTTGGAATGTAGGACCATGTGGATATGTTTCCCTATATGTGTCATTCATTAAAATTGGAAACTACACCCTCCTTAGGCCCATAGTTTCTACTTTTCTCAATGACATCTTTTTCTGCCTTTTCTGTTTTTCCCTATGACAGATTTTCTAACTTTCCTTCTTTTATTATGACAGATTTTGTCATATATTTTGGGCACTTTCCCTTTTCTCTTTGACTGCTTTTGTCATAGATTTTCCAAATTCTTAATCTCCTCCCTTGTCAATTTGGATTTCCACTTGTGCCTAACATGGCAAGCTCAATTCCACATGTTATTTGCACAATAATTAATTAATGGAAAAAAATTAAATACATGCATCAATAATGTTTATTTAGCAACATTCTCCTAGGATAAATAATTAATGCCTCATAAATAATATTTGGAAAAAATTCCCTAGGTGAGGTAAATAATGCATCTTTGACCCCCTAATGTGTTAGGCATGGTCAACACTTTTATGTCCAAAATTATGGGGACGTAAGTGAAGACATAATTAAAACTTTCTATAGTAGTATGTATGTGTGTTACGATAATTTGTCCAAATTTTAAATACTCTTCTGGCCAATATATTTTGAAGAATGGTACAAATTTGATCACAATCTTAACTTCCAGTGAAATAAAGGGTGTTTTTAATTTCGATATACTCTCTGCTCCATGCCAATAATGGTTCCTTCATAACATTATTTGTTTGATAAAATCAGTTTAGTTACCTTTTCTTTAAAGGTTTGTAGTTACACCTTACCCTATGTTCTATGGCCAAAATGTGTCAATATATTTTCTTATATTTATATTAGGGATTTTGTACTATCTTTAGATTTCACTATACTGTAATATAAGTGTGAAAAAATGAGTTTGGTTCCTTTGGTTTGAATTTCCCCTGTGTTTATCTTCAGTGTCATTGCAGGAAGCACCACAATGGTAGGAATCGTCCTTCTCTGATGTTGTTACCAAAGGTACCATTGAAAATTCAAGATGAGGAGAAGAAAAAAAAAATTGTTGTTTGCCCCTGGCACTTCATTAAGTATTCTAGTTTACACATACAGAGAAATGGAAATAGCCACAAATTGCTTCTCCGATAAAGAGCGACTGGCACAAAAGATTTCGAAATAGTTTATGAAGGAAGGATTCTTGGCAAAGGTGTTGTTGCAGTGAAGAAGATAAGGCATAGAGATACACAAGGAATAGAACATGTACTGAATGAAATTGGGCTTCTTATGAGTGTAGATCACTCAAATATTGTTATACTATTAGGTTGTTGTCTTGAGAAACGAGAACCCATCCATGTCTATGAATTTATGCACAATGGTACACCTTTTCATCATTTACAGAAAGAAAGAGGTGAAGGTCTTTCATGGAGGAGAAGAGTAACAATAGCGGAAGAAATTGCCCACACTCTTGCATACCTTCATTCAGCCATAAATCCTCCAATTTATCACAAGTATGTAAAATAAAGCAACATTCTGCTTTATTTTGGATTTAGTGCCAAGGTTGCAAATTTTTGGTTGTCGAGGCTTGTTCTAACAGAAGCCTATCACATTTCTGATGCACCTCAAGGGACTCCCAGTTATCTAGATTCCCAATATCATGAGAATTTCCATCTCATTGATAAGAGTGATGTTTATGGCTTCAGGGTGGTAATTTACTCTTTGCGTTACCCATCTTCAAGGGTTTTTTATTATTTATATTTTTTTGGTGCAGCCAATACGTTGAAGCTGGTGTTTCTGCCTCCATATCTAAAGGCAGGAGCAGACTTGTCACCTGGCACTAATTTCGCATCTTGGGGAAGCGGATTATTGGACTGCATAGGTGAACTACTGGTCAATTTTAACTTTTAGATATTGTTATCATTTGCATATGTTATTTTTACGACTGTATTTGAACTGATAGCAAGGTAGGATTATCATAAAATGGAAAAGGATTATTTTCTAGATAAAAATCCAAAACCTTGTAAATTCATGCTATCGATGAGATAATCATAAAGTATGTTGATAATAGTTTCTAACGTTTCCTCAAAATTTTGTAAGCACTTGAAAAATTGCCATCTCGATTTGTTTCATCTCATTACCCACAAATTTCATTTTTTTCTGTCATTTAGGGAAAATAGTTCTATTTTCTAAGATGGAACCCTACCCAGTGGGGGTAGGGTTGCTCATTGGCCTATTGTGACAAGGATCGAAGGATAGGAAACCCCTGGGATAGAGGCTCACCCCGGCGGGATTCGGGATGTCTCGGCCCCTACTAAGTCACAAGTATTGGTATATATGACTTAGAGGATGTTGGATATACTCTTGGGAGGTTGTTGTTCCCATGGTTAAAAAAAACGATCGACCTCCAAAAAAAAGTTTTTATATATAAAATAATGCATCTTCATTTTCTTTCAATAAACATTCATGTATATGTAAAAATAATAAAATGTTCCAACAAAATTTGTTCAGTGTAATTGTTTTTCCATTTAATTCAGCGTTTTCAATAGACGAGAGTTATTTTAATTTTATGCAAAATATTGGGCTAAACTAATAATATTGGGTTACCCAAACCAAATGCTACTGTGAAGCGCTATCTATAGAATATAGTTCAAGTAATGAAGAATAATATAGATCTTTATTTTCCCACTCCTTTGAGTAAGAGTGATTGGTCCTGCCAGTTAGTATGGGAATTGAGAGTTATAAGTGTAAACATATATAATGGTGTTGTTTCTTCAACAAAATAAACATTTGTTGGATCGACTGCTTCTTCAACAGGATCAACCGCATCAATGTGCTATAGGCAGAGATAATATTTTATACTGTGAGTGTTGATATCTATTTTCATGAGTTTCAAAAACACAGACTATGCGAGAACCTCAAAAACAGTCATGTCCCCATATTTTGGGACATTAAAAGTGTTGACCATGATGAAATTCCTAGGGGCTCAAATTGACATTAATTATTATTCCTAGGAAAAATATTGCTAATAATTGTTCTAAGGCATGTATTTAATTTTATTTCAGCAATTTTTTTTATTATGCACAATAATGATGTGGAATTAAGGCTGCCATGTCAGGAGGGTGCATTGGGGAAAGCTAGTAAACTTGCCTTGGATGTAAAAATGGAAACAATACAAAATAAGGAAAAAGAAACATGTCATAGTAAAGATAGAAACTATCCAAATTAGTTTCTAATTTGGTGCAAGGATGAAAAGCAAGGAAATATTAACTTATGCACAAACTTGCTAATTACTCAAGGAAGGAGCAGTTTCTATTTTGGACTGAAGGATACAAACATGGAAACATTTACTAAGCTTCATACTTGCTATTTTTCTCAAGAAGGTCGAATTTCCACTTTGGGTTAAGTTATACAAAGAAAGAAACATCGTTTGCAAACCAAAATTGTTAATTCCATCAAGGAGGGCCACTCATGGCTTAGGAACAAAATTGGCAAGTGGGTTACTTGTTCAACGGGTGAAGGACTTGCTCAACAAGTCACCCAAGGTATACTTAAGGGAATTTCCAACTCCATTATTCAGTTTGTTTAATTTATTTTTTTAATTCATTGAAGATTAAGCTTCATTTATGAGTGGTGATCCTCAGTCTCTTGGGTGATGTGCCCCAAGTCCCTTGTTCTCCTTCTCCCCTCTTCTTCCCTTCTCGTTGCAGGTTATATTGGAGATATGGATAAAATATGATCCATTAATGGAGTGATATTGCAGGTTCTAAAGCCATTTCCATTTTAGTGCAGCACATTAGAGTGATTGGGACACTCCTCCATTCAAATATCAGAGCTATCTTGAAGAAGACCTCCTTTTATGAGAGATTGATGATATGAAGTGATGAAGAGAGATAGATGGATCTATGAAATTAATTTATGTTATTATCAGTCCCTAATATTATTCTCTTAACAGTTCCAAAGTTTCTATAATGTTCTAATAGTTTTCCATTACAATGTCTACCTCCAATTCTAGTTTTCTAGCCTTGTAATGAAGACTAAATTAATGAGGAAAGATATGAAACTCCCGTGAGATTGAATTCAGCCATTAATTCTCTGAAATAATCTATTTTTACCTTTCTGAAAGTATTACAGAGTTTTGAATATATCTGATTTACTCTGGAGAAGCATTTCCACACCCTAGCTAGAAATGCATTGAAAAATGACTAGTTTTAGATTTTGAATGAGTTGAAGGAATTAAACCTTTCTGATTTTATTTCTTTTACTTCTGATCATTCATTAACTTCACATTGAACACCTTAAATGTCTGTATATTAGTTTTATTAACCTTCTCCATATGTTTGGAAGACCCGGAACCCGAGACTAGAATGCAGTCCAAGGGAGTAGTTTCCTAAAATTTCCAAATCTGTTATTTACCTGAATAAACCTTTGTATACTGTAATATAACTTTATATCAGAGCCATAATCAATTTACCCAAGCCCCTGGTTGTAAAAGGCTGAACTACTCTTCCTAGTTTCACGGTTTGGCTGCCCAAAAGCGTGGAAGTAAGTTTTTGCATAGCGGATTCTGAAACCTAAATGGCACCAGATATAAATGTGTTAGGGAAGAGGAAATTCTATGTCTGAAATATATTTGTTTGCTTCCCACTGCTCACTCCTCTTACCTACAAAATTTCCTAGAAAAAACCCCAGACATTCCCTGTCCGAAGAGGCTCTGAGTGGTTTGATTCAAAGTTCATAAATTGTAATTTAAATTACAGAATTAGATAGTGTTCATGTCTGCACACCAGAATTGGGACATCACAGAAACAAAAATATGACGATGAAGCTCCAACAAATTGGTGAAAAAAACTGTGCCAATAGAGCTCCAACAAATGTAATAATTGAGAATTAAATGCGATTCAAATTGCAGGAACTGATGTTAGGACAAAGAAGGAGGTGGCTATTAAGATGGTATGTATATTAAAATCCCTCATCCTCGCTTTTTTTTCTTTCTTATGGTGGGTATAACGAGGTGTAAGGATAAATTTATGTGAGGTGGTTATAGAAAGTGGTTGCCTGCCCCTATGGATGATCTTAGAAAGGGTTGTTTAATTTGAATTATCATTAGTAACAATTCCCTACATGATATGGATCTATCACATAGCTTAAAAATCAGTTTCGAAATATAAATCAGGATATTGCTTAATCGCAAAGTTGTCGATATTGAGCTGAATTTAACCAGTAGAAACCATGTTTGAAACTACGTATTACTTTAATTTATATTCCATATATATTCAATAAAGTTTACTTTTAAGTTAACACTGTAATTATGGAACCAGATTTGTAAGGGTTTTACTTTCACCCCACTCCAAAATGTAAATTTGTGATGTCTATGAAGTGTGCTATTCAAATTTTCAAGAATTAATTCCCATTGTTGCAACTTTTCCTTTCGAATTATGCACTCCCATAGGACACACGCACCTATATGCTATACCTCCACGATTTTTAGGTGTTTTTGTGTGAATTGATTGTTTCCATTGTAATTGCTATCTAGTGGAACTGAATATATTTGAGACAATTAGCATGACAATATGCTTCTAAGAGGATAAATGTTGCAAAAACCATTGGAAACAACTAGACCAACCCTGCCCTGTCAAGGCTTGTACAATTTTTTTAAGGAATTACGCGTCTCATCAATCATATTACTTTTAAATTTCTTGTTCGACAGGCTTTGCTGGTTCAAATAGATCATAAATATAGCAGTGGACATAATATGTGTTCGTAAATGACTGTGAATTCCCTTAATTGATATTCCTCAATGACTTCTTCAAGAGCGAGTGAAGACAAGTCACCCACACTTGATGTATGAATATAAAGTTTATAGACTTCTTTATGGAGGAAGTAAGTAGATGAACTTTCCCTCTTAGACTCCTTTTTTTTCTAATTATAGTATTATGTTCAGTAATTAATAAAGAAATGTGATCTGAAATTGCAATTGGTATCCCAAACATCAAATGGTTGGGATAGGAGGAGAATATATATTATAGTTCTTGATTTGATGGGCCCTAGCTTAGAATACTTATTTCTGTTTTGTGGGCATAAATTCTCAGTGAAGACTGTCTTAATGTTGGTTCATCAACTAGTATGTTTATCTTGTGTAGATTATAGTTTATGATGTAACAAAAAAAAATTGATGACTCAAATTCCCACTATAGCATTTTCCCGTTCTATATTTTATACTTATTGTGATTACTCCTTAGCTTTTTATCTATTTTATTTATTATGCTTGTTGTGGTTGATTTTTGCTTTATGCATGTTTGTAAGAAGCCATTGGACCCACATTTTATGGCTTAATGGTCCTTGTCCCCTTAAAGGTGATGATGTGGTCATTAATGACTTGATGAAAACTTAGAACCCTTGATGAATATCTTGATGCTCGTGCAACCCTTGTTGGGGTCATGGAACCCTTGGAGATGGTCATTATGCATGAGAAGGTTTGACACCCACATAAATGGTGACATGATGACCCTTGGACACTATATGATCATTGATGGTGCATTTGGAAATGATTTGGGTCTTGGAATCCATACAAATGGTGGTTTGTAAGCCCATGGTTATTGGAGCCTTTGATATGATGGAATCTTTGGTCATGATTCCCTCATCGCTTGGATATGGATTCCTATGTGATGGGATTGAAGTCCAGGGAAAGTATCTTGTTTAAATGTTATATGATATCTTTGAAAGAGTCCTTGAAACCCTTGCATGTGGTGCCTTGGGTCTTGAACCCACACACTTGGTAGCTTATTGATGGTGATGTATGGTCCTCTTTGTGGTTATATGGATATTGGGATGTAGATGGAGGTAGAGCCCATATACATGTCTTGATATATTGAAGAAGACTTTGAAGAATACTTTGAAACTCTTGTAGTTGGTGGTATGGTCTTTGACACCGTCATTTGTGGGGTCTTTGACGTCTTGAACATATTGAGGAATTTAAGGGTATTAAACCAATAATTTTCAAATAAACCCATCATAAAAATATAGTACTCACCAATCCATTTATGTTTATATGTGGATCATCTTCTAACGCCTTACGGTTGAAGAGATATAAATTTTTGAAGTTGGTGTACCCCACCTTTTTGGGTCAGACATCCAAACAAAAGAGAACTTAATTATTTGTAATTTTGAATTGCTTGTTGGCCCAGTTTGAGGTACTAACTTTCCTCCACAACATATATAAATAGAATATCAAACATTTTATTTGTTCATCAATCAAATCTCTCTTTGGTATTTCGTAACTCTTGGAGAAAAGTGTGAAACCTTGTGGAGGAGAAATTTTTGGGCATCTTCACTAGAATTGGCTTAACTTTCTCATACGGAATTAGAATTACAAAATTATTGGCTCGTTGGAAATATATTTGTGAAGGATATGTGATGAAATTATATAGAGTTTCTTTTGGTTTTTCTATTGTTTCTTCATATTTTGATCTTCAAAAAGGTATGGTTCATGCTTCTAGGTTTCTCTTGTGATGACACGTGTCTATCATGGATATAGTTCATGTTTGATCTTAGTATGTGAGCCTCTTTATTGGTATATATATCTGAAGTCATTATGGAGGTTATGATGATGATGTTGCATACCTTTACTCTATGATATGATACACTTTATGATGATAATGCATGTGATAATGATGTAAACTCTATCATTAGAAGAAATTTCAACTCAAAATGGCCTTTCAACCCTAATTCAAATTCCATGTCATCATGTGTTAGCCAATGAAATTGATTTAAATTTGAAATATTGTATAGGTATTAAACAAATTTTAATATAAATTTGGGGATAGGTATCATAAAAAAAATTACTTTTTTTGTTAGTATTTTCAACATATCTTCCTGTGTTTTTACTCAAATTTCGAGCGGGAGAGCTCTCTGGATGCAAATTAAATTCTGCATCCAATGAGTACCCACTTTGCATACTTTTCATGGATCCTGCTACCCCAAAAACAAGAAATACCTGAAAAAAATGTGATGATGATGTCATCTACATGTTTTTTTAGGTATTTCTTGTTTTTGGGGTAGAGGGTTATATAAAGTGGTTGCCTGCCCCTATGGATGATCTTAGAAAGGGTTGTTTAATTTGAATTATCATTAGTAACAATTCCCTACATGATATGGATCTATCACATAGCTTAAAAATCAGTTTCGAAATATAAATCAGGATATTGCTTAATCGCAAAGTTGTTGATATTGAGCTGAATTTAACCAGTAGAAACCATGTTTGAAACTACGTATTACTTTACTTTATATTCCATATATATTCAATAAAGTTTACTTTTAAGTTAACACTGTAATTATGGAACCAGATTTGTAAGGGTTTTACTTTCACCCCACTCCAAAATGTAAATTTGTGATGTCTATGAAGTGTGCTATTCAAATTTTCAAGAATTAATTCTCGTTGTTGCAACTTTTCCTTTCGAATTATGCACTCCCATAGGACACACGCACCTATATGCTATACCTCCACAATTTTTAGGTGTTTTTGTGTGAATTGATTGTTTCCATTGTAATTGTTATCTAGTGGAACTGAATATATTTGAGACAATTAGCATGACAATATGCTTCTAAGAGGATAAATGTTGCAAAAACCATTGGAAACAACTAGACCAACCTTGCCCTGTCAAGGCTTGTACAATTTTTTTAAGGAATTATGCGTCTCATCAATCATATTACTTTTAAATTTCTTGTTCAACAGGCTTTGCTGGTTCAAATAGATCATAAATATAGCAGTGGACATAATATGTGTTCGTAAATGACTATGAATTCCCTTAATTGATATTCCTCAATGACTTCTTCAAGAGCGAGTGAAGACAAGTCACCCACACTTGATGTATGAATATAAAGTTTATAGACTTCTTTATGGAGGAAGTAAGTAGATGAACTTTCCCTCTTAGACTCCTTTTTTTTCTAATTATAGTATTATGTTCAGTAATTAATAAATAAATGTGATCTGAAATTGCAATTGGTATCCCAAACATCAAATGGTTGGGATAGAAGGATAATATATATTATAGTTCTTGATTTGATGGTCCCTAGATTAGAATACTTATTTCTGTTTTGTGGGCATAAATTCTCAGTGAAGACTGTCTTAATGTTGGTTCATCAACTAGTATGTTTATCTTGTGTAGATTATAGTTTATGATGTAACAAAAAAAATTTGATGACTCAAATTCCCACTATAGCATTTTCCCGTTCTATATTTTATACTTATTGTGATTACTCCTTAGCTTTTTATCTATTTTATTTATTATGCTTGTTGTGGTTGATTTTTGCTTTATGCATGTTTGTAAGAAGCCATTGGACCCACATTTTATGGCTTAATGGTCCTTGTCCCCTTAAAGGTGATGATGTGGTCATTAATGACTTGATGAAAACTTAGAACCCTTGATGAATATCTTGATGCCCGTGCAACCCTTGTTGGGGTCATGGAACCCTTGGAGATGGTCATTATGCATGAGAAGGTTTGACACCCACATAAATGGTGACATGATGACCCTTGGACACTATATGATCATTGATGGTGCATTTGGAAATGATTTGGGTCTTGGAATCCATACAAATGGTGGTTTGTAAGCCCATGGTTATTGGAGCCTTTGATATGATGGAATCTTTGGTCATGATTCCCTCATCGCTTGGATATGGATTCCTATGTGATGGATTGAAGTCCAGGGAAAGTATCTTGTTTAAATGTTATATGATATCTTTGAAAGAGTCCTTGAAACCCTTGCATGTGGTGCCTTGGGTCTTGAACCCACACACTTGGTAGCTTATTGATGGTGATGTATGGTCCTCTTTGTGGTTATATGGATATTGGGATGTAGATGGAGGTAGAGCCCATATACATGTCTTGATATATTGAAGAAGACTTTGAAGAATACTTTGAAACTCTTGTAGTTGGTGGTATGGTCTTTGACACCGTCATTTGTGGGGTCTTTGACGTCTTGAACATATTGAGGAATTTAAGGGTATTAAACCAATAATTTTCAAATAAACCCATCATAAAAATATAGTACTCACCAATCCATTTATGTTTATGTGTGGATCATCTTCTAACGCCTTACGGTTGAAGAGATATAAATTTTTGAAGTTGGTGTACCCCACCTTTTTAGGTCAGACATCCAAACAAAAGAGAACTTAATTATTTGTAATTTTGAATTGCTTGTTGGCCCAGTTTGAGGTACTAACTTTCCTCCACAACATATATAAATAGAATATCAAACATTTCATTTGTTCATCAATCAAATCTCTCTTTGGTATTTCGCAACTCTTGGAGAAAAGTGTGAAACCTTGTGGAGGAGAAATTTTTGGGCATCTTCACTAGAATTGGCTTAACTTTCTCATACGGAATTAGAATTACAAAATTATTGGCTCATTGGAAATATATTTGCGAAGGATATGTGATGAAATTATATAGATTTTCTTTTGGTTTTTCTATTGTTTCTTCATATTTTGATCTTCAAAAAGGTATGGTTCATGCTTCTAGGTTTCTCTTGTGATGACACGTGTCTATCATGGATATAGTTCATGTTTGATCTTAGTATGTGAGCCTCTTTATTGGTATATATATCTGAAGTCATTATGGAGGTTATGATGATGATGTTGCATACCTTTACTCTATGATATGATACACTTTATGATGATAATGCATGTGATAATGATGTACACTCTATCATTAGAAGAAATTTCAACCCAAAATGGCCTTTCAACCCTAATTCAAATTCCATGTCATCATGTGTTAGCCAATGAAATTGATTTAAATTTGAAATATCGTATAGGTATTAAACAAATTTTAATATAAATTTGGGGATAGGTATCATAAAAAAAATTACTTTTTTTGTTAGTATTTTTGACATATCTTCCTGTGTTTTTACTCAAATTTCGAGCAGGAGAGCTCTCTGGATGCAAAATTAAATTCTGCATCCAATGAGTACCCACTTTGCATACATTTGATGGATACTGCTACCCCAAAAACAAGAAATACCTGAAAAAATGTGATGATGATGTCATCTACATGTTTTTTTAGGTATTTCTTGTTTTTGGGGTAGAGGGGTCCGTCAAAAGTATGCAATGTGGGTACTCGTTGGATGTAGAATTTAATTCCACATCCAACAAGCTCTCCTAATTGAAATTTCAGTAAAAATACAGGGAGATATGTCGAAAATACGAACAAAAAAAATAGCTTTTTTCTTTTCTTCCTCCAAAATTAATAAATATTATTTTATTATTTTAACTATTATTTTATTATTTTCCTTAGGAGGCCCATTTTGAGTTGAAATTTTCTCTAATGGAAGTTGATGCACTCCTATACAATAATATGTACATGCATACCATAGTGTGATTATGCTCTCATATGCACTATGATGTATACTTGATGTTGATGATGGATACTACTAGTTGATGACATGATATTCCTGTGATATGACGAGGGATTATTATTCCTTGTACCCTATGATGATGTCACATACCATGATGATGATAATGCTGTTAGCCAGTTTTGCTACACAGTTTGAATGTTTCCATATGCCAAACTTTGAATGTTTCACTCATAAGCAAAGCCACAGCAGTAATAAAGCAAATGTTAATGTTACAGCCATAGATGAGAATAATGTCACAGCTCCAAATGTTGCACAGAATACCCGCATATTGAAAAGGATGATTACACAATTCACTACAACAGAGGATTTTGTTATACATTCAAATAAATGAAACAGAAGGATAAAAACGATCAAATGTTACAAATGTTATATATGTTATCAGCATAGAGTTATCATGTTATATATCAACAGCATTATATTGAAACTCAGCGCTATTCTATACCATGGATCTAGATTAACATACGAAGTCTCATTGAAACACAGTGTTACATCTATACAGTGATTCACATATATAAAACAGAGTTTTAAATGAATAATTTGATCACACTATACAGAATGGGCAGGATCTGAAACAAAGCGGCCGAAAGGATAGTGATTTTTCATCCGCAACGGCGGAAGGGTAGTGGCTTCTTCATCTGCAACGGTGGAATCCCACAACACAAGGATCGACGACAATGGGAAAACAAACATATCGGTGAGTGGAGGAGAAACGACTAAACGTCGGAAGGACATCCCCTTCCGCAACGTCGGAGCAAAAAGTGGAATGGGAGCTGCAACGTCGGAGCTTTAAAACATCAGAAGTCAGAAGGACATCCCCTTTCGCAACGTCGGAGCTTCAAAACATCGGAAGTCGGAGCGGAACAGGAGCCGCAACGGTAGAGGTATAAAGGCTTTCAGGAGCCGCAACGGCAGAAGCCAAAATAACAAAACTTCCGACTCGAAACCCAAAATACAGCCGATTGAGACAGATCTCATCAGAGCTAGTTGCCCGTCCCTCTTCCGAAATGGCGAAAGTTTAATTCACATATGTGTCTGCTGTGGCACAACACTGTTATATACAGAGGAAGTCTCCATATTCAGAGTCTAACCCAG
>LPNX010915202.1:369839-399835 GCA_001517045.1 Pseudotsuga menziesii | reverse complement strand
CAGAGAAAAATGTACAGAGATAGAATTATAACATCTGTTGTGAATATCTGCAATACTATCTAATTCAGAATCATAATGTAAATGCTGATTTATAAAGCCTAGTCATAGACAGTAAGGGGTTGTAAGGGTTTGATTCATTTTGTAATTCAAAGAGTTCTCTGGGTGGTAGGGTGGAGCAAGGGAGAACATAGTTCTCTGGGGTGTTGTAGCATCCCTCTAGTTGTAGCCAGAAAATAGAAACAAGTTGGTGCTTGTATAATTGGAAGTTGGAGCTTCCAGAGGTAGCAGCCTCGTCTGGGTTGAAGCTCAGGAAAAATAAAAGAATGTAAAGAGGAGTTGGAGCTTACCTTTCATTCTTAAGAAGAAGAGTTTTTATTGTTTCCTCATGAAAACATTGTGTCTTATGTTCGTTGATGTGATTGAATGTTGACTGTTATTTAATTTGCTGCTATATGTTGAATGGTTTAAACATATGTCCATAATAAATCTGAAACATCATTTAAAAAGAAGCACTTTGGTATGTAACTGACTCACCCCCCCCCTCTCAGTTACTTTAATCCGCCCAACAAATGCACACTCTCCAATGTCGATGAACAATTTTGATGTCTAGAGAATGATGAACAGAGATGCATGAGAAACGATGCAGACTTGACATGGTTGATGAGAAGATGAACAAGTGTTGATCATTAGTATTGATGAGAAACAATGATGAGAAGATGAATAGGTGTTGATGAGCATATTGGTAGAGAGGGATGAGTAGAGGTTGACCATTAGAGATCAATGTACAGAGCTACGTGAGAAGATATTGATGCAAGTAGAATATTTCACTTAAGGATTAGATTCTTCAACCCTTTCTTAGTTGGAGCTAAGAAAACCAGACGGGGTCCTATTACAAGAGTTGGTGCTATTTTCATCAGTTGGTGCTAATTGTAATAGAACATATTGTAGTCTTCCATTACCATAAATAAAGATCAAAATTACATATATTCTCATGTCTCTCTTGTTGTGATGATTGTGCTTATGACTCATGGTTGATTCAGATGATGCATATGATGATGTAGTTTGATAATGTAATTCTTGATACACTCTAATTGGTAAAAAAGTTTTAAATTTCTCTCACATTGATTCACCCCCTATCAGTGTGGTAGTTGTTTCCAACATAGATGTTACTTTTGATGAAGATACAACTTTCAGGAAATCAAGGAAAGACAAGGAAGTCGAAGAGGAGCATGAAACTCTTAGAGCTTCAAAAGTTTATAAACCAGTCAGAAATGAGGGGGAAGAATAGATACCTAAGGATCATGACATGAAAAAACCTCATATACCTGAAGAAATTCCTAGTGAGATGATCTCACACAAAAGAAGGCTTGCTTGGGCACGAGAAGTAATTGAAGAAGCATAAATATTTGGTGTCCATGAAGGAACCATTGGAGAAAGAAAGAAGCCAAAGACATACCCCAGTTATGTGTATTTGATGTGAAACCTTGTTGACAAATAACCTACGTGCTTTGTATAAGCAATAAAGTAGAAGGAATGGGTATATGCCATGGTCGAGGAATACAAATCCATCATAAATAATGATGTATGGGAATTAGTACCAAGACCAAAGAACAAGTCAGTAGTATCCTCAAAATGGATCTACAAAACAAAGCATTCAGTAGACAACAGTATAGAGAAGTATAAGGAAATATTCGTAGACCGCAGGTTCTCTCTGAAAGAAAAAATTGACTATGAGGAGACCTTTTCACTAGTAGCAAGGTACACCTCAATTAGAACTGTCCTTGCCTTCGCATCCAAGATGAAGTGAAAGTTACATCAAATGTATGTAAAGACGAATTCCCTAAATGGAATAATAGAAGAAGAAGTATACATCGAACAACCACAAGGTCTTGAGACAGGCAAACATAAAACTGATGTATGCAATATACTTAAGAAGGAATTGTATGGACTGAAGCAAGCCCCAAGAGCATGGTATGGAAGAATTGATGGTTTCCTCATGAGTTTAGGCTTTACAAAGAGTAAATCAGATTCCAACCTCTAGTACAAAGTTGAGGATGATCGGATTATGATATTACTACTATATGTAGATGATATATTTTTGACATGTGAAGACAAGCCCATCAATGAATGCAAGAAGAAGCTTGCTGCAAAATTTCATATGAAAGACCTTGGAATGATGAACTTCTTTTTACGTCTTGAAGTATGGTAGTATCCAGACAATATTTTACTCAACCAAGGAAAATATGTAGTAGATATCCTAAATATATTTGGGATGATGGATTGTAAGGATATGACTACTCCGATGACTACAAATTTGAAGCTCTTGAATGATGATTCTTTATAGATAGTGGATGTTACCTTATACAGACAGATTATTGGTTCACTAATGTAATTAACCAATAAAATACCGGATATATATTTTGTTGTAAACACTTTAAGTCAGTATTGTTAGAATAGTAGATTCAAGGTAAACGAGTTAACCTATCTAAGCAACCAACAACATATCATAAAAGATAAGAACAGGAAAATAAAATGACAAGAGAACACTGATATACGCTGTTCACCCTAATGGGTTACATCCATGGGAATGTAGTCTTCTATTATCTCTGAAATGTATTCTCCAATCTTACAAGAGAGAAAATCACAAATACCCCAAAGAATATAGATGATGTACAACAGTGTCACAATAGTACCACTACTACATCAAGAATATATGATTATGTAGAGACTCACTTGACCCTATTATATACTAAGAGATGAGGAGGAATTACTCTCACATATTGCATGTGGGATAATATAATTCTCCAAGATAACATCTCTTAATACAATACCATGGACAAATACTCTACACAAGTAAATACAACACCATATAACTATGGGTTAAATGTATTACTCTTTTACATAAGATTATAGACAACTTTTGACATAATACAAAGACATTATTACCTTCCAAGGAATATAATATATTCCAACACTCTCCCTTAATAATGGCTGGAAGAAGGGCCCATACTAACATTAAGGAAGGAAGGAGTCATTACTGCTCCCCCTTGATGACAACTTCCAGAAGAACCAAAGCTGAAAATAAGAAGAACACTTCGGCTAATGGAATTTGACGATGAACAATCGTTTCTCACTCAATCATGAAAGTGCACACGAACCAGGTTGTACGATGAAAGACCCAACAATAAAATGCTGAGAACATGTGACGGAATCCAATTGCAAGATGCCCGAATCAACACAAGAATCATCACAACCATACATGATAGCTAAAGAACTCTGATATAACATCCACACCAGTGTACAGATACCTTTTGACGATCGATACAACAGAACGTGTGGCTAAGAACACCACAACAGTGTACAAGAAAAAACCCAAATAGCCAATACACATGCGGATAGCAGACATTCTTCCAATCAAGGTGCAATATAAATATATGTAGAAGACCTCAAACATAGAAGAGACAAGACCCCAATGTTCTATACATCGAAAATGACATCATATAGATGAACATCATGACTTTAACAGTAAAAGATGGTGCTTCATTATTCCTAGAATAAGGTGAAAGCCAAAACATAGAACTTATCTACACAAGAACTTTCAAGATTAAAGCATATAAAGATCATAAAACAAAATTGCTCATACATAAATGAAAAAGCTTATATACCAAAGGTTAGAAAACATCATATAAAGGAATGGCAACATAATATGATCAAATAAAAGATTAACTTGCTCATAAAGGAAAATGAAGTTACTTTTACACATTAAGTGTCAGCCACAATAGATAAATAGTGAGCCAAAGATTTCACTTAAATATATGAAAATTTAGTCATCAAGCAACTAATTAAAAGCATAGGTGCATTTCTTATTAGTATGATGTTAATATGTAAGAGATGAATGCCCTAAAAATGTCAATGCTTCCATATAGGAATGTTAGAGACAAGATAACCTCTACAATCATAAGAAGTAAATAAAGAAGCATCACCAGTCATATGTTTATATGCATCAAAATCCATTATCCATTCCACGTTAGAAGAAGAATTATTAGGCAAAACAACAGATGCACATAAAGCTACTTGAGAGTCATGAGAAGTTTTCTTTTTAGCTTTATGCATTAAATGTTTTGCTTTAAAACAATTCTTTTCAGCATGGTTAGTTTTACCACAATGTTTACAATGATCATATACTTTATTTTATTTACTATTTCCATTAGAAGCATGAGAAGCATGTCCATAATTAGTATTAGAAGGATTAGAACCTTTAGCATTATTAAAACTTTTCTTCTTATTCTTATTAAGTGTAGTTAGAGCTTTATTAGGTGTGAGTTTTCCTGAAACAATTAACCTTTCTTACTCATTTATCAATCCTTTACAAAAATCATCAAAAGTTTGCTTCATAGTACTTTGAGACAATTCTAAAGCTCTATTCCTACTTTGGATGAACATATCAAAACAAGATGGCATTTTACGTTCTACAAGAATAATAAGAGCAGTGTCAGTTTTATTGTAATCTTTACCACAACTATTTAATTTCTCATTTAAAGTTTTCAATTCAGCAAGATATAACTCCACTCTTTCAAATTCAGCAAGTTCGAGGTCAAAGATCTTCTTTTCAAGATAATATGCAGAAACATCATCAGATTTATCAAATAAAGAGGAAAGAATTTGCCATACCTAAACCGGTTTGTCTTCTGCCTCAATACTTACTTGAAGACTATCTGCAACAGTTTAACCAATGATCCCCCTTGCTTGATCACTTTTAGCTCCCCATATAGCCAAATCATCAGTAGCAGTAGGTGTCTTGTGTTCACCATTAACTATCCTTCAAAGATTCTTACTCCTGAGAACATCAATCATCTTTCTCTTCCAGGAAAGATAGTTAGAACCAACTAATTCAGGAACATAAGCTACTTCGGAAGTCATAATGAGTGAAATTTTGTCAAAAAATAAGAAACCCTAATACTGAAAAATGATAGAAAAATAGTGAAGAACTTGAAGACAGTTACACTTTACTGATCTGAATTTGCAAAAGCACAGTTAGAAACATAGTATAGAAAAGAGGAGAAACTTTCACTTACAACCCTGTGAAAAAAGTGTGCCCAAAAAAGCCCAGTCTTCTATTCTGGTCACCTAGGTGGATCCAGAATGGATGTTCCAATTCCAAAACTAGGTTATAATAAAGAATCCAGTAAGAAATACCCCAAGTTACGGCCTTTTTTTATAACTGTTGTTTTTATTACCAAAAGGAAGCCCAGAAATGCCCACTTTTATGTTTTGGTCACGTGGGTGGATCCAGAATGACTATTCTAATTCCAAAAACAAGTTATAATAAAAAAAGGTAAACAATGACCAAGTTATGGCCCTTTTGTATAACTGTTGTTTTTATGACCGAAAGGAAGCCCAAAAATACCAAGTTTTCTGTTCTAACCATGTGGGTGGATCCAGAATGGTGTTTCTAATTCCAAAAAATGGTTATAATAAAAATTCTGGTAAAAACTGACCAAGTTACGACCCTTTTTTATAACTATCATTTTTATAATCAGAAGAAAGATCTCCTTGAGGAGAGCCCCGAAATCATGTAGATCTACATAAAACACATCAAGAAATCCTTGAAAAAATTCTACAAAAATCTTACACAACAAGTTAGGGTTAGGGTAAAAAAAAATGTAAAAATATGCCCAAATCTGAAGAGAAGCCTAATGGCTACCAGATAGAAAGCAAATCTACAACAAAATGACGTCAATGCCCAAATGATAATATTTATTGATTGAAAGCTATAGAATGTACTAGATCATAGCAACCCTCTCTGATACCATGTTAGAATAGTAGAGTCAAGCTAAACTAGTTAACCTATGTAAGCAACCAACAACATATCATAAAATATAGGAATAGGAAAAGAAAAGGACAAGAGAACACCGACATACGTGGTTCACCCTAATGGTTTACATCCATGGAAAGGTAGTCTTCTATTATCTCCAGAATTCTTTCTCCAATCTTAAAAGAGAGCAAAGCACAAATACCCCAAAGAATATAAATGACGTACAACAGTGTCACAATAGTACCACTACTACATCAAGAATACATGATTATGTAGAGACTCACTTGACCCTATTATATACTAAGAGATGAGGAGGAATTACTCTCACGTATTGCATGTGGGATAATATAATTCTCCAAAATAACATCTCTTAATACAATACCACGGACAAATACTCTACACAAGTAAATACAACACCATATAACTATGGGTTAAATGTATTACTCTTTTACATAAGATTCTAGACAAGTTCTGACATAATACAAAGACATTATTACCTTCCAAGGAATATAACACATTCCAACAAGTATATGGTGAATCCCAAACATATTCACTTATTAGGAGAAAAATATTTGATGAGGTATCTAAAAGGAACGTTAGATGATGGTATCAGATATGCATCAGATGGAGAGATTGGATTACATGGATTTACATATTCAAATTGGGAAGGAAGTGTCGAAGACATAAAGAGCATTTCGGGATGTTGTTTTAGTTTTGGATCAGGCATGATCTCATGGTTCAACATAAAGCAAACCAATATCGCACTCAACACGACAGAAGTCGAATACATAGCATCATGTTCAGCTTGTAGCAAAGCATTATGGCTTCGCAAGATGTTGGTAGGACTATTTTATAAAGAGATAGATGTAAATGATATCCATTGCGATAATCAGAGTTGTATTAAGATGACAGAAACCTGATGTTTCATGATAAGTCGAAACATATCAAAGTCAAATATCACTACATCTGGGATATGGTATAGAAGGGAGTTGTAAAGCTCAAGTATGTTCCTATAGAGGAACAAGTGGCATATATATTGACTAATCCTCTGTCTCGTGTAAAGTTTGAATAGTTTCAAGAAAATATTGGTGTAGTATGAAAGGACCTCCCTCGAAAGAGGGAGTAGAAGGGGTAGAAGGCTCTATGTTGTAGTGGTGTGGTAGGTCAGTCTAGGGTAGGGTATATATAGCTAGGCTTGTTTCCCCGAAATCATTAGTAGGTCAGACGAGGCCTATTGATCCTAGGGGGATTAGTATGTTTGGATATTATAGTTTGTCCTGAAAGGGTTAGTAAGCTAGACAAGGATTTTTTGGTCCCCAGGTAGATCCATCTTTCTGACTAGGATTGTTGGCTCAAAAGGGTTAGTAAGTCAGATAAAATGCCTCGGTGGATCTACCAAAGAACCCACCATGATGTTGCTTCAGAAAGCCAAAGGGAAAGAGGTGGTTTCAGTATTCCTATACTGATGAGGTGGGTTTATTATTCTCATATTGATGTTCATGAGGTAGGTTCAGTATCCTCATACTGATACTGATGAGGCAGGTTCAATATTCTCATACTGACGTTGATGAGGTAGGTTCATTATTATCAAACTAATACTGATGAGGCAGGTTCAGTATTCCCACATTGATGATGATGAGGTAGTTTCAGTAGTCCCATACTGATCATGATGAGGTAGTTTCAATATTTTCATAATGATGTTGATGAGGTAGTTTTAGTATTTTCATACTAATGATTGATGCCATAGATTCATTATTCTCATACTGATGTTGATGAGGTAGTTTCAGTACTTTACTGATTGTACAAATAATGATCTAACATTTATTTATTGATGATGAGGTTTTAGCACTAACATTATAATGATGTTATTGTTGTTACTTTAGCATTTGCATACTAATGTTGCAGGTAGATGATTCGGTATTCACTTACTGATATGGAAGAAGATGATTCAGTACTCATATACTGATATGACATAAGAAGAATCAGTATCTACATACTGATATTGCAAAAGAAGAAGAAGAATCTATATCCACATACTGATAAAGCAGGAGAAGAAGAAGAATCAGTATTCACATATTGATATCGCAGAAGAAGAATCAATATCCACACACTGATATTGCAGAAGAAGCAGAAGACTCAGTATTCACACATTGATATTGCAGAAGAAGACTCAGTATCCACATATTGATATTACAAAATAAGACTCAATATCCACATAATGATATTGCAGAAGAAGACTCAATATACACATACTTATATTACAAAAGAAGACTTAGAAGAAGACTCAATATCCACTTACTGATATTGCAGAAGAAGTTGCAGAAGATGACCCGGTATTCTCACACTAAGATTAATGATGAATAATATAATGTGGTTCCAAAACTTCCTATGACATATAGAGACTCACCAATCAGATGTACAGTGGTGGTAGTGGTTGTTTATATAGAATACCTTCCTAGTTAAGAGGGAGTGTTAAAATATTATAACTTCGAAAGATATTCTAGTTTTACTAGTTGTATTCCTCCTTAGGGAGTTGTCACTAATGTAATTGGTCATGTAACAATATTGAAAGAATCAATGTAAACCTCCAGATGTAAGTTGGGTCCACAATACCCTTGAGTCATAATTATAATAAATATTATTTTGGTTGCGTACTAGTCAAGTCAGACCTATTAATTAGACAAGTCAGGCTAATTAGGTTTTAGGACAAGTAAAGAGTCAAATATAAATAGGGAATCTCCTCCTTCATTTGTACATACTTTACTCAAGAAATTTTGCAAGAGAGAGAAGAAGACGTGCACTAAAAAGAAGAGAGAAGTAGTTGTCTTGGGTTTTACTCTATTTTGGTTGAGTTCTATACTGAGGAGTTTTTCGCTACATTTTCTCCCCCACGACCGTTTCCCAAGATAAATATTTTGTTCTCTTGTGTGACTATACTTGTTTTTCTTTCAGTGATCCTACCATCCTAAATTGTTTTAGAATATCATCTATGCAATAACAAAACTTAACACTATATACTCCACATCCTTTGGAATTCTCTCTCTGTTGATACTTTCTAGTCAATGAGGAGGGTATGGACATCCCATTCTATCCAAAACTAGAATTCATGGACAATATAGGGGAAGTCAACCATGTATCTCAAAATGAAGTGGAAATGTGCATTGAGTATGCAACACTAGAGACTTAAGTGGGAATGGAAGTTGAATCTCTTTAAGGGCACAATTTATAGTTTATTTTTCTATACATGTTGTGTTTTGTCAAGTAGTTTTGTTTTCATTTGAATATGTAAGGTAGTACACCTATTGGGACTATAAATATTTGAATTAGAACATTCATTATAGGAAATTTTTGGATGACAAAGTATATCTTTCTATTAGAAATATACTAGAAATGTAATGCATTGCTATCCAATTCGACTACAATGTTTTCTACTATATAATATATTCATTATTATGAGAGAAAAAATCTTGATACTAATTATGTTAAGGATGAAATGAAATGAATAAACAAAATAAACACTAAGATAGAATGAAAACCATTTTTTATTAATAAAATGACAATGAAGCAATCCACATAAATACAATTCCTAGTGGCGATAGTTAATCTTATAAGATATGTGTCTATTACGCTTAATCACATAATGTTTATGCCAATAAATCGGAACTAGATTTACACATTCAAATTTACAAGTGCAGTGCTTAAAATGATGGTAGTTAATTTTATAAGAGAAGTGTCTATTACACCTATTCACAAAATTTATATAGCAAGAAATTGAAACTGCATTTTATAATTGTAGTTCCCTTTAGTACTATGAAATCTCAACCAAAAACCAACAGACAAATTGACTAATGAATTGTGTTTTTTTTTTTACTAAACTCAACTCACATATGCTCCCTGGAGTAATCACACTCATACAATACTTATAGGTAATTATGAGACCATGAAACATAGGTTATCAATTGAATTATAAGGTTCCATCAATTTAATAATAATAAATTAATATAAGAACTAAGAAACAAATCTTAAGAGACAAATCTGCCATTATGACCAAGTCTCACTCTCGCACTTGTATACAATATGAGAGGAATATAATATTAAATACTTACATACTCATACCTGAGCTCTATTTAATACTAACAAAAATTTCCCCACTATTACTAAACCAACATCCTTAAATGGATTCAATACTTACACAAAACGTGACAACCAAAAAACAAATTTTTTTCTTGATTGAGATCTTCAATAAAAAACTTAGAATGAAAAACTAAATTCCTTCACTAGAAAACCCAAACATTTCAAAATTAAGATAGAACTAAATTTAGATCATGAAATGTCAGGATCCACTCCTACACTGCATATTCTAAATTAAGTGTTTTATCCAATTTTATCACAAAAAACTCACACACCTATGACAATTTCATGAATTACAAAGTAAAGCGTCATTAAAATACAAAATGAATATAGATGAAGACATCATCACAATATCCAAAGACCATGTTGAGTCCAAAATTCCCCCAAAGTAGTCAAAAGCAACAATCACGTGAGTAAAACTCTGTTTATATGCGCTACAACGTGCATCTCTAGAACAACACCTGCATTACAGCATGGATTTTCCTTCAAGATTTGCGTGATTGACACAAATGGCAGGATCTCACCCACCGGTGACGCATTGAAGGATCATGAAAGCTCCACTTACTCAAAGAATTTGAATTTTGGTCTTCCAGACACTTGGTTGCCTTAAATGGACTTTTGGTGTACTTTGGATACTAAACATGGATCATTGGGTTCACATTATGATCTTGTTATTTCTTGGCCACCTCTTGTCCCATAAAAGAAATCCATGGGCATGCTGATTGGAAGAATAATTTTGAGCAAGGTTATTCTGTTGCAATTGTGATTGAGCTTCCTCTTAGCTCACCTCTTCCCTCTTGTCAAGCATTCACCATAGCTCTCTTCCCTCCTTCCCTCAAGGGGAAATTTCTCTTCTCATTTGGTTCCTTAACCATTTTGAAAACACATTTGGACAAGAAAGGCCTCCCTTAGGAAGATTGTTTGCCTCCTTTTTTAGATAACATCTCCAATACCAAACTAGCCTTATTGTGATCCCCTATTTACACCAAGAACATAACCATATACTCATACCTCCTAAGGCACGATGCATTTCCCCGATGTAAGTAAAATATTCCCAAAGTGCACCACTTGAACCCATTGTTCATTTCAAATTTCATGTTTCACATTTCAAGTTTTCAATCCCATAGATGGAAAACCAAATCACATCCTTTGTTCACAATGCAGATGGATGATAACCAACACAACTATATCATCTTGGCTTCACAAATGGTGCATGGCGCATGTCGTTGGTAAAAAAACCTAGTATCAGCTTCTAAGGCCATTTATACCCCCCACCAAACTCTATACAACACCAATGGAGTATGCTTGCAGGCACTTACAAGAAACCAAGCAGAGTACAACGTGGTTATAGTTCTTTTGTCTAATGAAATCCATTTTGGTACAACCTACCTACATGTCCATTTTTATTCCAATTTATTTATGTTGCAACTCAACAATGTCTTTCGTGTCCTTAATCCACTCCTCTTTTGCAAATATCTTCAGGTGTCTATTCTCATGCGACAGTTTGAGATCATCATTTTTAGCCATGTCTCAAGAAGTGCCAATGCATTCGTCGATATGGTCGCCAATGAGGTCTTGAACTGGCACTTGATACATCACACCTAAACTTGCATCAATGAACAAAGACATCCAATACATGTGGAAGTACCTACAACTAGGCATGTATAAACATCCATATCCTGAACCATATATTGATGACTATTTAACATCATGTGCAAGTTCATAACACTACACATAAAGCAAGTGACAAATAGTATAAATTATGTTTGGAAAGTCGGTCACACCCCGTTTTAAAAATATTTGGCCCAAACTTCAAAACCTTGTCACATCCAAACCATGCATCTTTTTAACGAACCATTGACACCACTATGATCAATAATATGATCTTTCCACAATGATGCATCCTTCTCCTTTATCTGTAGCATCCTCTCCAAGGAACATTTAGACACGAACCCCTTAGTTGTGTCATGCTTTAAGTTTATTTTCATTTCTACATTGTACATACCTTTGTCATGGAATTTACTATACTTGGTTATGTGCATCATTTTTAGAAAAGGAAAATAGAATCCACCATCGACAATAATTCCATATTTTTCCTAAGGTGTTAGCATGGAACTCGCCTCTCAGTACCACCATATCTCTCTTGTAAGAATATCCCTAACACCATTTTGCAACCCATACAATTGTCAATATCCTAGTTTTGATGTGCCATCAAGATCAAATCTCTGTACCACTCAATTTCCCCCATGGGTGTTCTCCCTTATAAACCCTCATTATAAATTGACACCCATGATGTCGATCCCCCCATAAGTCTCAAGAATCCCCCCCCCCCCCCCCCAAAAAAAAAGTAACTTGCATGAAGCCAATATTTTCATAGTTGTGCATTTACTCTCCTACTTTAAGCAATTAAGCAAAACCAAATTCCTCGGCACCAATTATAAAGAAGATGCACCACAAACATGTCATACCTCCATGAACATTAAACCCATCCACAAATCTCTTGTGTATCATCACCCTCTCTAAGATGACAATGGGGACCCATCCCCCAAAGACAACCAAGTCTATCCATTTATTCCTGTGGGAACACTCTGTCTAGCATTGATTCATGCGGCACCCATCTTCGCATTTGCAAATTAATATCTTCATTTTGGAAAATGTCTTCTACTCACTCAAACCATGGTAACCCAACCCGTCATTAAATTCACTCCCCAACTTACCAAATACTGTGAAAGTACCACCCAACATGCCCAAAACTGCGGGGACCCCAATCAAACATTCATTATATACAAATAGTTCTTCGTTTCACTTACACATGGGAACCAATAATGTTTTTGGAAATAACCTCCTAGTTGTTTTTTATCAATGACATTGAGTCTCCCGATACCTCACAATATTTCCTTTGTCAGTCACTACTCTCTCAAGTATTGTGTCCCTAACAAAGCCCTAATTTGCAGTCTGTTTCCCTATTTTACACTCTCACTTGATGTATGATACCATCATCTCTTCTATTTTATCATCAATCAAAGGAAGTATGAGCCCCACGATTACCATCCAACCTTTTGTTAGTTCAGTTAGTCACAAAAAGGGTTATCACATGATATTGGGTCATCATACAAGATCCTCATCTTGTAAGTAGTCTTCAACTCTCATCAATGCCATCCTCCTATTTTGAGATTTGAATAATAAATAGTGGTCCCTTGGGATTCCTTTCAATCACTATAACGAATTTCCTCAGACTGCATAAGGAGAGTCATTAGTGCTCCTTATTTCAGTAATCTCCCTTATGCTCTGCATCAATACATTTAATCTTATGAGTGGGAGTCATACATATTGAAGATAACATTATTCACATTTGAAAATTATTATAACAACATATCTAGCACAATGTAGTCTTCCAAGGCTCTACCAACATTCCAGACACCCACCCATCTGGAATTCTTCATATTCTCAATGGTTATGCTTCCTCAACACTAGTTACACAAATTCTAGGTTCATGTACTCTTGCATGATTTGAGTCCACCCTCATCTATGCCCACAACCATTTATGATACCCCTCGGTCTCTTCATTTTGTATCCACTATAGCCATTGTTACGAGCATGGGTATGCCCACCTCGTTTGTATAAAAACAACACACCAAGACATAAATCCATCAACAAACTTTCCCCATTTGGAAGGTCATTCTTGTCCACACAATTTGAAGAACCAACAGAGAGAACACAAAAGCAATGATGATGCATTATCAGCTCTGCAGTACCCTCCAAACCTCATACATAAAGGGGTATCTGTTGTAAAGAAAACTCATACACATGTGAAAATTTCATGAATTACATGGTAAATCATCATCAACATATCATATGCATCCATCTAGAGACATCTTCACAATATCCAAAGAGCATATTGATTCCAAAATGGCCCCAAAGTAGTCAAAATCCACAATTGCGCAGGTAAAACTTTGTTTATATGTGCTACAATGTGCATCTCCAGAACAACACCTATATTGTAGCGCATATTTTCCTGCAAGATTCGCGTGACTAACACAAACGACGGGATCTCACCCACCAGTAATGCATTGAAGGATCATGAAAGCCCCACTTATTCAAATAATTTGAATTTTGGTCTTCCACACACTTAGTTTCCTTAAATGGATTATTGGTGTAGTTTGGAGCCAAAACATGGATCATTGGGTTCACATTATGGTGTTGTTATTTCTTGTCCACCTTTTTCCTATAAACGAAATTCATGGGCATTCTTATTGGAAGATATTTTGAGTAAGTTTATACTATTGGAGTTGTGATTGAGCTTCTTCTTAGCTCACCTCTTCCCTGTTATCAAGCATTCATTGTAGCTCCCTTGCCTCCTTCCATTAAGGGGCAAGTTCTCTTCTCATTTGGTTCCTTAACCATTTTGCAAACATGTTTGGACAAGAAAGGCCTCCCTTAGGAATATTGTTTTCCTCCTTTTGGAGCTCACATTTCCAAGGTTTTGTACTAGCTTGACCATTGGAAAATATACAAGTGGCTTGACTCACATTGTTTGCTGGAGTTTGCACTCTCTGCTCCGTTTTCCATTTTATTTAGTTTTGTTATCATTTTTTGTTTTGTTTTGGTTTCCTCTAAAAATATTTTGCAGAATAACTTGGGTCACAATCCACCACCACAAAGGGGCTCCAAATACCGAGGCCTTGTTGCATCGTACAAGGCCTAGCCCCATTCAAAAGTAGGAAGGAACTCTTGTGCAATATTTCCCACAACATCAAACACTTGGCACATATGCTTTAAATAATCAACATTAAAACATATTGCTTCCACTAATTCACTTGACTCACATCAATAACATTTTTATTTGGTGAGTAATGTCAATTTATTATCAATAATTAGTTGTATCCCCTAATTTAACTCTTATTCAAGCATTTCTTCCACATCAAATATCAACAATTCTTATTCCATTTGAACAAATTCCAATTCATAATTAACCATTCTGATTTAATTCATATTCATATGCATGAATTCCATGAAAAACATAAGGTGAATTGATACACAACCTATCAACTCATCATCAAGCAAGGAATGTCAATAACTTGGGTTTCTCTCATCCCAAAATAAAAAATGCAAGCTAAATTTAACACACAATTATAATTTCCAAACTTGATCATGGAAACATTCCACTAAACACTCAAATTACAAACTCCTTAAATTCATTTATGCAATTTTTATAAACACATTGCAAACAAGAATAGTTACATTCATAGAAGTATTTTGTCAGATAGTTTGCGAGCCCATAGGCTAAAACCATCAAGGGGTTTTGACAAACAACTTGCACACAACAAAGCTACAATCATTGAGGCTTTTTTTCAAACAGTTTCTGTGCATAAGAAAATCCACAACCATTAAGGATGTTTTTTATTTAACATTATATGTGCAAGTGATATTTCTAGTTCTACAAGAAAGATTTAATTAATATGTTTAAGCCCTATTTTGTTCCACATGCATGGAGTACTAATAACCACTATCCTTATTAATTCAATCAAATAAACCAACAATTGCATATATTTCTTAAATTTAACAAATAACTATGCTTAACAAATTCCAAACTTCATAATGCAACACATAATTTGACCAACAAGTAAGGCAACAATCCTTAAAACAAAACACTACTGTTTACAATCACACTTATTATTACAACCTCAAGTTGAATGCCATCCAAATTACATGAATACCATTTTTAAGATATAAGTCTGAATGACATCTATACTATCACTCATGTCTATGCTAAACTCTTAAAAGAGTCATGGAGGAAATAATAAGCAACATAATATTGTAATTATTTCTAATATAAACATACTTAAACAAATACTACATTTTTTTTGAAATCAAGCAAAAAGGGACACACATGAAAGCTACGACCTTTGGAGAGTTTATTCAAACAATTCACATGCATTGGCTGTTAATTAACATATCGAGGCCATAAAAGCATTCCCATGGGCTAAGGTGGGTTCTGCAAAATTGCCTAGATTATGAAATCATTTTCTAAAAAACATTTTTTTAATGAAAGTGGGGTTCCATGGATATAAGGTATGAATACCCCATGATGTTATGGATAAATGTAATAGATATTTCTATAAACTCATTTTTCTAATCTCAGGTTAGTAACCCAGAATTTTCAACCAAGACAAATATAGATCTTGAAGTCCACTTGATTAATTTATGTAAGGTATCCTCAAGGCTCATAATATATACAACATAAATACTACTAAATACTAATAGAAATGAATGGCACAATCCAATAATACTTAAATTAAAATGTATTATATTTTGGAGTTTCAACAAGCACTTGGTCAACAAACCCATAATTTAGTTATTCATGTAAAATACGCTCAAATACGGTTTAGGAATTTCTACAAACACTTGGCCAACAAACATAAGATTTATTTAATTATTTAAATCATACCCAAATTGGAATTTAACTCTTTAAAATGCATTCTATGTTATGCAACCAAGTCTTGGAAATAGCATAAAAAGAGCAGAAATAGACAATAAGAGAGTAATCCACGCCTTAACAATGAAAAACAGAGATAAATATCAATCCTCTTCAAGGGAGGAACCACCTTACACAATGTACTGAGTACACAAGACAAGATAAGACACTATGATGACTAAAATGATAATATCTCCTTCCTATACAGAGGAGATAAAGGTGTACAATAAAAACTAATAGACCCACTAATAGACCCAAGCCGACATAGATAATATGTAATGAACCACAATATAGGGAGTAATATTGTGCCACACTATATGGTGTAATGTGTCATCATTAAGGGCTTAACATGCCCCCCTCTTCAAACGTGGTGTCCTCAATGCTGAAGTGGTTCTGGATGTTGTTGTATAAAGGACTCATCTTCCTATGTTGAATCTTCCATGGGTAAGTTCTTTCATTTAATGAGATACTATGAAATTGATCGATTTCAAAGCTATCTAGTTCGTATTTCAGTAATTTCTTCAGGCTGCAAGATTATTTTTCCTTCCTCATCAAGTTCTGGTAATATTTTTTGAACTTGTAGCTTGTCATTGATTACCTTCTTTAAACATGAAACATGGAAAACTAGATGGACTAGTGAAGATGCAGGTAGTTCCAATTTGTAGGCCATACTACCAATATTTTGTAAGACCTTATAGGGACTGTATTATTTAGGTGATAATTTATTATCCTTCTTGGTGTTCTTTAGGGACATCTGTTTGTATGGTTGTAGTGTTAAAAAGACCAAATCCCCCACATTAAATATTCATACACTACGATGTTGATATGCTTGTTGTTTGATTCAATTTTGTGCTAGATTTAGGTTGTCCCTTAAGAGTTGAAGAACTTGTTGTTGATGATCCATGTGGTCTTCCACTGCTTAAACCTTAGAAGAGTTTCTTAGTGAATATTTGATGGATGGTGGATGATAGCCATAAAGTGCCATAAATGGGGTCATTTTTGATGATGTATGGAAGGAAGTGTTATACCACCATTTTTCCAAGGGTAACCACTTGACCCATTATGTTTGTTTATCAGTTGCAAAACATCAAAGATACCCTTACAAACATTTGTTTATTATCTTTGTTTGTCCATCGGATTGAGGGTGATAAGATGAGATATGAGCCAGTTGAGTACCCAAACAAGAAAATAATTGGGTCCAAAAATTTCCAGTGAACATGGGATCCCTGTCACTTACTATAATATTTGGAGTACCATCTAGTTTTCTCACCATCTCCATAAAAGAATTGGTGACCATGATTGCTTTGAAGGGGTGAGATAGTGCACATAAGTGTGCATATTTAGTAATTCTATCAACAACCACCATGATGACACTCTTTCCTTCAGACTTTGGTAAACCTGTGATAAAATCCATCGAGACCTCTCTCCACCTTTGGTTTGGAATGGAAAGTGGTTGTAGGAGACTAGGGGTCTTAATTGTTTCCACTTTATTTTGTTTGCAAACCAAACATTCTACCACAAATTTTTGAATGCCAGTTTTAAGACCATCCCAAAAAAAATATTTCTTTACCTCATGGTAGGTTTTTAAGAAAATTAAGTGCCCTCCTATCAGTGAAGAGTGGACTTCAGAAAGTACCTTTTGCTTGCACAAGGAACTCTTACCAAGATATAAGCGATCCTTGTACCATATCAAGTCATCTTTCCACCTAAATGTATTCTAGGCACTGGGATTTGACTACAGCTTTTGAATAAATGTCCATATTTTTTCGTCATTTTTCCATTTGTCCATTTCTTTGGCTATCCAATCTATTTGGATGATCGAAATATCATAGAGTAATGCTTCAACATCCTCATATTTCCTAGAGAGTGCATCTGCGACAACATTTTGCTTCCCCTTTTTATACATGATTTCAAAGTCATATCCCAACATATTTGTCGCCCATTTTTGTTGTGCACTCTTCTGAAGATAACCTTTGTTCCAAGAAGTATTTAAGGCTATCATGATCATTTTTAACCTTGAAATGTCTCCCTATAAGGTAGGTGTCACATTCCCCAATTTTGCAAAAACAATTTTATATTATTTGAGGAACAATATGTTAAATTTTATGCTAAGTTGTAATTGATGACCCAGTGGCGTCAAGGATATTTAATGAAAATTATGAATATTTTATTTATAAATAAATAAAGGAGGAGTTAGGAGAGTTGTTAAAAGAGTGTTTACTGGTCAAATTGGTGGAGGAGACTGGGTGGAGATCAAACTAACATGTGGAAGCATCTNTACATTTGTGGTCATGATTCCCCAAGAAAGTGGAATCAGAGCAGGTGGCTCAATTAATGAAAACTGACCCAAAAGACCTAGGCATCTTTATAAAAATTCGCATTGAAGAGAGTTGGGCTGCTCATTCTGGAGAAGTGATCATTCAGGGTGAATGAATGTACTTTAGATAAATTCAATGGAAGGGAAATCTGGAAAGGGTTTGAGGGGATAACTGTTGATTGATCTAGTTGCATATTTTAAGCTGAAGATCATACTACTGAGAGCAGAGTGTTTTACTAAGGTATTGAACTAGTCAGTTAACAGAGGGTTCTACAGTTGCATTCTCCACCCAGTTCTCAACCAAGAAGACTAGGAACATGCTCGGGGGTCCTGAGGAGGTGTTGTTTGAGTGCTCTCTAGGAGATTGGTAGGGAGGAATGGCCTCCTAAAGCTGTTGTCGTCTTGTCCTCAACAGGTTCTATGTTATTTTAGTTTATTTTTTTTAGTTAAATAATCTTAGTTTATCTGCTATATGAATGTTAAAAGTTCAGAGTTTGTAAAATGTTAGATTTAGTATTCTTATTAGATTGTTTAGAAATGAAACTGGTTTAGAGAATAATGAAATAGAAAGATTATAAATTTCTAAAGCTGTTTTTTTCCACGCCTGGAAACCAGGTCGTACTCTAGCACAGTTAGAATGCTTTAAGTAGATGAAAGAATTTTTAAGAGAATGAAAATAGTTAATAGTATTTGAATCTATAGATAGCAGAGTATAATTTATTTCAATGTTAAAATATAATGAAAAACAGTGTTATGGTTTAATTGTGTTTACTGTTTTACTTAGTGTAACTAAATAAAAATGCAGGAAAAGCAAATAGTAAACTACACTAGAGTTACAGTAATAGTATACTGATACAAATAAATTTTTATAGAAGATAACAGCTAAGTATATAAACAAGTTATTAACCACACAGTATATCTTTTTAAACTATTAACTAAATCATAAAATATTACTTAATAAAAACCAGATTAGGGTTATGTTTATAAACCCTTATTTATGAAAAATAAACAGAGTTCTAGAGTTAACTTTCTATTCTTTACAGAGCTCTGAATAATTCTAAGTTACAGAATAGTAAATAAGATAAAAGTAATTATAGACATTAAAAGAAATAAAGCTAACAATTACATAATTAGGAGCTATTTATTTTTAACAGACAGGCTTATAACCTGTGAAAGAAAAACTTGAGGGTCAAAACCCTAACAACTAATTTATCCAACTATAAATTTAATCTATTTAAGTTTTAACCATTGACATTGTTAACTGTGTAAGCAAACTTAAAGAGAAGACTATGATTTATGCTGTAGACTGTTTATAGTCTTATTCAAAAAAAAACCTTTTAAAATAGTAAAATAATACATTATTTACAGGTTAACAAAATCACTGCAAAAATGAGACAGAACTCCAAGATTTACAAAGTCTTTCTTTATAAAACCAACTGTATTACATTGTCGGTCCATAAGGATAAAACTAAACAAAATACATATCACAGCTCAAGGGCTAGTATTACCTAGCATTAACAGCAAGGGTTTTAAAGTAAACTAGAGTAAACATCATACTAAAACCTCTCAACAAATGAAGAAACCGAAACATACTTCCAAACACTATGTTTCTCCTTCAACAACCCTCATTGCAAGTAGGGAAAAACCCATATTTGAAATCAGGGCTTACCAGTTGGGGTCACGAGTCCAATTGAAGCCAGCCGTTGTGTTCTTTCCACTGAATATTGGAGTTGTCATGGGTTCTTGTATCAAGCACATTACCGAGCGTTAGCACAAAGCTCAGCTTCTAAACTTAAAAACCCTAACTGTATTATTAAATTGACAAAGAGTTTCCATATTAAGAACCGAGTTGTCGTACCTGCAAGTAAGGAGAGAATTCGGGCAATGAAGAAGCTATCACAGCTTTAGCAATTTACACAGGGAAGTATTCGAGCCTGTACACTAACCCTGGAGTAGAGACAGTGTCAACAAGCATAATATTTACAAAACCGTGATGAGCCACAAGACAAACCGAATTGAAACCATGAACAGGACGAGAGCCAAACACTTAAACAAGTAACTACTTGTGAAGTAAGGTTCAAAACCACAAAGAATCGTGACCAAGAATGAGTAATAAGACAACAACAACAACAAATACAAGCTACAAAGCAAGCAAGCAGAGGAACATACTCTCATGGGCGCCAAGAAAAATACACAGAGCAGCACGCAGGCCAACGAAACCCTCGGAGTAAAAATGACAGGTGAATAGGGTTTTCCAAGTCTTTTAAGTCACCAATGCATGGACGAGAGCAAACCACAAGCCCTCCAAATATTTCCAACCACACAAGGGTCATATCTATAGTCAATCTGTGTTTCCATTTATCAAATTATTGCAATGATCAATAAACCAATTATGTAATCGACTATGGAAGGGATATATGAATATTCACAAATGAAAACATAAAATTATATATTGTAATCAATAGTATCAAGGTCTATGATAATTTTTATCAATGATTCTATGTCGTTGACCATAGAGTAAGGTCGTAAAAATCTTGCCATGGTAACAATTCCAAGGTCGACCATAGTTTACACTTTTCTAGATAATAATTTGCATGCAAAACGACCTTAAAATAATTACATATTATTTGAAGCTCAAACTATATTGTTTGCAATCGATGGTTTAAGATTAGTTACAATTGCTAATCACTAATATTCATAATTTGACTATAGAGTAAAGGAGTTTAAACCATGTCAATTAAACAATCATGAGGCTCGACCATAGGGTAAACTTTTACAAATAATGTTTTTGTATGCTGAACTTTCCAATGACAATAATAATGAATCTTATCATTATTTGCAAAGTCAATTGTGCTTACTTGGTTCTAGCATAGTTTAGGAACCTTTGTTATAATGTTTCACTTGATATAGACCTTAGATTAAAAGTTCTAGGTAGTAAAATCTACTATAGATGTTACTATAAACTACAACATATTATAAGTGGGGCAACATTATAATAGTAATATTACTATGGAGTAAACCATGCACAAGGTTTATAAATTATAGGAATAACACTGATAACGTATTTACCTATGATTTAAACTTTATAAAAATGATGGTAGGTAGTATTCCATCTTCAGACGATGTATCTAGTTACAAGAACCAAATTTATAATGTCATGGAAATTTCCAGGTAGTAATATCTCTATAGGATGCAAGTAACATTTAGATTGGTACATTATAAAATAATGTGGTATTGTATGTTGCTACAATAATACATGCAGCAAGGCGATAATATAAGTACTGGAGTTTATAACTTGATGCTTAGCATATGTACATACAAACATTAGGTTAATAATTTATGTGGCTAGTAAGATAGAGACAAAATAGAAACATGTACTCTATTGGAAATTTTTACCTTCAAGATTTATAGGAGTAATTTCATGAATAAATGATAGTACTTTTAAACATAACATTAGTGTTATAAGTATGTTAAAATAGAAATAATTGTATGGCGAAGAACTTGAGCTCTAAGCTCACAGTAAGTATCTTTTGTTTAGCTAAGTATGATAAAGTTAACAATCCTTATGACTAAACATTGAATACTGTCGTAGAAACAAAGTCCATAGAAGACAATTACCTTACCTCATCAGAGCTTGCTTTAGAATAATCAGTTTATTTACTAGCATATTAACATGCAACAAAAATACTTCTTTCTACGTTATGAATTAAACTTCTACTTGATCGATCGTTACCTGTTGAACCTGTAAGAACCAGCAGTCCATCTGCGTTAGCATAATGCTAAGTAAGCCCAAGTTTTCTGTTAGCTGGAATATTTCACCTTCTGCAGACAGTAAGATGTTCCACTGGTCTGAATGGTTCAGATCCAAAACAAATGAAGGACAAAGGTTGAAGACCCTCCCTGGACTCCGTAGATACCTGAAATGTGATGCTTCGATAGTAACCTTGTGTACCTGCAATCAGATTAAACACACAAACACATCAAAGATGCCAGAATATAATCTACTAATCCATGTTAGTGACTAAGGAATCTAACAACATACATGTGAAATCATAGAACAACAGTAATGTGGGACAGAAATCAGCTTTGCATTAAGATAAAATAGAGAACTTTACAACCAATTAAGCCTTAGTGTTGACATGCATCTCCATGAAACCAAGCACTCTCATCCTCATAAGCTCCGACTTTTGCTCTCTATGCTCTTCAATGGCTTGGGCCAAGTAATCAATCCAACAACATAACAATACCTTAAGAGTTCTCCCCTCAACCATGGACATGAGCTTGTATTTATAAGGCTCAATGGATAGGGATGGTTGAGATATTAGTGGATGAGGTGGCCTCTAAGATCCTAGGATGAGGTATATCGAGATCAACTGACCCACAATGATAGGGATAAGGGAGGACATGAGGCTCATCATCTAGAAGCCTCGATAATCTTCTCTTTTTCCCATTTTACCTAGGGTACCACTTTTCTCCTTCAATGACACAGCGGTTCAGGTAAGAAACGCTTATGGACTAAGGGCCATAAGCGGTGGCACTACTTGTGGATAACAAGGGATAGGTGATGCAAGCAAGGTACCACTCTTGGGCAAAGGGGAAAGCGTGGTGCTAAACACTTTTGTGAAAGATTGACAAATGGTATGAGTTTCCACTCCAAGTGCTAGGATTAAGGGAAAATAGGTATGTCAAAGGTCTTATCACATGATGGTGACAGGTTTTTGGTATAACAGGATGCCCCCCAAAGCATGAATCTTAGAGGGATACGATAAACGAGACCTTTGAGAGAACAAGTCATCACTACGAGGTGAAAATGTCGAATCGATCGGAGCTTGTTGTCAAGAAGGAATTTGTATTACATCAGTATGTTGACTCATAGACACAAGTAACCAACCCATGGCTGCAGACCAATACAAGGCAGATCCATGAGAGGAATAAACAAGCATGGCTACTAGAATACAATGTAGATCCATGTGATAGAGGACTTAAAATTGGACATAGCTACCAGACATACAATGTAGATCTATGTCATACAGACACAAATTTGAGCATAGCCATGACCATACAAATGTGGATCCATGATGGATATGCAAAATTCCATCGCAACCTGGGGAAAAGCAATGAGCGCTTTAAACAAATACCCAGGGTCTTCGTCTCATCTTCCACAAAGTACGATTCTATCCATGTGATTACAATGATCTAAAGTTGAACATGGTAGAAACCACTTGATTACCGGCCAATGATATGAACCGTTAACAAGTACGAGGGAGATCACCATTGATGTCAATGATTCCCAAGGTACTCTAGTACAATCTACTGAGTGCGAATAGATGTCCTGATATCAAACACTCATTCGATTCTATTGATCAAAGGCCAATGATGTGAACCTATGTCGAGAGTGAGAGAATCTATCATTAAAGCATACAGATCTCAAGGTACTAAATATTGTTTCTAAGACTATTTCTCGGATGATGAGTTGATGTCGACGGGAATAGTCTCGTCGAAGGAGGGCCATGATGAGTCCCACATCGATGACACGAAACTCGGAACATAGTTCTGGAATGATGTGAATGTAGTAACCATAAGACTGACTCAAAAATACTGACATAAGAAGATTTTGTAGACTGCAAAGGTAAAACTTCTTCAAATCCCCTTTGAACATTGGGCAGCACGACAAAAAGACTTGGCAGCATGACTGAACGGGACAAACACACAATGCGACAGTGGACAATGCATTCTTTTGAAAGACTCAAAGGAGTGACATGACTCATGAAATTGGATCGTCACAAAGATCAGCTGAATACCCAATTGACTGAAATGATGTGCAGACAAGTGCCATGTTCAAAGGTAATGACAAACAACTGCCATTATTTACAAAATGATTCCCTTCCCATTTCCCCCATCATGGTTGATGAGTTCCTCTTTTCGGTTTTATGAGTTCTAAGAGGGTAACAAACACTCGATATAGCTTGTCTAAAGACAAGTCCATAATCATATATTTTATGAACCTGAGAGAGGAGGGGTTCATTCCCAAAACAAGCCTCTCAATGTTTAATTTAACGAGTCCACTGAAAGAAAACTCGGTATCATTCATGTTTAGAGAGTCTGAACAATTACGGAAGAAGACTCCAAAGGGATCCTTTTTCCTATGATTTAGTCCCTAAGGCCCGAAAAAGTATAAAATCATACCTTAGGGAACTCTTCTAGTCATGATTGACTGGAGTGTTCCTTTTTCATAAATAGTCCTATCCAAACCGAAAAAGAGATAACCTACCGTCGGATGGACGACTTTTCAAATACTTTAATGAGCGTGAAGAAGACAAGATCGCTCGACAATCTTTTCATATTTAGGGAGCCTAAAAAGAGTTTAAAGAGAACTCCATGAGGTGTCTTTACACAATGTCACTTTTTACAAGACTGGAAAGAATCAGAAACGGACTCGACGATATTTTTGTGTTTAAGGAGCTTGAAAAGGAGGTGAAAAGAAGACTCCATGATGCTTCTTTACACAACGTTAAATTTTTACGAGCCTGGAAAGAAACTGAAATGGACTCGGACCTTTGATACTAGGTTTTAAAGAGCATGACCAAATTTTCGTAATAAACACTCATCGACCTTTTCCGTTTTATGAAATTGCGAAAAGCCGTAAACAAACTTCCAAAGATTTTTCTATAGTTCTCTTATCCTGCAATCAGCTCAGAAACAAGTGTTAAAGGCATTTATAACTAGCATTAAGGGATTATGATAGATAAAATTTGACTAAAATATGATTTTATATCAAAACTATAGTATGTCAGACCCAAAAATGCCTATATAAGTAGAAAATCAAATCATTTCTAAATAGTAAAAAATCAAATCATTTCACTATTTACCCATAGCGGAGAGCACTTGGAGTACTTTCTTAGCCAGATCTTCAGCAACTGATACCAGGAGTTCCCACCGTCTATTTTGAGCACCACCAGTTGTAGGTAACAGCTAAAAGCCTACTCTTTCATTTCATATCATTTATTTTGAGTTTTGGTGGGGTTTTGGGCTCATATGGCAAGCCCTGAAACCTTAAAAGCAGGCACCGTGCCTACTTCTTGTGGGATACGCGGTACCACCTGAGAACTGTGCCTATAACATAGTTGACAAGTAGTGCCACTGCCTGTCTCCAATGGTGCATAGGTGGTGCCGGCCATGGAGATTTCAAACTAATAGCATGAGCAATATAAAGTCATTCTTTTGATTTTTAATGATTAAAGATGATTCTAATGCATGCTATGATTGTTTTTGACAGGTATTGGTTGCTCAAAACATGGTGATATGGAAAGAAAGAACACATGACAATGATGATGATTTTGCTGAGATAAATGCGGGTTGTATTTCCACATTATGGGACTCTAGGATCCTGAAGTTCTTCTAGACCCCAAGCATGGTGTCACATGAGCGGTTATTGGAACACATACTGCGGATGTGGAATCTAGAGCAGTAGTAATTTGAGGTGGGGACCCATATTCTTACAGTGGAAGTAGAGGACATCTACTTCTTGACTAGTCTCTTGAGATAGGGTTCCCCCATATCACTGATAGGTTCCCATGGAGGGGACATTACCACTCGAGAGCTTATAGATCGTCATTGTGTTCCAGGGATGAGGACATTGGGGAAGAAAATCCCCATCAGAGCACTAACAGATGGGCCCCTACGGACCGTCCTATTTACTATGCAGAGGGTGGCTAGGAGTTAGGGTGTGCACCAGGATTCTAGGGCACACATGTTGTATGCCATAGAGGCCATGGTACCCACAGTATTCAACTGGGTGAAAGCCATGCTTCCCATATTCAAAGATCAGCTGACTAAGTGTCAGCAGGGAGAGCTAAAGCAATTGGGATTTGGCTCCATTTAAGCCTGCTTCTTCTTCGAGCGGGTTCCATAGGTGAGACCTCAGGTGGTCTTCCAGAGTCTAAGAGCGTGGGACCACCGTATGCCGAGGTGGGTCCAGGTCATGGCTCGTACATGAGCAGGTAGGGGAAGGGTGAAGTTCGATGACCCGTTCTTTAGATGGCTTTGAGATCAGATCCTCATGGTTGAGGATCATGCTTATGTAGGTAAGAACTTCACCAAAGATCCTGACCTACCACTCCCACCTGGCGAGCATTGGGGTGACATCGATAAGAAGTAAGAAAATCCAAAATGGATGAAATGTTTTTTATGTTTTTTAATGTTTTATAATTTTTATGTTAAGTGACGAGACCTATATATTCTCATGCAGATGTTGGAGTAGCGCGACCTAGAAGAGCTTCTCCATTAGACAGGTGAGCTGGAGCCTGCTTTGTACCATAGAGTGATCATATCACCGGGGAGCTAGAGGAAAACCTGGAGAAGATGACCTTGGATATCCCAGATGCTGCCATTGATGATCTCCTGATGAGATATCAGAGATCCACAACGGGAGTACTGGGTCGGTTTAGTAGGCTGCTACGTAGAGTAGCTCGAGTAGTGATGTGCTATCACGAGCACCACTAGTGTATTAGATATGTACTGAAAGCTGACAGCTTCAAGATTTTGTATGATGATTTTTTCTGAAATCCTACGTGCTTCAGATGAGGTCTCGGGATCTATTTTTTGTAAACTTTTTGTATATATATATATACATACTTTTACCTGGTGTTTATATGTCTCAAATGGGAAATGTATTTTATATGAGTTTTATGTGTCTTTGAATGTTTATTTACAATGTACCATGTTTGATTTCAATGTCATGAATGGGCAATATGCCAATCTAGGATGTAATTATCTAATGAGTCAGTAACTACATTATGTTCCCTAGGGATATGCCTATAAGTGATGGTTTCAAATGATCTTTCTAGTAAACGTACTCTTCAAAAGAGGCGGAGGAGTACATGGTTTCTAATGGTGTAAACATGGTTTAAATGGAAAACCACGAGTTGTGAGTCCATCAAGACTACTAGATCACGAACATCCTGGGAGGCAGCTTCAGTCAGAAGATTGATGACCGCTTCATACTCGGCGATGTTATTAGTAACGGGACCTATACAAACCGCTCCTGAAATGACCAAATCTTCAGCTGGGGAATAGAGGACCCAAGCAGCCAAGGCGAGATTCAAGGTGTAGCGGTAAGAACCATCAGCGAAGCCGTAGAAAGCCATCTGCATTACCAAAACATGGTATAAATAGATGCAGAATCTAAACTCAAAACCATCTTGAAAATACTAAAAGCACACTGAAATTCAATCAATATACATATATACAAGATACTATCCAAGAAAGACCTAGGCATAGTACCTTTTCAGGTACAAACCATTGCAAGGCTACCTCAAAGGGATTCCATCATAATCAACGAGCTCGTAAGCTCCTTTCTCTAACACCTTAGAAATAACGAAAGGTCCCTACCACATGGACTCAAACTTACCCTTCCCTAGTTTGTCATATCTCTGATCATAAGTCAAGACTAGGTCACCCTCGTTAAAGACACGAGGTTGGACAGATTTATCATACTGTGCCTTGACACATTTCTTATGTGCCACATTATCTAAGGCAACATCTCTCCGAGTCTCGTCAAGGTTATTCAAGTACAAAAATCTTTCTTCCTCTGTGGAAGTGTCTAGGAGAAGTTCGACGGCAAGTTGTAAAGATGGAATCTAACATTGAATCAATAAAAAAACTTCGAGTCCATAGACAAGCTGGAATGGTGTGAAACCAGTGGTTGTTTTCATAGAAGTCTGATAATCCCAAAGAGCAGAGAAAAGAACATGGTGCCATTTGGATTTATGATCTCCAACCATCCGACAAAGCATATTTTTCAAAACTTTGTTAATGGAATCTACCTGACCATTAGCTTGTGGATAATATGGCGTAGAGTTTTCATGGTGAAAACCTAGCTTGGAACTTAGTTCCTCCATAATTTGATTACGGAAATGGGATCCGTGATCAGTAACGATGGACTATGGGACTCCAAATCTATCTAGATATGATTGAACAAGAAGAGAGCGATAGTCTTACCATCTTCTGCATATGTAGGAATGGCCTCAACCCATTTTGTGAAATAATCAATGGCTACAATGATGTAACCATGCCCCCCGGCTGAGGAAGGATTACAATGCATGAAGTTAATCCCCCATTTGGTGAATGGGCCAACGGAATGACAGGGTGTAGTGGAGCAGGATGGGTGCACTTCATGTGCTCCTGATCGTGGAGATTTTCCTACACTAAAACCATAGCGATGGTAGTAGCAGAGGCAGCAATATACAAGAGGAAGTCCTTTGAATAATACAGGGGGTATATCACGGGTGAATGAGTTAGAGCATGCTTAAGATTATCAAATGTGCGTTGGGCCTGGTCATCCCAGAAGAATGGAGTGTTCTTCTTGAGGAGACGCATATAAACGTGCATTTTCTCTGCAAAATTGCACACGAAACGGTGGAGAAAGTTTGCATTCCCTTGCAAACTTTGGATTTCCAGGAGATTAGTTGGGGATGGTAGATCTAAAATGGCAGCAATTTTCAAGGTATTGATATGGATGCCATATTTGGATACCACAAAACCTAGCACACATCCCGTCTCAACGTAAAAAACACATTTATGCGGATTGAGCCATATATTATAATGACGACATCTCAGGAATATCTCTCTAAGATGACCAGGATGGTCCTCCCATTGCTGTGACGAGCAGGGAGGTCATCAAGGTATGGTTCAACAATATTTTTAATATCATGAAACGCATAGGACATCGCGTGCTAAAACATGGCTCCAGCATTTTTGAAGCCAAAAGGTAACTTCTAATATGCAAAGGTTCCCCATGGGAAAATGAATGTCGTCTTATGCTGATCAGAGGGTAATATATCAATCTAATTATAGCCATAGAAGCCATCCATAAATGAAAAGATGACACTTCCAGCACAATTGTCAATAATCTGATCTATGTGTGGAGTAGGAAAGTTGTCCTTAGGACAATTTTTATTAAAATCCCAAAAGTCAATACAAACTCTAATGGTGCCCTACTTTTTATTAACAGGGACAATGTTCGATACCCATTCCGTCAGGGGTACAAGATAAATAAACCCAACTTTGAGAAGTTTCTCAATTTAAACATTAATAGCTGCGGCCTTCCGAGGATGGACTTGCCTTAGTTTTTTCCTGACAGGTTTAGCCGTGGGATAGGTTTTAATCTCATGGACCACAATGGATGGGTCAATCCCTGACATCTCTTCATAAGACCAGGCAAAAATATCACAGAATTCTTTAAAAAGTTCCTTATAGGC
>LPNX010915202.1:343623-368018 GCA_001517045.1 Pseudotsuga menziesii | reverse complement strand
TAATAAAAAGGGGCATCTACCACTTCTACTTGAATGGAAACATTTTTTCCCCCCGGCTCGACCGCTAGGGTTGATATGAGACCATGGGGTTGGAAACCCCGTCCGTCAAAGGCTTTAAGGGTCGTAGGTGATGTTACAATATCAGAAGAGTCGGGAGCCTTCCAACAAGAAAGAGACAAAGCCAAGGTTGAAGCTCCTTCATCTAGTACCATTTGAAAAAATTTCTTTCCCACTATGTTCATAATGATCTAAAAAGCAAGTTTATGCAGTAATCTAGGCTTATAGTTCTCGACATTGAAATGAATCAAGTTAGTATTATCAGGGTCTAAAGATCCTAATGCTATCAACAAGTTTTTGCACCGTGTAGGGCAACTTTGGAGTACTTCTAAGATAGACATTGCACAAGGTGCTTGAGCGAGATCTTCGACCACATTATAAAATTGAGTAGCTTGAGAATTAGAGTTAAATATTGCCTTCCGAAGAGTACTCTTAGGTGCCCTACTTTTTATTGACAGGGACAATGTTCGATACAAACTCTAATGGTGCCCTGCTTTTTATTGACAGGGACAATGTTCGATACCCATTCCATCAGGGGTACAAGATAAATAAACCCATCTTTAAGAAGTTTCTCAATTTCAACATTAATAGCTGCGGCCTTCCGAGGATGGACTTGCCTTAGTTTTTTCCTGATAGGTTTAGCCGTGGGATAGGTTTTAATCTCATGGACCACAATGGATGGGTCAATCCCTGACATCTCTTCATAAGACCAGGAAAAAATATCACGGAATTCTTTAAAAAGTGCCTTATAGGATTTAGATTCATCTGCTGAGCAGTTCTTCCCAACATGAACATGCTCGATAGTATCAGGCTTGGATGATATGTTAATCAAATTCATCTGAGTAATGTTGCAAAGGTTTCCTTGAGAATCTGTATCTTGCAACAATATAGGACTTCAGGGTATGTTGACAATATTAGTAGGAAACAAGGATGCAAAATCATGGCTAACCGAACTGGTGTTGGGGAGGAACATGGATCTATGATGGTGATCCTACCAAATGGACTCATCCATATTCATGATCTCCATAATGGACTCATCAGAAGGGAAAGTCTCATAGAGATAATCTAGAATAGGGAGAGAAGGCTCTAACCAATACGGTAAATGGTAAGGATCTGAAGCCACTAGATGAAGGTCATCCATGTGATCATTGGAAAAGGTTTGAATGGTGTCATACAGTGCTTCATGTGGAATCAACGAGGTAGACTCAACAACTTGTTTACCCTTGGGCTCATAATCAAATGAGGCGATTATATGGACTGTTGTGGTATCCATGTGTTACGGAGAGAAATTCCTATGGCTTGGGGTACCACAACAGATATCTTGACTCCAGAAATCAATCCTTTCCAATATGCAATAGAAATTAAATGTCTAACACTAAAGGATCAGACCTCGTACCTTATTCCGGATGGTTGAAGTAGATCCCCGTTGAGCTTTCCAATCTTCATCTTGAATTGATCTGTTACTTCCTCAACAACAAGTAAACAATAAAAGCATTCTATATATCATGGTGTTAGATCTATTCTAGCATATATAATCAATAATGTAAAAGCATTTGACATGATCCCATGGATAAATTATTCATTCAAATGCACATCATTGGACAGGAAAAGATATTTCTATTAATATAAATCAAAGATTACAAGATACAACCTTTGACGGCATGTCTGCGAACCAGAGAAACTGAATCCCCCACTTGGGCCTCCACCACTTCAATCCTCCATCTCTCGATAGCAATCTCACAAGAAAAAGGAAAGCTTGGGAAGAACACAAAAGTGCTCCAAGGGACAAAGGGATGCAGACTCAAGCATAAGTTCCGCAACAATGGACTATAGTTTCGTTGCTCTCAATTCTCTCTTATGCCTTCAATGTACCAAGGCGTTCCTTATATATCTTTTCAAAGGGGTAATGAAAGGTCGAATCCGAGCGATCTCAAGGCATATAGAAGGCCAGGAGTCAAATGAGTCAGATCCATGTCAAGGAAAAATCCAAAAGGATTTGGATTATGCACACATCTTGATGTACGCGGTTATATGGGTCAAACCCACGTATGTACGTGCTTATAGGGTTAAAATTCACGTATAGATTTTTTCATGTGTTTTTAGGGATGATCAAGGAAACATCAAAGGACAAAAAGTGGTCCATAGGGGTTAAGGATTTTGCAGTAGGACAGGGGAAGGCCATACAATGTGTGATTCACCTGGAGTGGTGAAATATGCTATAACAGATGCCCCCTAATGTATGATATCAGAGGGGTTATACGATGTCCGAAATACATTATAAGTCCATCCTAGAAGTGAAGTGATGAAGGATCCCAAATGGAAGACCAGCCACCCAATCAACATAGTACAATAATACAACTCTGCATATAAGTGCAAGTACATATAGTAGTCCCAGATACATAACAGTACAATGGCCATGAATAGGAATGATACATGATGTCATATATGTGGTCATAGCCACGTACAATATACATAGATCAGAATCTCCATGATGAAGATATAAGAAGGACCATGATCTCCAAAATGGCTGAAGATATATAATACATCAAGATCTCCATAGTGGCTGGAAATGTCTGACATATACTGGAATCAAGTCACGAGAGCTGAAATCTCATGAACACTGGCACGATCAAGGAGGTAGCATATAAGAGATGCCACCAATATGGAAAGTCTTCTACACAAACTGCTACGAGTACATGTCCTACTATGCGAATAGAGGTGTCTAGGTTGAACATAGTAGTCCATTGTCTGATTACCAATCATTAATGTATACCGTTAACAGACGCGATATCACCCACCAATGATGAAAATGGGAATCAAGGTACTAGAGTGAAAACTAACAAGTGTGAATAAATGTGTTGAGGTCGAACACTTGAGAGGATCCATCGATCAGGGGACATTGATGTATTCCCAAGAAACTGTCGATGGCGAGAGAACCTGCCACTGATGACTGCAAGTCTCAAGGAACTCAAAATGACTCTAGATTCCAATCCCAGAATAAATGATCTGAAGTCGATGGGATGAAATCCACTGGAAGGATGGCATTAAGGCATCCCCCATCATCCAACACGAGGTACTCAGCAAAGTTGTATAATGTGGAAGGACTTGATCATAAGGTGAACGAACCAGTAACTGTACTGGGAATGGCCGATATGCAACGTCAAGATAACTGAGGAATGGCCGATATGCAACGTCAGGTTTCAACTTCCTTTGAATAAGAGAATAACGGCATATGGTGACTGAATGAAGGCAGCATAGACTTGATATACAAACTAGGACATCTCTGTGACACATGAGGCATCAACAAAGGCTCCATGGGGACTGGAAGCTTAACCAGTCAGTGGAGAAAAACTCAGATAAACGAGTACAACTCCTAAATTCAAACTATAACCCAACCAATGAATGTGATATACAATGCTCTGTTCAAAGGCGACACGAATCGACAGCTGCCAAAGATAACATCTTTCCTTGTACGGATTTTTGGTTTTTTGGTTTTTTTGGACTTTTTCAGTTATTTGAAAAGCTTGAAAAAAAATAAACTAGATTTATAGTTACAGACTAGGAGGAGACGAGTGTCATGAGGGAAAACAAACTAGTTCCAAGTAGTGGAACATACCTATGCTCAATGCAAGGATACATGTGTAGGATATCGACACTTGGGGGAAAATCCCCTCCTAGTAAAAAGGGAAACAAGCTGTGAAGGATATAAAAATGGCTCTGCATGGCTAGACATGAGACAAGCTTGGGCTATATGGCTGAAACACAATGTCAAGGGAGCCGGCATAAAGCTCAATGAGGTAGGAAAATCTCATGATAATGCATTCACAACTTGACATGAGGGAGTCCTGAGGGAAATAGGCCATCATAAGATCAAGAGGAGTATGAGGCTCTTGCGAAATGTCATGGCAGTACTATACAATGGACTCCCACACCCTAAAGGAGAAAACATTGGCATGGACACCAAATACAAATAAGGCACTAACTAGGGTACCCATGTAAGCTGAAGCTCTACCACTCACATCATGTCACTTCAATGCACCAAGGGGTTCCTTATATAGCTTTTCAAAGGGGTAATGAAAGGTCGAATCTGAGTGATCTCAAGGCATATAGATGGATAGACAGACTTATCGTATTGGACCTTAACATGACGCTTATTAACCTCTAGAACCTCCAAGGCATCTCGACGCTACTCATCAAGTTGCTTGAGGTGAACCAAACGCTCCTCCAAAGGTGGAGTGTCTAGTAAGAGTTCCACAGCTAGATTCAAGGAAGGAATTTTGCATTCAACTGACAATATCGACTCCACTCCATGCACAAGCTGATATGGAGAAAAACCAGTGGCAGTCTTAACCGCGGTTCGATATGCCCACAAAGCAGGATATAACATAATGTGCCAATTCGTCTTGCTTTGTGTGATGGTTCGTTGGAGAGTGGATTTGAGTGATTTATTCATTGGCTCTACCTATCCATTCACTTGGGGGTAGTAAGAAGAGGAGTGCTCTTGCTTATTCCCTAACTTGGATGCCAACTCTTCCATCATACGGTTCTGAAAGTGCGAGCCATGGTCAGTGACAAGCTCTTTCAGAATCCCAAACCAAGTAATGATTTGGTTGAATACAAAGTGAGCGGCTGTCTCACCATCGAATTTTACTATAGGAATAGCCTCAGCCCATTTCGTGAAGTAATCAACAGGCACCATAATGTGATTGTGCCCCCCAGCCGAAGCTGGGTTGCAATCCATAAAATCGAGCCCCCACTTAGTGAAGGGACCAGTGGTGATAATGGGATGTAACGGGGTAGGTTTCAAGCACATATTACGTGCGAACACCTGGCAAGGGTGGCACCTCTTGACTGCATCAACACAATCTTTAAAGATCGATGGCCAGAAATAACCCGCTCTCAAAATCTTTTGAGCTATAGAAAGCCTAGATAAGTGACCACCACATGCCCCTCCATGGCAATCATTCAGCACAACCTCAGCCTCGTCATGAGTTAAACAATGTCGTAAAATGGAATCTACCCCACGGCAGTACAAAGTATTGTCCACTATAAGGTAGTTCTTAGAGACGTGATGTACTCATCGTCATTCATCTCGTGAGAGGTGAGTAGGGGTCCTCTGTGTTTGCAGATATACTATGATATCCCCATACCATGGGTCTAGCGTAGTGATTAAGAAGATGTGTTCATCAACAAACGTATCTTCGCATACCAACTCCTTGGTCTCACTCGAAAAATCCGATATGAGCTCTGCAAAGACTAAAGACTTCTTTGATTTTTCCGAAACAAACTCAAGATCAAATTCTTGCAGAATGACAATCCATTTATTATACTTTCCCCCAATCATGCTTCGTGTGAGGACGAACTGAAATGAATTGACATGGGCCACAACCAAGGTTTTGTGAAGGAGAATATAATGTCTCAAATGCTGAACCGCATGTACGGTAGCTAAAGCAAGCTTCTCGACATGAGAATAACAAATCTCTGTGTCAATAAGGTTTCGGCTCAGATAATATATGACATGCTCTTGGAGCTCCTCATCCTCTTGAACCAAAACCATACCAATCGTCTCTAAAGATGCGGCCACATATAATAGAAAATCATGACTACAATCCAGAGGACTAATCACCGGGGCCGATGCTATGGCTCATTTGAGTGCATCGAAGGACTTCTGGGCTCGCTCATCCCATTCAAAGGGAGTATCCTTCTTCAAGAGATGCATATAACCTCTAGTCAAATTGGCAAAGTTGACAACAAATCTTCGCAAGAAGTTTGCCATGCCTTGTAAACACTGAAGATGATGAATATTCTTCAGGGGAGACAACTGAAGTATTTCCTCCAACTTCAAAGGGTCGACTCTTATACCCTCCCTTGAAACAATGAATCCTAACAAACGTCCTGACTTCATGCAAAATATGCACTTATGAGGATTTAATCTAATTGAATAGTGCCGGCATCTTTCAAAAACCAATCTCAAGTGATAGGGATGACGCATTCTCATACGAGAATGAGCAACGAGGTCATCCAAAAATACTTCAATAATAGACTTGAGATCGTGGAAGATCAAGGTCATCACCCGCTGAAATGTAGCTCCGGAGTTTTTAAGGCCGAAAGGCATTTTCCGATATGCAAACCTCCCCCAAGGACAAATAAATGCAGTCTTGTGTTGGTCCTCAGGTTTAATCTGTATCTGATTATACCTGGAAAATCCATCCATGAAGGAGAACACCTTGCTACCCGCACACTCATCCAAAATCTGATCAATAAATGGTGTGGGGAAATTATCCTTAGGACAGGCATGATTCAAATCACGGAAATCAGTGCATATGCGGATCGCTCCCTGCTTTTTATCTAACAAAATGGGGTTTGAAACCCACTCTGTCAAGGGAATGGGATAGATGAAACTGGCTTTCAACAGCTTCTCTATCTTTGCCTTAATGGCATATTCTTTCCTAGGACTCGCGGCGCGTAAACGTTGTCGAACAGGCTTAGCATTGGGGTAAGTCTTAATCTCATGTTCGACAATTCGAGGGTCAATACCTGGCATCTCGTCATAAGACCAAGCAAAAATATCATGGAATTCCTTGAATAGCTCGGTATATTCTAGAATCTTAGCATGGGAACAATCCACCCCAATATAGACATTCTCTATTGTTCCAGGATTGCGAGAAATGTTGATAGGAATCGTTGACGATATGTTCACCATGTTTCCATCAGCCATCGGACCAGGAGAGCTTAATGGAACCATAGGACTACCAACTTTCTAACTAAGAATCTCCCTATAATCCTCATGCTCCAAACGGTCGAGCTCTGGAAGAAAGTACGATCTATGATGAAGTTCCTCCCATGGTGGCTCAACTCCTGACATAGCCTCGATAATCGCTTCATCTGAAGGGAAAACCGTATCAAGGTAGTCATGGGCATGAGAAGACTGTACTACCCATGCCGGCAGCACATAGGGGTCTTCCTCCTCCGTCCGCAAAGAGGAAGAACAAGGCTTTGCAACACTCTTGAGATTAGCTTGATAAGCTATCATGGCTGCAGGTAACGGCATGCTCATCTCGACAGGCTCACTCGAAGTACTCGGTGTAGGAATAATCCAAGGGTCTTCCATATGGGTTGTGCAAAAAGACACCGAGGTCGTAGATGTCGAAGCGTCATCGGAACAAGATCCTATCATGAGGATCGGTGTAGGACAACTAAAGCTTCCCATGAGGGATGGATACATGCCTACACCCACACTCCCAGTTGCCAGCTGAGAGTTTTCAACGATCGGGATCGAAGCTCCCGAAGATGCGGTAACAGACAGATTCTTGAATTTCATTTGATCAATTGTTACAATATTCCCGTTATGTGGAAAGCATACAACGTGAAACAAGGAAGAAGCAATGGCTTGCATACTATACATCCAGTTCCTACCTAGCAGGAGATTATAGTCAAGGGGTGCATCAACCACCTCAACCTCTATCGCAACGGTCTTCCCCCCCAAATGGAATTTAAGGGAAGGAAGGATGTCGTGCGGCCTAAAAGATCTCCCATCGAAAGCAGTTAACATAGTCATTGATTTAGACAGCTCAAGAGAACCGAGACCCTTCCAATAGGCCAAAGACATCACAGAAGCAGCAGCGCCCTCATCAATCACAGTACGTTTGACGGTCATACCAAGACATTCTATGTGCACCAAAAGAGACACATAGTAGGGAAAGCGAGGCTGATGTCCTACGGTTTCAAATTTGATCACCGAGGAAGAATCATCACCGTTCACACCAAAAGCAAAAAGCAACGCCTTCCTTTGCGAAGGACAAGTCTGAAGCACTTCCAATGTAGACATCGCACAAGGAGTGTGGCCCAAATCCTCAACAAATGAATAATTTTTGGCAGCTTGGGCATTTGGATTATGCTCCAAACACTTAAGGACTCCCTTAGGAATGCGAGGTGCAGCCTCAAGTTTCTCAATGCGCAAAGGAGTTCCTGGTGGATCAGGCTCTTTGCCTGGGCTGGGTTGTGGTTAACTATAATCTTTAGCATAAGTCACAACCTTGGCAGCACAGACCATGTTAATGCACCCACGACCACTACCCTCCGGTGGCTCATCATCACTTGACTGGTCATGGGACTTCAAGTTCATATTCTGGTTATGCGGTAAAGGGTTCGTTAGCACAGTTGGGCCTTGTGCTAAGAATCTCGAAGCTTCATCAATCCGAGGGCACAAGTAAGTGAGGTGATTGTCCTTACATAACTTGCAATGGAAATTAACCTTACGTTTAGCTTGCTTGTCCCCCCTAGCATTTTTACCATTCTTGTCATTATTGTTAGCATTCTCATTCTTATTCCCACCCTTTCGATTATTATTTTTACCCTTTCTTCTATTCTATCCAGGCTGCTGGTTACCCTTCTGGTCCGACGATTGCATGGAAAGTACATTCACTATTTGGACGAGTTGAGACAAAGTTGTAGCTTGTCTCGAAGCAGATTGGTTGATTGACAATTTACTAGCTTGTTTTGCAACCGAATCCGCAGGTTTCGCACTTGCACAACCCACAATGCCATCGGCATGTGGTCCAGGTTTGACTTTGGGATCGAAACTGGAACAAGGAGCATTGGGAATAATCTCATACAACAAACCGGACTGAGCATAGATCAAGTCCAGTTCCTGCGCCCTAAATATCGCTTGTTCCTCATTCTGCACTCCAGATGTGGAAACATCCTTCGCGATATACATCAATAACGACTTGAGGAACCACTCGAGAAGGAACTCCGCCGGTATAAAGGCTTTAATTAATCTCTTCCATCTACGCCACTCTTGAATATGATCAGAAATATGGGTGGCTTTATCTTGCCGAAATGTCGACAAGAGTTCAGTACCAACGTCATAGCACACTGGTAGCTGGAAGTGATTAAGAAAAGTCATCGCAAGGTCGTCGAACAAAGTAAAAATGCCCCTAGGTAACTCTATATACCATTTCGCAGCAGGCGCTATGAGGGTGCATTGAAATAGTCTCAAACGGACTGAGTCCTGATGTAATGAATTCGAAGAGAACCATAGGTGAAACGTAGTAACATGTTCGCTCGAATCCTCTCCCGGTTTGCCTTCGAACTTAGGTATGTCCGAAGGAAGCTTGGTAAGGACAGCCGGCTAAGCCGGGTCATGAGCCACAGGATCGTTCGTAAGTCTCGATAAGTCAAGAAGATTAAGCGTCGCGAGGAAAGGGAGCCTCGGATGATGAGGTCAATGGACCGCTCCCTGGTTCATATAGGGTTGATTACCACCATGGCCTTGGCCATAGTTTCCTCCTCCTGTCTGAACCATATAAGGTGGCATGGAAGTACCATAGTATGGTGGACCTTGACTAGTAGGAGCTACAAAGCCGTAATTAGGAGAGTAAGCAGGTTGTTGATACCTGCCTCCATAAGGTGAGGAAACCTGTCCATACTACGTCCCATGATAAGGTCCATAGGTCATCACATGCGATGCCCCATGAGACACTCCGTAGGTAGGAAGATACGCTCCGTAAGTAGGGATATATGCCCTGAAAGTAGCAAGATGACCTCTAGAAGCATGAATATAACCTCCCGATGTAGCGGGTGGCATGTGGACTTGAGACACAACCAGTCTAGTAACCGCAGTACGGACCTGACTCGTAGCCATCTGCCAACTCGAAGGACCATGTGAATAAGGTGGAGGATGTACATTTGAAGAACTAGGGACTGAGGACAAAGGAATCTGAGTAATAAGATATGTATTACCGCATATCGTCACTCGTCTCGGATTTGGTATCCTAATCAGATCGCTAACCCTAGACCTAGGAGGGATATAGGATGGATATTCCACCACTGGGATGGAAGGTACAATGTGACTAGTGCTCCCAAACCTCTCCACATGGTAAGAAATGAGAGTGCCCCCAGGCATAGTGCTAGGCTCGAAGTCAGATTCGACATGAAATTTCAAATCATGCATAGGAAAACCAACTGTACCATAACTACCATAGCTAGTAGTGGTGGGTTCAAAATGAGTCTCGACGTCCTCCGGCATGCCATACCGGTAACGCATCAATGGGGAATCAGCCCTAGAGTGATTAGGTCTATCATGTATGGCTCCTATCTCAGAAATCATAGGACCTAACTCAGCTAAGTTGGGTGAAGGATCATAAGTAGGTATAAATTCCCCATCGTCTACATGAATGGGAGGAGGTGGGTCAAGAATACCTTATGAAGAATCCCCCATGGTGTGTGAATCAATGTGTGACATAGTCCACCTGGACTGTCTAGGTCTCTCTCCCAAAGGAGGAGGAGAAGTAGAAGGCAGAAGTCCCGCTAAACGATGAGAACGGCGCGGAACCGCACTTGAATCCACAATGACTCAAAAAATAGCAAAGACTCTCTATTTACGTAAACCCTAGGCCAAATATCGTGCACAGAGCAATCACTAATAAAATCTAAAGCCAAATGCAAGCAAACAAGGGTTGGATAAGTAAGCTCCTGAATGAAGCAGGTATGTCTCTCCTAGGAGAGGCTTGAGACTTCCATACACAACAAGCGGAGGTACGTAACCAATTATTGTGGCCCTCAGCTTCAACGCGTAAAGCGACTGTGCTGTCTGACCCCAACCTGGTCGGGGCACATGCAGAATAACCTCTACAAGTACCCTCTCGATATCCTAGGTAAGGCCACTAAGGTCACCTCAATATATTCAATGTTTAGGCGGACAGTCGCAGGTGGGATTGACCGTATGGGTAGGGTAGCAAAGCCTAAAACTCTCGAAAGAGCCCCCAGATATGAATACAATCCTTGAAATATCTCTGATGCTACTCAGTTATGACTAGGGGTCATCCCAATCAATAACCGCTCACACTACCTCGTGCTTAACTCCCTTTTGAGAGGAGGATCCTGAGAACACTGGTTATACCAAGGATTTCACACACTCACCTGGACAGACACCTAGATGTTGTTGTTTAGTGATCTTGGAGAATTGACTTACAATGAACTATTCCAAGATCCTAAAACCTAAGCTTGTTGGTGCACCCTAGAAAAGAGAAGAGTGTAATTCATTTTAATTTATCGTTGATTTTAGTTTGCTTTATTACTCAAAAATAGGATATGGTCGTGCAATTAGTGGTGTTATGACACAAAAAGAAGTAAAATGCACACCTAACAATCAATGCAAATGCATTGTGTCCATGAAAATAGGGTATGCTACTACGTGAAATGCACAATTCTTCTTTAAATGATGAATGCAAATTTTTCTATATGAAGTCCTAACTAGTACTCCAAAGCAAACCTATCTAGTGCAAGTACAATGCAAAGTGCAAAATGCAATGCATGATGATAAGCAAATGTTTTTGGATTTTTTGAAAATACAAGAGATGCAAAAAGCAAAAGGATGATTCTATGACCCCTAGACTCTGCAAGCACATGCAAACAGCACTCAAGAAAAGCACTAAGGTAAAAGAACTCTAATGCACTAATCTCAAACAAAAAATCGAAAATGCCATGACAAGAACTTTCTTAAAAAAAAATTTAGGCTAAAAAAAAAACGTTTCTGATCAAGAACAGAGGTCAAAACAGACTCAGATAGTGCCAAAGGAGACTCAACAAATATCAAAATTCACCCAGCAACCAATTATCTTCCACAAAAAGCAAAAATCAAGGGTATACACAACTGTTTGTAGTAAACCCGCGTGTATACACAGAAATCACAGAGGAAACTGCGTGTATACGCGACTGTAAATAAAAAACCCGCGTACAGGAAGAAAAATTGCATAAAATCAAGGCAAACAGATAGGCTGAGACAAACTTCACACCAATCAGACTCTACCAGGCATACATGCCCCCATACCCGACACAGAAACAAGAGAGAAAGAGCAATTCAAATACATTGAATGCTGAGAAAACAACCCCCAAAGGACAACTACTAGGAACTCCCCAATGGAGTCACCAATTCTGTTACGGAGAGAAATTCCTATGGCTTGGGGTGCCACAACAGATAGCTTGACTCCAGAAATCAATCCTTTCCAATATGCAATAGAAATTAAATGTCTAACACTAAAGGATCAGACCTTGTACCTTATTCCAGACGGTTGAAGTAGATCCCCGTTTAGCTTTCCAATCTTTAGCTTGAATTGATCTGTTACTTCCTCAACAACAAGTAAACAATACAAGCATTCTATATATCATGGTGTTAGATCTATTCTAGCATATATAATCAATAATGTAAAAGCATTTGACATGATCCCATGGATAAAATATTCATTCAAATACACATCATTGGACAGGAAAAGATATTTCTATTAATATAAATCAGAGATTACAAGATACAACCTCTGACGGCATATCTGCGAACTGGAGAAAATGAATCCCCCACTTGGGCCTCCACCACTTCAATCCTCCATCTCTCAATAGCAAGCTCACAAGCAAAAGGAAAGCTTGGGAAGAACAAAAAAGTGCTCCAAGGGACAAAGGGATGCAGACTCAAGCATAAGTTCCGGCAACAATGGACTATAGTTTCGTTGCTCTCAATTCTCTCTTATGCCTTCAATGTACCAAGGGGTTCCTTATATAGCTTTTCAAAGGGGTAATGAAAGGTCAAATCCGAGCAATCTCAAGGCATATAGAAGGCCAGGAGTCAAATGAGTCTGATCCATGTCAAGGAAAACTCCAAAAGGATTTGGATTATGCACACATCCTGATTTACGTGGTTATATGGGTCAAACCCGCGTATGTACGCGCTTATAGGGTTAAAAGTCGCGTATAGCATTTTTCATGTGTTTTTAGGGATGATCAAGGAAACATCAAAGGACAAAAAGTGGTCCATAGGGGTTAAGGAGTCTGCAGCGGGACAGTGGAAGGCCATACAATGTGTGATTCACCTGGAGTGGTGAAATCCACTATAACACCATGTTAGGAGGAGTGGATGGAAAAATCCCCATAAGGGATGAATCCTTCAACATGCCTACCCCAATCGACTAGTAAGGAGGAGGGGATTAGCCTAACATGGGGATGTTATTAGCCATGGAGGTAGTAACATTCGGTGTATATAAATCAAGCTGGTCAACAGTAACAATTCTCCCTAGATGCGGAAATTGGACTGTTCGGAATACTGTTGACGCGACAGCAGTTATGGCATAGAACCAATTTATTCCTAGAAGGAGGTTGTAATCAAAAGGGGCATGTACCACTTCTACTTGAATGGAAACGGTTTTTCCCCCAGCTCGACCGCTAGGGTTGATATGAGACCATGGAGTTGGAAACCCCATCTTTCAAAGGCTTTAAGGGTCGTAGGTGATGTTACAAGATCAGAAGAGCCGGGAGCCTTCCAACAAGACAGAGACAAAACCGAGGTTTAAACTCCTTCATCTAGTACCATTCGAAAAAATTTCTTTCCCACTATGTTCATAATGATCTAAAAAGAAAGTTTATGCGGTAATCTAGGCTTATAGTTCTCAACATTGAAATGAATCAAGTTAGTATTATCTGGGTCTAAAGCTCCTAATGCTATCAACAAGTTTTTGCGCTGTGTAGGGAAACTTTGGAGTACTTCTAAGGTAGACATTGCACAAGGTGCTTGAGCAAGATCTTCGACCACATTATAAAATTGAGTAGCTTAGGCATTAGGGTTAAATACTACCTTCCAAAGAGTACTCTTAGGTCGACGCAAAATCATGTCGAGAGTAGGCTTCTCAAAATCATTCCCTAAAGAAGAATGATCTTCTTTCTTATCTGTGGGTTTGTCATAATTCTAACTTCGAGTTTGTAGATTGATGGTATCTGAGGACATCATATGAATTTCCTCTGAGAAAATAGAGTTACCCTGATTAGACATGTGGTCTATCAGTTGTTGTTGAAAGGGAAAATGATCCGTAAGTACTGCGGGTGCGGGATTGGACTTCAGAAACTTGGAGATTTCATCCCAACGAGGACACTCCTTTGAAAAATGGTCACCTCTGCATAGCAGACAACGATATTTTTCCTTTATTTTCCCTTTATAGTTATCACTGTTAGTTGGTCTTGGAGTCTTCGATTGGTTTCCAGGTTTTTTATTTCTATTTTTACCTTTCTTTTTATTATTACCCAAGGTTTGAGTACTTTCAATAGAGTTGACCTTGAAAGAAACCTTAGGAGTCGAAGGAGTAGGGGTGGTAGTTTGGGGTTGCTTGGCAGGTTTCATTGCTGACAGGGACTGGATTGAACCAACAATCCCATCAACAGATACTTATGCTAGTGGCTTGGTGGGATCAGTGCTTGGGCAAGGAGCTTGAGGAATCAAGTCATAAAGAGTTCTATACTGGGAATAGACCAAGTCTAGATAATGGGATTGACTAATAGCCCTCTCTTCAGTAACGACACCACCCATAGCCACATCTCGAGCAATAGGAGGCAACAAGGAATTGGTAAACCAATCAGCTAACAATTGATCCGGAATAGGGGCCTTAATAAGCCTTCTCCGCCTTCTCCACTCATGAATATGATAGGATATGTGGGTGGAGGTGTTCTGTCACAAAGAAGTTAAAATATCAGTGCCCATTTCATAACGAATAGGAAGTTGAAAGTGTGTAAGAAACATGGTTTCCAATGAGCCAAAATCCACAAACGAATGTTGTGGTAGTTCAATGTACCACTTCGCGGCTGTACCGGTCAAATTTCCCTGAAAGAGTCATAACCGAACGGAGTCATCCATGAGGGAGTTTGAAGAACACCACAAATAGAATGTCATGACATGGTTCTTTGGATCATCTCCCTGCTTCCCATCGAACTTCGGGATATCCAATGGTAACTTTATTGGAATAGGAGGCCATGAGGGATTGTGTCGAATGGGGTCATTAATCAACTTGGAAAAGTCAGGTAAGTCCAAATTTTCTAGCAAAGGTAACTGTGGTTGGGTTGCACATACTGGTAATATTGATATGGCATATAATTACCAGTAGGACCATAAGTGGACTGAAAAATAGTTTGCTGTGACGAAGAAATACTGGAAAATCTGCCCGCAGGGGGTTGATTTCTAGGATTAGGACCACTAGGACCACTAGGGCCTCCAAGAGGAGGACCACGAGGGCTGCCGAGATCACCAGGACCACCGAGACCACTAGGACCACTAGGACCACCAGGACCACTAGGAGGCGGACCACCAGACCCTCTAGAGCCACTAGGAGGTAAACCTCCTGAGCCTCTGGAACCACTAGGAAAAGGGCCACCAGACCCTCCAGAGCCATAAGGAGGAAATCCAGCAGGCCCCCCAGGACATCCAGGACCACTAGGACCATAAGGAGGAAATTTTCCAGATCCTCCTGGACCATTAGGCCCCCTAGGGGGAGGACCTCCATAAGGTGGTCCTCCGGCACCTCCCGCAGTATGTATAGGTATCCCTCCCATAGCTGGCATGTAAGACCAGTTGGGTTTCCCCCATGGCATAAAAGTGTTACTAAAATATGGAATTCTAGCATAAGGAATCCCTATGGGATTGGGTGGATGTTTAAGATTACCTACAGGTATGTGATAACCATAACCTCCAGAAGATTAAATGGTTATAGGTTGTGACCCTGAGGGATGACCTGAACTAGGTGGGGGATTAACCACATTAGTATGGGTGGGAGGGACATAAAATATAGATGGTTCTATATTATAGGTTTTTCCTTGACTAGGTATAATTCCGATGTCAGATAACATAGGTCGTGCTGGGGGTTTCCCCCCAGCACTAGAAGGTACAAACAAAATGAGAATTGAAGGTTGAGCCCCACGTGCAGAAGACCTGGGTGGATTAGGAACAAGCATAATATGGGAGGTGGTATTTTGACCTGGGTTATGGGATTTTATTGGATGATCTATAATCGGTTCAATGGGTCTCATAGAATCGGCCAGTGAATGATATCCCACAAGAACATATGTGGAACATAATGGTGTCGGGCCCAATAGGTCATCTATCTGTTTGTCAATCTCCTATGCGTGGAGAATAGTAGCACGGTATTTCCTACGTTCTTCTTCATATTTAGAAGAGTTTAAACGAGTGCCAAATGAGGCAATGGCATGTCCTACAGGGGTATCCCAAAATGGAGCATTGGAACCAAAATCCGGATGGCTAGTATCATCAACATGACCTTCTATGGGAGAATGGAATGAGGTATTTCCTCGAGAAGGTTGTTGGACCAAGGGAGGTGAGTGTGAAGAATATGGTCCTCCACTTTCTGCAACCACATTATCTCCTACTTGGGAGGTGGTAGTAGCTCCTTGGTCGATAGATTCCATTGGATTTTCTCCTGAACTAGGAATAAAATCAGGTGGAAAGCCCTGTACTCACTGGACTGTCTTAACTCAACCAGCTTGTATAGTTCCTATCTAACCTAGGGTTTGAAAATCTAGAAAACACACCAAAAAATTTCTCTCCACAAGCTATAGGTCGAAACAAGCACACTTAAAATGATAGGAGGAGTTCAAAAAGTTAGGTCTCTCACCAGGATTGTCAAGAAGGTGCCACTCACGATATACCTCGAGGGTACGTGCGTAGTAATCTCCCTGAATGTTGTTTTCGATGTATGGCTCCAAGCAAGATGACCAAATGGCTTTTCTCAGATGAATAGGGTATCCTAGTGGGGTCTCCCGATATACTCAAGGTATGTGGGATCTCGAATCAGTATTAGTGTTGTCTAATGCATAACTGTACACAAGGGGCCTTCTGATATACAATCGAGTACGTGAAGTACCTTTCTATATACCTCAAGGGTATGTGAAAGGCCGTTTGATATACCGACAGTACGTGGAAGAACCTCGTGAGTCCTAGAATGTAATGCGGACAAATAACGACAGCTCCTACGCTTAACGACGCCTGAACATGTCTCTAACCTATCACTCCAATTGCTACGTAAATTTTAACCTATAACTACTATTTATTTTAAAGTGGACAATTAGGTGAATGCGTGTTTTTTTGACAGAAAAGTAAAACCATGCAGTATGCTTATGCAGAAATATTTCACTTTACCGTTCAATATGCCTACTTATGGGAGGGAAAGAGAGTATTTTCTTTCATTTCAAAACCAAAAATACTTCCAATCGACAGTATTGAACACAAAATCAAAGACAAGCAACACTTTCCAAACTGATTTCTCTTTTCTGAAAGCAATAAAAAGGGGGAGAATCTCCTTTCCTAAAAGAAAAACAAGAAGCACACTACATGCAAATGCACTCTATTTTTTCAATTTTCTATTAAAACATAGGCAAATCTAACTTAAAACTACCATATTTTTTATTTTGATTGAGATAGTACTAAATGCATAAGAGGCGAAAGAACATGAAGAGCCTGAAATATTGTAAATCCAATTAGATATCTAATGTCCAACGCTCAATGATGATAACCTAGTCTCAATCAAAAAATTTATTTTCTAAAGGAAGGAAAAAGAAGTTCTCTATGCAAACAAGAAATGAAACTCAGATGTTAATCAGTTTTTAGTCTATATAACAGAAATGAAAAGAGATCTTACTAACACCCTAAGCTTTTAAAAAAAAAAGAAATCCTTTCGCAATCACAACCAACAAGTACCAAGGTGTATTAACAATAAAAAATTCTAGTCTAGCTTTTGAATTTCCCAATCAAACCAATATTAAACCATAAAATTTCAAACCACAAGCGTCAAATTCTATCACACAAGCCTGGCAGTGCAAGACTAAAAGCAAAACAACTCAAATTTTTACAAAAACTGAGGAAAAGAAGGTCTTGGAATGATGCCTACCTGGCACCGCACTTCTCTAGTGTTGACATGGTGGTTCTATCCTAGCACCACTTCTCACCAACAGGATACAGGTGGTGGCACCGCGTGCTTCCCTCTCTGTTCAGGCGGTGGCACCGCTCCTTGTACACTGCATGGACACAGTTCCCTATAGAAAACCAAAACACAAAGAGAACAATAGATCAAGTTAGAAAAAGACTAGATTAAGGTCAAAACTGCTAGATTGAGTATGAACACAGAGCATAAAAGGTTGAAATGATTCAGATATGAACAGATCTAGAAGTTTCAAACCCAAATAAACTAAGTCAGATAGCAGATCTGATTGAAGAGAGTTGGAGAAGGAGCCTGGATTCGGATAAGATTTGAAGAACCGAGGAAGATAAGAATGGCTGATACACAATTCCCCAGCGGAGTCGCCAGATTTGTTAGCTGGAATATTTCACCTTCTGCGGACAGTAAGATGTTCCACTGGTCTGAATGGTTTAGATCCAGAACAAATGAATAACAAAGGTTGAATACCCTCCTTGGATGCCGTAGATACCTGGAATGTGATGCTTCAATATTAACCCTGTGGACCTGCAATCAGATTAAACAAGTAAACACATCAAAGTTACTAGAATATAAGCTACTGATCCATGTTAGTGACTAAGGAATCTAACAACATACATGTGAAATCATACAACAACAGTAATGTGGGATGGAAATCAGCTTTGCATTAAGATAAAATGGAGAATTTTACAACCAGTTAAGCCTTAGTGTTGACATGCACCTCCATGAAACCAAGCACTCTCATCCCCATAAGCTCCAACTTTTGCTTCTTATGCTCTTCAATGGCTTGGGCCAAGTAATCAATCCAACAACATAACAATACCTTAAGAGTTCTCCCCTCAACCATGGACATGAGCTTGTATTTATAAGGCTTAATGGATAGGGATGGTTGAGAGATTAGTGGATGAGGTGCCCTCTAAGATCCTAGGATGAGGGATCTCAAGCTCAACTGACCCACAATGATAGGGATAAGGGAGGACATGAGGCTCATCATCTAGAAGCCTCGAGAATCTTCTATTTTTCCTATTTTACCCAGGGTACCGCTTTTCTCCTTCAACGACAAAGCGGTTCAGGTAAGAAATGGTTATGGACTAAGGGCCATAAGCGGTGTCACTGCTTGTGGATAACAAGGGATAGGTGGTGCAAGCAAGGTACCTCTCTTGGGAAAAGGGGGAAGCATGGTACCGAGCCCTTTTGTGAAAGATTTACAAATGGTATAAGTTTCCACTCCAAGTGCTAGGATTAAGGGCAAATAGGTATGTCAAAGGTATTATCACATGATGGTGACAGGATTTTGGTATAACAGTTTATTTACTAGCATATTAACATGCAACATAAATACTTCTTGCTACCTTATTAATTAAACTTCTACTTGATCGATCGTTACCTGTTGAACTTGTAAGAACCAACAGTCCATCTGCATTAGCATAATGCTAAGTAAGCCCAATTTTTCAAAGATACATTTCACCTGCTTGCCAAAAGGTAAAATTATTAGTAAAGCTAAAATAAATCTGAATGCAAGTCATTCTTGTATACCTTATGAAAATGAAAGTTGTATTAGTTATTGTATTATGAAACTAATTAATACTAATTGTTAAACTGTTTCATTTTCCGCTAACCATTAGCAATTAGTAAATTGTGTATTTAGACATTTTATGTTATCTTAAAAATTTTAAATTTTTATGAAATTTTGGGGTTATGACATGTGGTATCATAGCACAAGGTTCAAACACTAGGCCTTGAAGAATCTCGACTTGCTTATATGAAACAGTGAATTTAAACTATTTTGCTGATGTTGTTTTCTTTTAATGTTATTCAATAGAGAAATTTGTTTCTGAGTTTAACAACAGGTATGGAAAGGCTGGAGGAATATTCAGAAGAGGAATCTCTCTTTACTGAACAAAAAAACTTACAAAGAGACCATATACAAGAAGACATAACCACTAATTCCTCAGAACGTTTACAAATAATAAAAGAATTAAAATCTAAAATGGAATCTGTTAAAAAAGAAAATGAGAGGATTATGAGAGCTCAGGAGGAGGTAAATCAGATCCTAACAGAAAGATTTCAAACTGAGGGAAGGGGTAAAAGAGTTGATTCAAAAGATATAAGTTACCAACATAAGTATAAAAATATTAAACAGACTAAAAATGAAAGAAGCTCATCTTCCGAAGTGTTTGGTGATCAACGTAATTTTCATTCTACTAGTGATAGTAGTGAGGATAACCACTATACCAGAAAGAAAAAATATAAACCTTATGAAGAAATTTCTGGAGAGTTTAAAAAGATCAAAGCGCCAACATTTAATGGGAAAACTGAGAAAGGGGAGGAAGCGGAATCCTGGTTATCTGGGATGAAGAAGTACTTCCGGATTTATAACTATTCTAACCAATTAAAGGCTAGAATGGCTATCTATAATATTTCAGGGAAAGCTGATATATGGTGGCAATATTTAAAGAGAGTGAAAGGAATAAGAGAGAAGAACATAAATTAGAGTACATTCAATAAGTACTTTAAAAAGAAATTCTTATCTGAATAGTACTATGAAGAAAGAGCTAAAGAATTCTATGGGTTAAAACTAGGTACAACGACTATGAAAGATTTGAACAGTAAGTTTTTGAGTCTACTTAGGTATGTGCCATACCTTGTGGATGAAAAATCAAAGGTACAGCGGTTTCTCAGCTATCTACCTTATCACATAAAGGATAGGATTGAGTATGATAATCCAAAAACTCTGGAAGAAGCTATGAGGAGAGCCATTTTCTGTTATGAACAGAATAGGAAAAAGGAGAGTACGGCCAACTAGAAGGCCAAAAAGAATAATAATTATAATCAAAAGAAGAAAGAGTTTGTGCCCAATTGGAATTCTAAAAACAATAAGGCCAGAAAATTTTCTAATAAGAATAATATACCAAACAATCAGAACAATCAAAAGAGTAAAGAGTCTGTTAATAATCATGGTAATTACATGAAAAAATTTGAACGAAAAGAACCCATAAAGTGCTGGGAGTGTAATGGCCCACATTATGTCTCATTCTGTCCTAATCGAAAAAATACTGTCAGTAATATCCATACAATACAGGAGGAGATGACTGTTGGAGATTTAGCGAGGACTATGCCCAGAATCAATGTAGCCTTGGAGAATTGACAAAAAGACTATCAAACTTCCATGGTGGAAGTAGAAGGTAAGATAAACCAAACACCCATAGCTATTTTAATTGATCTAGGAGATAGTTTAAGTTATATTTCACCTAATTTGGTAGAAAAATGTAAACTGCTTGTTGAAAAGTTTGTAAGTTCTTGGTTGGTTCAGTTAGCTACTGGTGCAAAGAGGAAGGTAACTAGTTTTGTAAAGAATTGTGCAGTAGTTATGGATCAATTTGAAACTTTTGTAAAGATTAATGTACTACCTTTGGGTTCTTACGACATACTAATCGGTATGGATTGGTTAGAGCAACATAGGGTGATCTTAAACTGCTATGATAAAACCTTTACTTGTGTAAATAATGATGGAAAATCAATAAGTGTAAAGGGAATCCCTAGAAAAACAATTGTAAGGCATATTTCTTCTCTGCAGCTTAAGAGAGATGTTAGGAAAGGTTGTAAGGCTTATGCAGTAATAGTAACTAATGAGGAAAATATAAATAATATAGATAAATTAAAATTGGAGGATATACCAGTTTTAAAAGAGTATGCAGATGTATTTTCGGAAGAAATTTTGGGACTGACTCTGAAAAGGGAACTAGATTGTACCATTGAGTTGGTACCTGGTGCAGTACCCATCTCAAAGGCCCCTTATCGGATGAACATACTTGAACTTAATGAACATACAACTAAAAGAACTTATTGACAAGAAGTATATTCAACCCAGTGTGTCTCCCTAGGGGGCACCTGTCATCTTCGTTAAGAAAAAGGACGGAACTCTATGACTTTGCATAGATTACCATTAGTTGAATAAGATGACTATTAAAAATAGATACCCGTTTCCTCGTATAGATGATCTGTTTGATCAACTACGTGGATCCACGGTGTTTTCAACAATTGATTTAAGGTCTGGATATCACCAAGTTAGCATTAAAGATGAGGACATCTTTAAAACAACTTTTAGGACTCGATATGACCATTACGAGTTTGCTGTCATGCCATTCGGGCTAACTAATGATCCAGCTATTTTTATGTGTCTAATGAATAATGTAATGCATAAATATCAGGATAAGTTTGTAGTCATGTTTATCGACGACATATTAATCTATTCGAAATATGAAGAAAAACATACGAAACATTTAAAAATTGTCTTGCAAGAGTTACGAGATCATCAACTCTTTGCAAAGTTTAGTAAATGCGACTTATTTAAGGATAAAATCCAGTGCTTAGGTCATGTGGTGACTAAGGAAGGAATTTCAGTGGATCCCTAAAAGATAAAGGTGATTGAATATTGGTCAGTTCCTAAATATGTAACTAATGTTCGATCCTTCATGGGAATTACTGGTTATTACCGGAGATTCATTGAAAGGTTTTCAAGAATCGCAAATCCGATAACCTCCTTGCAGAAAAACGGAAAAAAAATTGATTGGAATCAGAAGTGCGAGGATAGTTTTAAAAAGTTAAAAACTTTATTAACCAACGCACCTATTTTAAGAATAGCTGATCCAAATAAAGATTTTGTTGTTTGTACTGATGCCTGCAATGATTGTTTAGGTGGAGTATTGACTCAAGAAGGGCATGTTAACGCTTATGAGTCTAGGAAATTAAAAATTCATGAAAATAATTATGCAACTTATGACCTGGAATTAGCTGTTGTCATACATGCTCTAAAGATGTGGCATTCTCATTTAATTGGAAGAAAATTTATTCTAATGACATATAATAAAGGACTAAAATATCTGTTAGATCAACCTAATCTGAATGCTAGACAAGCTAGGTTGCTAGCTTTTCTAAGTGAGTATGATTTCGAAATTCAGCATATTAAAGGGAAAGAAAATAAAGTTGTAGATGCATTAAGTAGAAATGCAAGGCTGAACTTTACAACAGTTATCAGCACTTATACAACAAATCTGGAAGAACAGCTTAAAGCAGGGTTAGAACAAGATGAAATTTACCAAAAATTACAAGCAAAAATGAAAGAAAATCCAACAGAAAGTTTAAGTAAAGGGTACAACTTGAATGAAAAAGGATTTTTACTATATAAATACAGAATGTATGTACTTAATGTACCTAAAGTTAAGTTATTAATTTTTTATGAAATCCATAAAACTCCATACTCATGCCATCCAGGTTATCAAAAGACTATAACTATGTTAAGAAAAGAATATTTTTGGCCAAACATGAAGACTGAACTAGCAGAATATATCGGTAGATGTTTTGAATGTCAGCAAGTAAAAACTAAACATCAAAACCCAGCTGGATTACTTCAGCCATTGCACATTCCTAGTTGGAAATGGAAACTAATTAGTCTTGATTTTGTTACTGGATTGCCTAAAAAGCAGAAATTAAATGATTCTATAATGGTAGTAGTTGATAAATTAAGTAAAGAAGCCCATTTTATACCTGTAAAAACTATGTATAAAGCTGCAAACATAGCTGATATCTTTTTAAATCAAATTTTTTGACTGCATGGGATACCAAAAGTTATAATCTCAAATTGAGACCCTAAATTTACAGGTAAATTTTGGAAATCTCTGTTTAAAGGATTAAACACTACACTAAATTTTAGTACTTCGTTCCATCCTCAAACTGATGGATAGACTGAAAGAGTAAATCAAGTACTAGAATATTTACTAAGAATGTATGTAAAGGATCAGCCAAGTAAATGGGAAGATTATTTACATCTAGTAGAATTTGCTTATAATAATAACTATCAAGCTTCAGCCAGATTTAGTCCTTTCGAAATCTTGTATGGAGGGAAGTGTAACACTCCTATCTCTTGGAGTAATCCGGTGGACAGATTAGTATCAGGTCCTGAATTATTAAAAGAAATGGAATAAATTGTAAAGTAGGTGCAAGGTAATCTGAAAATTGCACAAGATCGATAGAAAAGTCAAGCAGACCTTAAAAGAAATCCAAAATAGTTTCAAATAGGTGAACATGTGTTCATCAAGGTGAGACCCAAAAAGAGCTCTCTGAAGTTGGGTAGTTGTGCAAAAATAGCACCTTGTTACTATGGTCCTTTTGAAATATTGTCCAAGATTGGACAGGTAGCCTATCAATTAGCCTTACCACTGAATTTAAGAGTTCACAATGTTTTTCATACTTCTGTATTAAAGAAATATGTTCATGATGCTACTCATGTTGTTAACTAGAATGATGTGCAGGTGGAACCAGAAGGAGATTTTCTGGTGGAACTGGACTGTATCCTCGAGCAGAGGGAGATCACACTTCGGAACTGCACCATTGGTCAAGTGAAGGTGCAATGGAAGCACCTTAGTCCAGAGAAAGCCACCTGGGAATTGGAAAGTCATATGCGGGATGCATATCCAATTCTGTTCCAGGGGAAGTCTGAGGACGAGGAATAAATAACATCGAGGATGATGTTATAATTCAAGGGGGTGTGTATGTCACATGCCCCAATTTCGCAAAAGCAAT
>LPNX010915202.1:254952-335674 GCA_001517045.1 Pseudotsuga menziesii | reverse complement strand
TAATGTAAATTTTATAACTCATTTAAACATGTTTTTGATTATTTATAAGCCTAGTTAATTGAATAGATTTTATTTATAGATTAATTTAATCAATTTACTAATTGATTAGTAAGTAGATTAATTAGTTTGATTTGTACATTTGATTTAATTAACCAAAGTAATAGCTTTAGTTTTATCTTTTAGACTTAGTTTAGTTAGAATTTCAGGCTAACAGAGCCTTTAAACCTGTCGGAAATAACCATCCCAAACAGCTTGGAACAACAGCTTGGAACCTGCTCTAAGGATCTCGGTCTGGGTTGTCTTCCCCGTTACGTGCATAGTCACATATGCCCGTCAACAAGAGAATAATGAAATAGAAATATTATAAATTTTTAAAGTTTTGTTTTCCACACTTGGAAACCAGGTCGTACTCTAGCACAGTTAGAATGCTTTAAGTAGATGAAAGAATTTTTAAGAGAATGAAAATAGTTAATAGTATTTGAATCTGTAGATAGCAGAGTATAATTTATTTCAATGTTAAAATATAATGAAAAACAGTGTTATGGTTTAATTGTGTTTACTGTTGTACTTAGTGTAACTAAATAAAAATGCAGGAAAAACAAAAAGCAAACTACACTAGAGTTATAGTAATAGTATATTGATACAAATAAAAGTTTATAGAAGATAACAACTAAGTATATAAACAAGTTATTAACCACACAGTATATCTTTTTAAACTATTAACTAAATCATAAAATATTACTTAATAAAAACCAGATTAGGGTTATGTTTATAAACCCTTATTTATGAAAAATAAATAGAGTTCTAGAGTTAACCTTCTATTCTTTACAAAGCTCTAAATAATTCTAAGTCACGGAATAGTAAATAAGATAAAAGTAATTATAGACATTAAACGAAATAAAGCTAACAATTACATAATTAGGAGGTATTTATTTTTAACAGACAGGCTTATAACCTATGAAAGAAAAACCTGAGGGTTGAAACCCTAACAACTAATTTATCCAATTATAAATTTAATCTATTTAAGTTTTAACCATTGACATTGTTAACTGTGTAAGGAAACTTAACAAGAAGAGTACGATTTATGCTTTAGACTGTTTACAGTCTTTTTTTGAAAATAAACCTTTTAAAATAATAAATTAATACATTATTTTCAGGTTAACAAAATCACTGCAAAAATGAGATAGAACTCCAAGATTTACAAAGTCTTTCTTTATAAAACCAATTGTATTACATTGTTAGGCCATCGGGCTAAAACTGAACAAAATACATATCACGGCTCAAGGGTTGGTATTACCCAACATTAATAGCAAGGGTTTTAAAGTAAACTGGAGTAAACATCATACTAGAACATCTTAATTAACGAAGAAACCGAAACAAACTTCCAAAGACTGTGTTTCTCCTTCAACAACCCTCATTGCAAGTAAGGAAAAACCCATATTTGAAATCAGGGCTTACCGGTTGGGGCCCCGAGTCCAATTGAAGCCAGTCGTTGTGTTCTTTCCACTAAAGATTGGAGCTATCATGAGTTCCTATATCAAGCACATTACCGAGCGTTAGCACAAAGCTCAGCTTCTAAACTTAAAAACCCTAACTGTATTATTAAATTGACAAAGAGTTTCCATATTAAGAACTGAGTTGTCGTACCTACAAGTAAGGAGAGAATTCGGGCAACGAAGAAGCTGTCACAAATTTATAAATTTACACAAGGAAGTCTTTGAACCCCTACGTTGACCCTGGAGTAGAGACAGTTTCAACAAGCTTAAGCTTTACAAAACCGTGATGAGCCACAAGAAAAACCGAACTGAAACCATGAACAGGCCGAGAGCCAAACACTTAAACAAGTAAATACTCATGCAGTAAGGTTCACAGCCACAAAGACTCGTTACCAAGACTGAGTAATAATACTATATTAAGAACAAAGACAAGCTACGGAGCAAGCAAGGAGAGGAACAGCCTCTCATGGCCTCCAAGAAAATACACAGAGCAACCTGCAGGCCAGCGAAACCCTCAGAGTAAAAATGACAGGTGAGTAGGGTTTTCCAAATCTTTTAAGTCACCAATGCATTGACGAGATCTGACCACATGCCCTCCAAATATTTTCAACCACGCAAGGGTCGTGTCTATAGTCAATCTGTGTTTCCATTTATAAAATTATTGTAATGATCAATAAACCAATTATGTAATCGACTATGGAATGGATATATGAATATTCACAAATGAAAACATAAAATTATATATTGTAATTAATAGTATCAAGGTCTATGATAATTGTTATCAATGATTCTATGTCATTGACCATAGAGTAAGGTCGTAAAAACCTTGCCATGGTAACAATCCCAAGGTCGACCATAGTTTATACTTTTCTAGATAATAATTTGCATGCAAAACAACCTTAAAATAATTACATATTATTTGAAGCTCAAACTATATTGTTTGCAATCGATGGTTTAAGATTAGTTACAATTGCTAATCACTAATATTCATTATTTGACTATAGAGTAAAGGAGTTTAAACCATGTCAATTAGACAATCACGAGGCTTGACCATAGGGTAAACTTTTACAAATAATGTTTTTGTATGCTCAACTTGCCAATGGCAATAATAATGAATCTTATCATTATTTACAAAGTCAATTGTGCTTACTTGGTTCTAGCATAGTTTAGGAACCTTTGTTATAATGTTTCACTTGATATAGACCTTAGATTAAAAGTTCTAGGTAGTAAAATCTACTATAGATGTTACTATAAACTACAACTTATTATAAGTGGGGCAACATTATAACAATAATATTACTATGGAGTAAACCATGCACAAGGTTTATAAATTATAGGAATAACACTGATAACATATTTACCTATGATTTAAACTTTATAAAAATGATGGTAGGTAGTATTCCATCTTAAGATGATGCATCTAGTTACAAGAACCAAATTTATAATGTCATGGAAATTTCCAGGTAGTAAGATCTCTACAGGATGCAAGTAACATTTAGATTGGTACATTATAAAATAATGTGCTATTGTATGTTGCTACAATAATACATGTAGCAAGGCAATAATATAAGTACTGGAGTTTATAACTTGATGCTTAGCATATGTACATACAAACATTAGGTTAATAATTTATGTGGCTAGTAAGATAGAGATAAAATAGAAACAATGACTCTGTTGGAAATCCTTACCTTCAAGATTTATAGGAGTAATTTCATGAATAAATGACAATACTTTTAAACATAACATTAGCGTTATAAGCATGTTAAAATAGAAATAATTGTATGGCGAAGAACTTGAGCTCGAAGCTCACAGTAAGTATATTTTGTTTAGCTAAGTATGATAAAGTTAACAATATTTATGACTAAACATTGAATACTGTCGTAGAAACAAATTCTATAGAAGACAATTATCTTACCTCATCAGAGCTTGCTTTAGAATAATCAATTTATTTACTAGCATATTAACATGCAACATAAATACTTCTTGCTACCTTATGAATTAAACTTCTACTTGATCGATCGTTACTTGTTGAACCTATAAGAACCAGCAGTCCATCTGCGTTAGCATAATGCTAAGTAAGCCTAAGTTTTCAGAGATAGATTTCACCTACTTGCCAAAAAGTAAAATTATTAGTAAAGCTAAAAGAAATCTGAATGCAGGTCATTCTTGTATACCTTATGAAAATGAAAGTTGTATTAGTTATTGTATTATGAAACTAATCAATACTAATTGTTAAACTGTTTCATTTTCCACTAACCGCTAGCAGTTCGTAAACTGCGTATTTAGACATTTTATGTTATCTTAAAAATTTTAAATTTTTATGAAATTTTGGGGTTATGACAGTAGGGGCACCATTGCTTCAAGGAATGTAGTATTGCAAACATTTCCTTCTCATAAATGGGATTTTTTAAGTTCTTTACCTTGATTGGATGACTTTTGAAGGAAAGAGGGTGTCCTTCTTGCATTAGTAGAGCTCCAACTCCATTTCTTGAAGCATCACATTCCACAATAAAGGTTTTTTTGAAGTCTAGTGTCGTCAAAATAGGAGCTTTAAACATGGCCTCTTTGAGTTGTTAAAAGGCTTGAATTGCCTATGGAGTCCAAGAAAATGCATATTTTTTCAGTAACACTATTAGAGGAGCTTCTATTCTTCCACAGTTCTGAACAAACTTGTGGTAGTACCCTGTCAAACTTAAGAATCCTCGAAGATTCTTCAGGGTTTTGGGAATCGGCCAGTCCATCATGGATTTAATAGTTTTAGGGTCTACCTTGAAACCTTCATGAGATATGATATGACCCAAATACTCTACCTCTATCCCAAAGAAAAATTTTGAGGGTCTTGCATAGAGTTCTTTCTCCTTTAGTAGTTGTGGTACCTTGTCAACATGTTGAACATGTTCTTCCCAAGACTTTTTATAGATTAGTATATCATCAAAGAATACCAACATGAATTTTCTATGCAAAGGCTTGAAAATAGAATTCATCAAACCTTGAAATGTGGAAGGTGCATTTATTAGACCAAATGTCATGACCAAAAATTCATAATGACCTTCATGAGTTCTGAATGTTGTTTTGGGGATGTTTTCATCCTTCATTCGAATCTGATGATACCCAGAATGAAGATCCAACTTTGTGAAGACAACTGCTCCATGTAATTCGTCTAACAATTCATCAAATGACAGGAATGGGAAACTTATATTTAATGGTGATCTTGTTGAGCTCTCTATAATGAGGACACATGTGCCATGATCCATATGGATTGGGTACCATTACCATTGGTCCAAATTTAGAAATACCATTGGTCCAGATTAAGAACTTTGTCTAGACCTAATTATGCCAACATCTAATATTTCAGCAACCATACGCCCAATTTCACTCTTTTGGATATTAGGATATCGGTAAGGTTTTATGTTAGGAGGAGAAATGCCTGGAATTAAGTGGATAGCATGATCAAAGTCACAAATAGGTGGAATACCTTTGGGAATATCTTCAAATACCTTGGAATGCTTATTAATGACCCTTTGGAGATATGGGGAGATAGGGAACTTTGAGGTTTGAACATCTAATGAGCATAATTTTGCAACTACACCTTAAGGTCCCCTTTTTAACAACTTTGTCATACCATTAGAGCTTATCACCTTCCTTGGTTTTCTTGTGATACCATTTAACTCATATTCTTTCCCTTCCCATGAAAATTTCATGAATTGTTTTTTTAATTAAAAGCCACTATTCCCAATGATTGTAACCATTGGACACCTAAGACAATATCAACACCACCCATTGGGATAGAAATAATTGGAAGAAGGAACATTATTTTCTCTATATGTGTTGGAGAAGGCCTTTCTAGTAGTCATTGCCATATTTTTATTTTCAACAATCCTTGCCATTGTGAAATCATTCTCTAGGGATGATGGTTCAAATAGACGCACCTCATGTTAAACGTTATATTTCAAGGTTCTAATAAATATATCTAACAAATTATCTTCTGAAATATTCTTCACTCTGAGACTTAGCTATTGAAATTGCTTGATGTGCTCTGTAATTGAAACTTTTTTCTTGAGATTTGTTGGCCACTTTTACTAACTCGCACAACCCAGGTTCTGCACAGCCCGTCAACCCAACAAACAACCGAGATACCGGCTCGACAGAGAAAGCCTCGTTGGCAACGCCTACAAAGCAAGCACAGTCTCACTGGAGATATCTTTTCGATGGGTAAATGTCAGAACCATGTTTTCACAGTTGGTGAGGGATTATAGTCCCTTGGCGTGCGGCCAAGGAGCTCGACCAATTCGTGAGGATGTAGTCATTTACGCCGAAATGTAGTGCACACCGCACATATATCTTATTAACTACTAACAGCTCAACATAGATTCAGCCTTAGTACTTTAAACATAATGGAATTTAAAATCAAGGTAACAGACATGCAATAGGGATTGCACCATAAACATAAGATAATACTCAGAAGCAGTGCATACTAACCTATTCATGCATACATACTTCTATTGATAGTACAACATTCATTCAACCATGATAGGACTTGCATTGTAAACATAACATAAACAAAAACATAGAAAACCATACACATTCAATCATTAATACATAGGAGAGTTCACGTGGAAACCCATGAGGGAAAAACCACAAGGCGCTCTTCATCTGGAATGAGAAATGTATGGCGCCTTCAGCCTACATTTGACTACAGATGTCTTAAATCTAGCTTGATGCTCAGACTCTCTCTTGCTCTCATGCTCTCTGTCTTATTTCTCCTAATCTACTACTACCATCTACTGATCCGCACACGGCCTGGATCGACCTCTCTAGTAGAGCTTCTCTCCTACTACACTACCTCCGACAGCATCTTGCAGACTTCCGACTACTCTACCATTGAGATATCACATATTCTCTCAAATCTCTCAGAGATCTTCCCTATACTAACCATTCAAAAGAAACTTAAAGTAAACAACAACCAACAATTATCAACAGTGGAAATCCAACCTAAAGCAACAGCCAAACTTCTAGCTATTGAATCCCACCTATTTATACTATTTTACATGACCACGTAGGGTTGACTACCTATAGGAAGTCCATTAACTGTCACCATCAACCACCCCTTAGGCTACGGCTATGGTGATCATGACTTGACATGAGGCACTAATGGCCTTACTTACAGCATGCATTCACTCATGTGGCATTCACCGACTTAAGCCAACTTAAGAACCCACGATCGTCCTGCCACTTTCGAATGTTATTATCCACTTGTGCTACTATCTTACCCTACAGCATATTCCTTCCACGCAGTTTCCCTTTTCCATGCAGGTGACATCTTTTACGCATATTCCTTATTTTGAGCAGATTTCCTCTTCTGCACAGTTTTCTTTGTCCGTGCAGATCTCCTTGTCTGCGCAACTTCCTTCTATTCCTACCGCATGCTTCCTTTTCCTTATTTGTGCTTGTAAAATGGATTGATTCTTGTGCATTTCTTTGTTTTAGCTTATTTCTTGCGTGCTTTCCCCATGCCCAACAATCCCCCAACACTCACATGTGGCTCATCCCGAGCCACGAAACAATGGACATAGGAGGCAGCGCAACCTGTGCGGCCGTCTCTTTGTTGGAATTTTTTTTTTGCTTGCGCACCTTCTCCTGCTTCCTGCCTTGCGCGCTTTGTTCCTTTTTAGTTTTTGGCAGAGTTTCCAGCACCACGGACTCATCCCATACTTAGAAAAAAATTTAGATTACAAAACTTTAGTCATACAATTTCTTCCTCAACATCATTTGAAGAGTCTATTTCCATGGGTTTTTCTTGTGTTTGCTCCAGCTCTTCTGTAGGTTGTTCTTCTTGGTCCTCTTCATCTTTTTTTCCCTCTTCTTCATCCTTGGCCTCTTCTTTTTCATCTTGTGGTGCATTTTATGGTGCATATTATTCTGTGCCTCCAACCTTCTGTTGGAATTGGCCAAAAATGGGAGTAAGCATTTCTATCTCCCGGCAGACTTCTTTTTCCTACTGCTCCAATTCTTGCACTCGGTTAGAACTAAGGTGTTCCAACGACATATTTTCCATTACATGTGTGAACTCATGGATTCTCTACTAGACAGGATGAACTACCCCTGTCACTCTTTCATCTCCAGCTTCTTTCTCAGCCGTCTCTTTGATGTGCATGTTTTCCTAGTCACGCAGGGTTCTGGCCTTGTCCTGGAGCTGCTTAAGCTCAGTGCCTTTGGTGATTTTCTCCTTTGTTGGTAGCTTCTTAATTTTTTCCTTTACCAACAATACCTATAGGTCTACTTGACGTGCCTCCTCGATAAGCTTCTCTGCAATCTCATCGTCGATGAGTTGCTCCCATGCTGCAGAAATTGCTTCCACTGCCTCTATGCAAATCTTCTCAGCTTCCCTAATCCAACCAACAACTTGATTTGTCAATTCTTTCCTTTGCTGCACAACTTCGGGGGGCGTGCTCGGCTACTGGTTGGTTTTCATTTCCTGAACCTATTTCTTTAGGTCTGCTTCCAGTTTGGATAACTACGTCAGTTGGTGCACATGTTTTGCCTAGCCTTCTTCTTCCTCATCTGACAGTTCTGTGACTGCCTCCTTTATAGCTTCTTCCAGTGAAGCCTGCTTCTGGGCTTGGGCTTCTAGGTCTTCCTATTGGAGCTTGATAACTTGTTTGCATGCCTTTTATTTCTTGGTTTCCTTGGATTCCTGATATGTAACCACATTTTATCGGATTCTCACCTCTGTAGCCGCGACATGCTGAATGGAATAGATTTGCGACAATGTCAGCTTAGAGAAATCCAAAGTTAATGTGTCCACGCTATGGACACTTGCACATATAGAAAATTTCTACATGGGCATCTCTATTCTCAAGGGTGGGAACAGTACCAACATCACCAAAGTGTCTGATGGGTCTACACCATAGGTCTCAGCCTACATAGTATTGTGCACTTCAGTGATGGCCTCTTCCAGTCGGGTAACTTGTGCATTGAGAGAAGTCGTCCAGTCGGTTTTCTTGCGTGTGATATTACCCAAGGTAGACTCAGCTACTTTGGTGACCACCTCTATAAGAAGAGTCAAATCCTCTTTTGCTATGTTCATGACTTGGGGTTGATTAGCCCTCTTCTTTTTCCTATGTGGGATTCCCAAGGCTTCTGCATCTTCCTCCACAGGCTCTTTTCCCTTTCTTTTCCTGGTTCTTTCGGTGCACATCTCCTCATCAGTAGGGGTGTCTTCATCACCCTTGTTGGGTGGATCTTGTTTTTTTTCTTCTTCTTCTCCTTCTTGGGTATCATCCTGATTCTCTTGGGTGCCGATATTGACACGGTCCTGGGGCGGGTTCTCTTGCGAATCCCCTTGCGACGCTTGCTGCTCTGTAGGAACCTCCACACGCTAGCTAAGCCATTCTTTGGGCCAATCTTTGATTTCCCTCTCGATATCTGCATCTTTGATGATGAATAAGGTCAAGAGTGCCTGCTTCTTGGGGTCATTGTGCAGATGCAAGATGATACTGTGCGGTCCCACATGGAAGTTAATGAAAGGATACTTGGCCACCATCGTGGGGAATAGTCTACACTGCTGGTGCACAATCTGTCTAATTCTTTCTCCTTGGAGAAAAAATTCAAACTTTGTATTGGCTTTGCACTTGCAATATTTGTGGTCCCAGAGGTTCTATAATTGTGCACCAAGGAACTCCACTAGGATGTCCATGGGTTGATAGTCTGGTGTAGGAGTCCAGGTTGTAAACGAGATCAAAATTAGCATCCACGAGTAGTGGAATTTCACCACGAGAAGTTCCTGCGCATCTACCGCATCGTCCATCTATTCATTCACTAGGAACTAGGACCAGTTGATGTGCACTCCTTGTGCACACTGCTCTGCTAGCTCTATTGTTGCAGTAGTGCATTCAGTAGGCCTCATCTTGCGCAGAACCTTAATACACAATATTTTTGTTGCGGAACTTATAGCAATGTCATTGATAGAGCTAATAAGATAGCCCTTTCCACTATGGACAAGCTGGTACTTTCTCTTCATGTCATTATTATCCAGCTTTTCCCCATCCTTGTGCAGGTACGAGGCCGGGTCGAATCCTTGTCGTGGGAGACCCATGATGGTCGATAATAGGTCAACCGTTACCTCATACGGCTTGTCTAGCCAAAGGTATCCTCCATGGAAGCATACCAGAAGCTGCTTGACATGCATCCTGACTGAGGCAGTGCAGCTGAAATGTGGCATAAGAAGTAGGTTTTAGATGCCTTACTGCTCCAATCCACGTGCCCACTCCATTGCAGAAATGAAGTCTGCATTCAGAGGTTCACCAGGCACTGTGACCATGAATCTATTTTTGGCCAACTCCTCTTGTTTCCTAGTGTCATAGTATTCAAACTTCAAGTCCTGAAGTTTGGGAGTGATTGTATCTGAGGACCGCAGGATGCCTTCCTGGATCGTGGGATCTTCCATAAGTTCCTATGCATCCACTATCACTTTTGCAGTGCCTCGGACCTGTTATACCAAAATTCCATCACCATCATGCGATAAGACATTTGAAATACCTACTTGCCCTGAATCCCAGCTCTTGGAGTGGAAACTCATGCTAATTGTCAATCTTCCATGAAAATTCCCACCAACACACTTCCTCTGTCATCCAGGAGCGATACCTTGTTCGCACTGCCTATCCCTTGTTGTCCAAAAATGGTGCCACTGCTTATGGCCCTTAGTCCATAAGTGTTTCTTACCAGAACCGCTCTATCATTGAAGGAGAAACGTGGTACCCTGGGTAAAAAGGAAAAACGATAAGTTTCTCGAGGCTTATAGATGATAAGCCTCGTGTCCTCCCTTATCCCTACCATTGTGGGTCAGTTGATCTCAAGATCCCTCATCCTAGGATATTAGAGGCCACCTCATCCACTAATCTCTCAACCTACCCTATCCATTGAGCCTTATAAATACAAGCTCATATCCATGGTTGAGGAGGGGAACTCTGAAGGTATTGTTATGCTATTGGATTGATCACTTGGACCAAGACCATTTGGATATCATAGAGAGCTAGAGTCGGAGATTATGGGGATGAGAATGATTGGTTTCATGGAGATGCATGTCAACACTAAGGCATGGTTGTAAACTTCTTCATATTTCTATATTAATGCAAGTTGATTTATGTCCCACATATATTGTTGTTGTTTGATTTCATATGTATGTTCTTAGATTCCTTAGTCACTAACATGGATAAGTAGATTATATTCTGGTAGTTTCGATATGTTTGCGTGTTGAAGCTTATTGCAGGTACACAGGGTAACTATCGAGGCATTACATTCCAGGTATCTACGGTGTCCAAGGAGAGTCTTCAACCTCTGTTATAGCTGATTTTACCACACCAAGTGAATCACACTTGTATGGCCTTCCCCTGTCCCGCTGCAGACTCCTTAGACCCCTTGGACCATTTTTTTCCTTTGATGTTTCCTAGACCATCCCTACAAATATGTGAAAATCCATATACATGACTTTTAAACCCCTAATCACGTATATACGTAGGTTTGACCCCTAAAACCATGTACATCGGAATGTGTGCAAAATCTAAATCCTTTTGGAGTTTTCCTTGACATGGATCCGACTCACTTGACTTCTGGCCTTCCATATGCCTTGAGATCACTCAAATTCGACCTTTCATTACCCCTTTGAAAAGCTATATAAGGAACTCTTTGGTACATTGAAGGCATATGAGAGAATTGAGAGCAAAGAAAATATAGTTCATTATTGACGGAACTTGTGCTTGAGTCTGCATCCCTTTGTCCCTTGGAACACTTTTGTGTTCTTCCCAAGCTTGCCTTTTTCTTGTGAGCTTGCTATCAAGAGATGGAGGATTGAGGTGGTGGAGGCCCAAGTGGGGGATTCAGTTTCTCTGATTCACAAATGTGCCGACAGAGGTTGTATCCATTGTAATATCTGATTTTATATTAATAGAAATATATTTTCCAGTCCAATAATGTATGTTTGAATGAATATTTTATCCATGGATGACTTCAAATGCTTATACATTGTTGATTATATATGTTAGAATAGATCTAACGCCAATATATATAGTATGATTGTCTTGTTTACTTGTTGTTGAGGAAGTGATTTATCAATTCAAGATGAAGTTGGAAAGCTCAACGGGGATCTACTTCAACCGTCCGGAATAAGGTACGAGGTCTGATCCTTTAATGTTAGATATTTAATTTCTAAAGGATATTGGAAAGGATTGATTTCTGGAGTCAAGCTGTCGATTGTGGTACCCCAAGCCATAGAAATTTCTCTCCATAACAGAATTGGCGACCATACTAGGGAGTTCCTATTAGCTGTCATTTGGGGATTTTTCTATCGGCATTCAATGACTTTGAATTGCTCTTTTTCTCTTGTTTTTGTGTCAGGTATGGGGGCATGCTTTCCTAGTAGTGTCTCATTGGTGTGAATTTTGTCTCAGCTTGTCTATTTGCCTTTATTTTTATGCACCTTTCTTCCTGTATGCGAGTTTTTAACTCACAGTCACGTATATACGTGGGTTTCTCTACTATTTCCATGTACACACGCGGGTTTACTGTGAATAGTCGCGTATGCCCTTAGTTTTTCCTTATAGAGGAAGATGGATGGTTGCTGGGTGAATTTTGATGATTGCTGAGTCTCCTTTGATACTGCTAGAGTCTGTATACACCTCTATATCTGACCAAAGACATTTTTTTAGGCTAAATTTTCTTTTTTGAAGAATGTTCTTGTCATTGCATTTTCGATTTTTTGTTTTGGGATTAGTGCATTAGATTTATTTTACCTTAGTACTTTGCTTGAGTGCTGCTTGAGTGTACTTGCAGAGTCTGGGGGTTGTAGAACCATTCTTTTGCTTTAGTATCTCATTTTTATTTCAAAAAATCCAAAAATATTTGCTTTTCATCATGCATTGCATCTTGCATTTTGCATAGTACTTGCACTAGATTTGCTCTAGATTATTAGTCAGAATTTCATATAGGAAAGCTTGCATTTATCATTTGAAGAAAATTGTGCATTTCACGTAGTAGCATACCCCATTTTTCATGGACACAATGCATTTGCATTGATTGTTAGGTTTGCATTTTACTTCATGTTGTGTCATAACACCATTAGTTGCATGGCCATATACCTCTTTTGAGTAATAAAGCCAATTAAAATCAACACTTAATTAAAATGAACTACTATTTTATTTGATAGGGTTCACCAACAAGATTAGGTTTGAGGGTCTTGGAATAGTTCATTGTGAGTAAATTCTCCAAGACCACTAAACAACAACATGTATGTGTCTGTCCAGGTGAGTGTGTGAAATTCCTTGGTATAACCAGTGTTTCTCAGGATCCTCCTCTCAAAAGGGAGTTAAGCACGAGGCAGTGTGAGCGGTTATTGATTGGGATGACCCCTATTCATAACTAAGTAGCATCGGAGATATTTCCAGGATTGTATTCATATTTGGGTGCTCTTTCGAGAGTTTTGGGATTTGCTACCCTGCCCATACGGTCAATCCCACCTGCGACTATCCGATTGAGCATTGATTATATTGAGGTGACCTTAGTGGCCTTACCTAGGATATCGAGGGGGTACTCTGCAGGGGTTATTCTATGGGTGTCCTGACTAGGTTGGGGTCGGACAGCATAGTCTCTTTATGCGTGTAAGCTAAGGGCCACAATAATTGGTTATGTACCTCCACTTGTTGTGTATGGGAGTCTCAAGCCTCTCCTAGGTGAGGCATACCTGCTTCATTCGAGAGCTCACTTATCCTACCCTTGATTGCTTGTGTTTGGCTTTATATTTTATTGGTGATTGCTCTGTGCACGTTAGTATGCCTAGGGTTTACGTAGATAGAGAGTCTTTTATATTTTTTGATTCATTGTGGATTCAGGTGCGGCACCTCGCCGTTCTTGTTGTTTAGCAGGACTTCCACCTTCTACGTCTCCTCCGCCTTTGGGAGAGAGAAATAGATAGTCCAGGAAGACTACTTCGCACATTGATTCACACATGATAGGAGACCATGTTAAAGGTATTCCTGAACCACCTTCTCCCATTCATGTGGAAGATGGGGAGTTTAATCCTAACTATGACCCTTCACCTGATTTGACTAAGTTAGGTCCTGTGATGTCTGAGATAGGTACTTTTCATGATAGACCTACTTACTCTAGGGTTGATTCCCCATTGACGCATCGCCGATATGGAATGCTGGAGGATGATGAGACTCATTTTGAACCCACGAGCACCAGTTATGGTAGTTATGGTATGTCTAGTTTTCCTACACACGATTTGGCATTCCATGTCAAGTCTGAGTTTGAGCCTAACACTATGCCTGGGGGCACTCTCATTCCTTACCATGCGGAGAGGTTTGGGAGCACAAGTCACATTGCACCTTCCATCCCGGTGATGGAAGCTACATCACATATTCCTCCTAGGCCTAGGGCTAGTGATCCTATTAGGATACTAGATCCAAGACGAGTGACTATAGGGAATAACACGTACATTATTACACAGGGCCCTCCATCCTCTGTCCCTACTTCTTTGAATGTTCACCCTCCACCTCATTCACATGGTCCTTCAAGCTAGAACATTGCTACGAGTCATGTCCGTACTGTTGTTACTCGACCAATTGTGTCTTAGGTTCATGTACCGCCTGTTGTTTCGGGAGGTTATGTTCATACTTCTAGAGATCATGTTACTACTTTCGGAGTGTATATTCCCACTTCTGGAATGTATATTCCTACTTTTATATTGTATATTCCTACTTACAGAGTGTTTCATGGGACATCTCATGCGATTACTTGTGGACCTTATTATGGGATGCAGTATGGACAGGGTTGTTCACCTTATGGGTACAGGTATCAACAACCTGCTTACTCTCCAAAATACAACTTTGTAGCTCCAAATAGTCAAGGTACACCACACTATGGTGCTTCCATGCCACCCTATATGAGTCAAATGGGAGGAGGGCACTATGGCCAAGGCCATGGTGGTTATGGTAATCAGACCTATGTGAATCAGAACTATCAAGGAGCGGTCCATCGACCTAATGATCCTAGGCTCCCTTTCCTCGCAATGTTGAATCTTCATGACTTGTCGAGATTGATGAACAACCCTGTAGTTCATGAGCCGACTTGGCCGGCTGTCCCTACTAAGCTTCCCTCGGACATACCCAAATTCAAGGGTAAACCGAGAGAGGATCCAAGCAAACATGTTACTACCTTTCACCTATGATGCTCTTCGAATTCCTTACACTAGGAATCAATCCGTTTAAGGTTGTTTCAATGCACCCTTACAAGGCCTGCTGTGAAATGGTATATAGAGCTACCTAGGGGGGCATTCACTTTGTTCGATGACCTAGCCATGACCTTTCTTAACCGATTCTAGCTACCAGTGCATTATGACGTTGGTATAGAACTCTTGTCGACATTTTGGCAGGATAAAGCCACACATATCTCGTATCATATCCAAGACTGGCATAGATGGAAGAGGTTGATTAAAGCCTTTATACCGCTAGAATTCCTCCTCAAATGGTTCCTTAAGTCATTATTGTCGTATATAGCAAAGGATGTTTCTACATCCGGAGTGCAAAATTAGGAACAAGCCATTTTTAGGGCGCAGGAACTCAATTTGATTTATGCTCAATCCAGTTTGTTATATGAGATCATTCCTAATGCTCCATGTTCTAGTTTCGACCCCAAAGTTTAACCTGGACCACATGCTGATGGCATTGTTGGTTGTGCAAGTGCTAAACCTGCAGATTCGGTTGCAAAACAATTTAGTCAATTGTCAATCAACCAATGTGCTTCGGGACAAGCCACGACTTTGTCCCAACCCACCCAAACGAAAAGTGTACTTTCAGTGCAATCGCCAGACCAAAAGGGTAACCGGAAGCCCAGACAAAATAAAAAGAAGGGTAAAAATAATCATAAGGGTGGGAATAGGAACAAGAATGCTAATAATGGAAAGAACACCTGTGATGCTAGGGGGGACAAGCAAGCTAAACGTAAGGTTAAATTTCCTTGAAAGTTGTGTAAGGAAGATCACCTCACATACTTATGCCCTCGTATCGATGAATCCTTGAGATGCTTGGCACAGGGCCCAACAGTGCTGACTAACCCTTTACCTCACAATCAAAATATGAACTCGAGGACCCATGATCAGTCTAGTGGTGATCAAGATCTGTCGGAGGGTAGTGTTCATGGTTGCATTAACATGGTATGTGCTGCTAAAGTTGTGACCCATGCGAAGGACTATGGTTCGTCACAACCCAACCCAAGTAGGGAGCCTGATCCACCAGGAACTCCTTTGTGTATTGAAAAACCTCTGGATAAGCCTGAAGCTGCACCTCGCATTCCTAAGGGAGTCCTTAAGCGTTCAGGGCACAATCCTAATGCTTGAGCTACCCAGAACTATTCTGTTGTCAAGGATTTGTGCCACACTTCTTGTGCGATGTCTGCACTAGAAGTACTTCAAAATTGTCCTTCGCAAAGGAAGGCTTTGCTTTCTGGACTTGGTGTGAATGATGATAATTCTTCCTCCATGATTAAATTTGAAACCGCGAGACTTCATCCTCGCTTGCCTTACTATGTGTCTCCTTTGATTCACGTAGAATGTCTTAACATGACCATCAAGTGCATTGTGATTGACGAAGGCACTGCTGCTTCTGTGATGTCTTTATCATGTTGGAAGGGTTTAGGTTCCCCTGAGTTGTCTAAATCTGCGACCATGTTAACTGCGTTAGATGGGAGATCATTTAGGCCGCACTGGATCCTTCCTTCCCTTAAGGTCTATTTGGGAGGAAAGACCATTGCGATAGAGGTTGAGGTGGTTGATGCACCCCTTGACTACAATCTCTTGCTGGGTAGGAATTGGATGTACAGTATGCAAGCCATAGCTTCTTCCCTATTTCGTGTTGCATGCTTTCCATTTAATGGGAAGATAATTACAATTGATCAAATTTCATTCAAGAATACGTTGGTTGCCGCATCTTCAGGAGCTTCGATCCCAATTGTAGAGCACTCTCAGTAGGAAACTGGGAGTGTGGGTGTGGGCCTGTATCCATCCCTCACGGGAAGCTTTAGTTGCCCTGCACCTATCCTTATGATAGGGTCTAGTTCCGGTGAGGCTTCGACATCTATAAGATCGGTGTCTTTTCGCACGAGTCACATTAGAGCAAATTTCAACTCAAAATGGGCCTCCTAAAATGAACTAATAAAATAATAGTTAAAATAATAAAATAATATTTATTAATTTTGGAGGAAGAAAAGAAAAAAACTACTTTTTGTTTGTATTTTTGACATATCTCCCTATGTTTTTACTCAAATTTCGATTGGGAGAGCTAGTTGGATGCAGAATTTAATTCCGTGTCCAACGAGCTCTCTCGATCAAAATTTGAGTAAAAACACAGGGAGATATGTCAAAAATACAAACAAAAAAAGTAGTTTTTTTTATGATACCTATCCCCAAATTTATATTAAAAAAGTGTTTAAGACCTATATGGTATTTCAAATTTAAAGCAATTTCATTGGCTAACACATGATGACATGCAATTTGAATAAAAGTTAAAAGGCCCATTTTGAGTTGAAATTTCCTCTAATGTATGGAAGATCCTTGGATTCTTCCTACACCGAGCACTTCAAGTGAGCCCATCGTGACGAACGTGTCGTTGCCTGCAACTATGGTAGCTTATCAAGCTAATCTTGAGTGTGTTGCAGAGCCTAGTCCTTCCTCTTCACAGATGGAGGAGGAGGACCCTTATGTGCTGCCTGCATGGGCAGTACAGTCTTCTCATGCACACGACTGCCTTGATAGTTTTTTTCCTTCAGACGAAGCGATTATTGAGGCCATGTCGGGAGTTGAGCCACCATGGGAAGAGCTCCATCATAGATATTACTTTCTTCCTGAGCTTGACCGCTTGGAGCATGAGGAATTTAGGGAGGTTCTTAGCGAGATAATTGGTAGTCCCATGGTTCCATTAAGCTCTCCTAGTCTGATGGATGATGGGAACATGGCAAATATATCTCCAACTATTCCTATCAATATCTCTCACAATCTTGGTAGGATAGAGAATTTTTATATTGGGGAAAAATGTTCCCATGCTGAGATTCTAGAATACACCAAGCTGTTTAAAGAGTTCTGTGATATCTTTGCTTGGTCTTACGATGAAATGCTAGGTATCGACCTTTGCATTCTCGAACATAAGATTAAGACTTATCCCAACACTAAGCTTGTTCGACAATATTTGCATGCGGTGAATCCTAGGAAAGCACCCGCGATTAAGGCAGAGATAGAGAAGCTGTTGAAAGTCAGTTTTATCTATCCCATTCCCTTGACGGAGTGGGTTTAAAACCCCATTTCGGTTGACAAGAAGCAGGGAGTGATCCGCATATGTACTGATTTCCATGATTTGAATCGTGCCTATCCTAAGGACAATTTCCCCACACCATTTATTGATCATATTTTGGATGAGTGTGCGGGTAGCGAGGTTTTTTCCTTTATGGATAGCTTTTCCGAATATAATCAAATACAAATTAAACCTAAGGACCAACATAATACTGCATTTATTTTTCCTTGTGGAACTTTTGCATATCGAAAAATTCCTTTTGGCCTTAAGAACGCTGGAGCTACTTTTCAGCGGGCAATGACCTTGATTTTCCACGATCTCAAATCGATTATTGAAGTGTTTTTGGATGACCTTGCTGCTCATTCTCGTATGAGAATGCATCATTCCTATCATTTGAGATTGGTATTCGAAAGGTGCCACCATTATTTGGTTAGGTTAAATCCTCACAAGTGCATCTTTTGTGTGAAGTCAGGTCACTTATTAGGATTCATTGTTTCTAAAGAGGGTATAAGAGTTGATCCTTTGAAGGTTGAGGCAATACTTCAGTTGTCTCCCCCGAAGAATATTCATCATCTTCAATGTTTGCAAGGCATGGCAAACTTCTTACGGAGATTCGTTATCAATTTTTCCAATTTGACTAGAGGCTTCATGCATATTTTGAAGAAGGACACCACCTTTTGTTGGGATGAGCGAGCCCAGGAGTCCTTTGATGCGCTCAAGAAAGCCCTAGCATTAGTTCCGGTGATTAGTCCCCCAGACTAGCTGTAATTTTCTACTTTATGTGGCCGCGTCCATGGAGACGATTGGTATGGTTTTCTTTCAAGAGGATGAGGAGCTCCAAGAGCATGTCATATACTATCTGATCCAAAATCTTATTGATGTGGAGATTTGTTATTCCCATGTCAAGAAGCTTGCCTTAGCTACTATACATGCGGTTCAACGGTTGAGACATTATATTCTCCTTCGCCAGAACTTAGTTGTGGCCCATGTCAATCCGTTTCAATTCGTCCTCACTCAAAGGATGATTTGGGGAAAATATAATAAATGGATTGTCATCCTGCAAGAATTTGACCTCGAGTTTGTTTCAGCAAAATTGAAGAAATCGTTAATTTTTGTGGAGCTTATATCGGATTTCCCAAGCAAGGCCGAGGAGTTGCTTTGTGAAGATACGTTTATCGATGAGCACATCTTCTTAATCTCAACTTTAGACCCATGGTATGAGGATATTATTATATATCTACAAACATTGAAGGTCCCTACTCACCTCTCACGGGATGAACGACGACGATTATGTCACGTATCTAAGAATTACCTCATAGTGGATAACACTTTGTACCATCGTGGGGTAGATTTCATTTTACGTCGTTGTTTAACCCATGAGGAGGCTGAGGTAGTGCTGAATGATTGCCACGGATGGGCGTGTGGTGGTCATTTATCTGGGCTTTCTACAACCCAAAAAATCTTAAGAGCGGGTTATTTCTGGCCGTCGATCTTTAAGGATTGTGTAGATGCGGTCAAGAGGTGCCACCCTTGCCAGGTGTTTGCACATAATATGCGCTCAAAACCTGCCCCATTACATCCCATCATCACTTTCGGTCCCTTCACTAAATGGGGGCTTGGTTTTATGGATTGCAACCCAGCTTTAGCTAGGGGGCATCATCATATCATAGTGGTTGTCGACTACTTCACGAAATGGGCTGAGGCTATGCCTACAGTTAAATCCGATGGTGAGACAGCCGTGCACTTCGTATTCAACTAGATTATTACTCAGTTCAGAATTCCAAAAGAGCTTGTCACTGACCATGGCTCGCACTTTCAGAATTGTATGATGGAAGAGTTGGCATCAAAGTTAGGGTACAAACAAGAGCATTCCTCCTCTTACTACCCTCAAGCGAATGGACAAGTAGAAGTAGTGAATAAATCACTCAAATCCATTCTCCAATGAACCATCGCACAAAGCAAGAATAATTGGCACATTATGTTATATCCTGCTTTATGGGTGTATAGAACCACTGTTAAGACTACCACGGATTTTTATCCATATCAACTTGTACATGGAGTGGAGTCGGTATTGCCGGTTGAGTGCGAGATTCCTTCTTTGAAGCTAGTCATAGAGCTCTTACCGGAAACTTCACCATTGGAGGATTGTTTGGTCCACCTTGAGCAACTTGATGAGCAGCGTTGAGATGCCTTGGTGGCTCTAGAAGTAAATAAGCATCGCGTAAAGGTCTAGTACGATAAGTTTGTCCGTCCAAGGATGTTTAGTGAGGGAGACTTGGTCCTTTTGTGGGATCAACCGAAAGAACCCTTGGGGGTAGGAAAGTTTAACCCCATGTGGTGTGGGCCTTATGTCATTAAAGGTGTGTTAGAGAAGGGTGCTTATGAGTTAGTGGATTACGAGGGAATGGCCTTGGTGGAGCCTAGAAATGTGCTCTATCTCAAAAAGTACTATGCATGATTTTCAGCCAAGGCTAGTTATTGTATATTATTGTACAGTTTTGCATAGTTAGGTCTTTTTCTTATCGTGATCGGGTTTGTGATTAGTTTCTGTTTCTTTTGGCAGATGTCAATGGAATCTTCCACCTTCATAGGATTTGCGGATGGTGCGAGCCATCACACTCAACACTCAGCCTCTGCTGCTTGGGTGATTTATACTCCTATGGGTCAGGTATTGTCTTCAGGAGGCATATGTCTATAGCCATCTTCCAACAATGTTTCTGAATATAGTGCCGCTATTGATCTTCTACGAGATGCCATTTCACATGGCATTCTCTCTCTTGAGGTACAACTTGATTTGGAGTTAATAGTGTCACAACTTAATGGTTTGTACCATGTTAGAGATCTGACATTATTAAGAAGATTCTTACATGTGAGATTATTAGAATGACAATTTGACAATATAACATACATACATGTTCCAAGAATTAATAATCAAGTTGCTAACTCATATGCTAACTATGTGTTAGATTGGCATTTGTTTCATACTCAATAAGCTCATCACAAACATAAAATTTTCTACACATGTAAATAAATAAACCGATCATCATAAAAGTTTTTGTAAACATCCAAAATGTGGTAATACATAGTGTCATAATACAAAAATGGGGCTCTCGAGCCACCAAAATATAATACATGGTAATACAAAATGTATCACTCCTAGGTATCTAAGCCTATGGAGGAGGAGGGGGGTTGTGATCATGGAATGTCACTACGGCTCTAGCTAGCCATCGAAATAACCACACCCATCCTCATGGTACACCCACCACCTGGCGCTGCATGGCCTCAGGAAAGTACTCGACTTGCGCCATGGGTACTCTGTGTGTCAGCCTCACGAAGTTGGTATGAATGCTTTGGAGCATCCGCTCCGCATCCACACCCGTGATATCGTATCCTCTTCCCCTCCGTCTATGATGAGGGAATCCTTCAGGCCACCATGGTCCCACATCTGCATGCATATGGTAGATGTCATTAGGTATTGTCACACAAAAACATGTCTTTTGATTCCACATAATTAGAAAACACAAAAAAATTAAATAACTCAAAAATTTAAAGAGAGGGTCAAGATTTGTTACCTATGTCACTGTATGTCGATCCTGGTGGTAGCGGCATCTCCAGGTCCCCTTGAAAATGTATCACCACGTAGGGGTAGTCATCGATGGCAACTATCTATCGTCACCACCATGGAAATAAATTAGATGGATAGGGGTTGGATACCCTACCTCCCCCCAGTCTGCGCATCACATCCGCCCAACGTCGTTGGGCCGGATCTTGAACCCCGTGTAGAGGAACCTATACTCTGGGGCTCAATCCTGGAACACGCTCAAAGAAAAATGTGCTCAGTATGCTGCTAAAACCAAATTTTTGCACTCTGCCCATCTTACACTCACTGAGCTGATGTTTCATGTTTCCCAGTAGTGCAGTGATCCAATCATATACCATGGGTCTCATGCACTCCACTACGTAGAACATCAGAGGCCGCAAGGCCTGGTGGAGTGAATCCCAGCCTGCTATCCTGCCCAGTGTTAGTAGGATGGCCTTTAGGCCCAGCACCTATATGGAGTTAGTTGGGATCTAACTCCCCACCTTCTTCGTGTCCGGATAGCAGTACACTGCAATGTACTCATCTATAGTCAGGCCACCTCCGGGCCCACGAGAACGTAGGTTCACTACTTCCCACCATCAGGAAAGTCTAGTAATAAAGTAAATGTCCTCCACTTCTATGGTGAGGGACATCCCATCTATCTGGAATGACTCTGAGTCTGGATCCTAGTAGTCCACTAACATCTGCAATAGTCTTGGTTTGGCCCTTAAGCCACCAAGACACCAAAATTTGTAGAGCCCACATGCACGTAGCGCTTGTTGATCCATTAGATCGGCCCTTACTGCCTCTTCTACATCACCATGTTCATGTTCTCTCCATTCTAGGACTATCCTGCACAAAAAATTTGAGTTTTTCCCATTATAACACTTGAAAAACCTTAAGCTTGGCCACATATGCAACTATTTTCCAAACAGCTGCGTATGTATGCGACTGTGAGGGCATTTTCCGCGTATATCCATCCCTATACGCGAAAAAACCCTCGATTTCCATGTGGGCCACAACGCCTATTTTGGAATGGCCTAGAAATCCAAAATCACCATGGAATTTGACAAAATTTGCATCTAAATGGAAGAGAAGAGCATGGGTAAGTACCTGGAGAAAACGGTAGTGGATTCCACTGGCTGGATCTCCTAAAATTCGTTGTTAAAATTCTAAGCTCAAATGGGTAAAAATTTCAAATGTTTTATAATGTTTTGAATTATTTACTATTTATAGAAATTTTTCAAAATTTTGAAATTTTTTACCCCCTTTCCTATAGTTTGGACCGTTTCTAATCCTTTTGGACCGTTTTTGGACTAATTTATGATGTAGGAGACCTTTTTTAGTGTCGTTTCAGCCGTTGGATTGAACCGTTCATGTCAATTTCAAGTATCATGTCTAAACTGGCATATAGGTTAGGTTTCATCACCATTTGCATTGTGCATGACCTTATGACCGTTTCATTATAACCTTAGGTACGAACCCACTCTATTATGTCGCAGAACCTTCTTACTGTTTTAGAAGTGGCATGATATGAGTGGTAGAGCTTGACCTTACATGGGTACTCTAGTTAGCGCCTTATTTGCATTTGGTGCCCATGCTGATGTTTTGTCCCTTAGGGTGTGGGAGTCCGTTGTATAGTATTGCCATAAAATTTCGCAAGAGCCTCATACTCCTCTTGATCTTTTTCTGGCCTATTTCCCTCAGGATTTCCTTATGTCAAGTTGTAATTGCATTATCATGAGCTTTTCCTACCTTATTGAGCCTTACGTCGGCTTCCCTGATATTGAGTTTCAGCCATATAGCCCGAGCTTGTCTCATGTCTAGCCATGCAGAGCCATTTTATATATCCTTTGCAGCTTGATTCCCTATTTTTACCGAGAGGGGATTTTCCCCCAAGTGTCGCTATCCTACACATGTATCCTTGCATTGAGCATAGGTATGTTCCACTGCTCAGAACTAGTTTGTTTGCCCCTATGACACTTGTATCCTCCTAGTCTGTAACTATAAAATAGTTTTATTCTTTTTCAAGCTTTTTAAATATTTGAAAAAGTCCAAAAAAATCAAAAAACCAAAAATCCGGACAAGGAAAGATGTTATCTTTTGGCAGCTGTCGAGTCATGTCGCCTTCGAACTGAGCATTGTATATCACATCCGTTAGTTGGGTTTATAGTTTGACTTCAAAAGCTGTACTCATTTATCTGAGTTTATCTCCACCAACTGGTTAAGCTTCCAGTCCCTATGGAGCCTCTGTCAATGCCTCCTGTGTCGCAGAGATGTCCCGGTTTTATATATCGATTCTATGCTACCTTTATTCAGTCACCATTCGCCATTATTCTCTTCTTCGAAGGAAGTTGAAACCTGAGTCTGCCATTCCTCAGTTATCTTGACTTTACATGTCAGCCATTCCCGGTACAGTTACTGGTTTGTGCACCTTATGATCAAGTCCTTCCACATTATATAGATTTGCTGAGTACCTCATGTTGGATGATGGGGGATGCCTTAATGCCCTACTTCCAGCGGATATCATCCCATCGACTCCAGATCATTTATTCTGGGATTGGAATCTAGAGACATTTTTTAGTGCCTTGAGACTTGCAGTCATTAGTGGCAGGTTCTCTCGCCATCGACAATTTTTGGGAATACATCAATGTCCCCTAATCGATGGATCCTCTCAAGTGTTCAACCTCAAAACATCTATTCGCACTTTTTAGTTTACACTCTAGTACCTTGATTCCCATTTTCATTATCGGTGGGTGATCTCGCATCTATTAACGGTATACATCAACGATCAGTAATCAGATGATGGACTACTATGTTTGACCTCGACACCTCTATTCACATAGTAGGACATGTACTCGTAGCGGTTTGTGTAGAAGACCTTCCATATTGGTGGCATCTCTTATATGCTACCTCCTTGATCGTGCCAGTGTTCATGAGATTTCAACTCTCTCGACTTGATTCCATTATATGTCAGAGATTTCCAGCTATTATGGAGATCTTGATCCATTATATATCTTCAGCCATTATGGAGATCATGATCCTTTGTATATCTTCATCATGGAGATTCTGATCTATGTATATTGTACATGGCGATGACCACTTATGTGATATTTTATATCATGCCTATTCATGGCCATTATACTCTTATGTATCTGGGACTGCTATATGTATTTGCAGTTATGTACAGAGTTGTATCATTGTACTATGCTGATTGGGTGGTTGGTCTTCCATTTGGGATTCTTCATCACTCCACTTCTTGGATGGACTTGTAATGTATTTCAGCCATTGTATGACCCCTCTGACCTCACACATTAGGGGGCATCTGTTATAGCTGATTTTACCACAACAAGTGAATCACACTTGTATGGCCTTCCCCTGTCCTGCTGCAAACTCCCTAGACCCTTTGGACCATTTTTTGTCCTTTGATGTTTCCTAGACCATCCCTACAAATATGTGAAAATCCATATACGTGACTTTTAAACCCCTAATCGCGTATATACGCAGGTTTGACCCCTAAAACCGTGTACATTGGGATGTGTGCAAAATACAAATCCTTTTGGAGTTTTCCTTGACATGGATCTGACTCACTTGACTCCTGGCCTTCCATATGCCTTGAGATCGCTCAGATTTGACCTTTCATTACCCCTTTGAAAAGATATATAAGGGACTCTTTGGTACATTGAAGGAATATGAGAGAATTGAGAGAAAAGAAACTATAGCCCATTGTTGCCAGAACTTGTGCTTGAGTTTGCATCCCTTTGTCCCTTGGAGCACTTTTGTGTTCTCCCCAAGATTTCCTTTTGCTTGTGAGCTTGCTATCGAGAGATGAAGGATTGAGGTGGTGGAGGCCCAAGTGGGGGATTCAGTTTCTCTGATTCGCAGACGTGCTGACAGAGGTTGTATCCATTGTAATATCTGATTTTATATTAATAGAAATATCTTTTCCTATCCAATAATGTATGTTTGAATGAATATTTTATCCACGGATGACTTCAAATGCTTATACATTGTTGATTATATATGCTAGAATAGATCTAACACCAATATATATAGTATGCTTGTCTTGTTTACTTGTTGTTGAGGAAGTGATTTATCAATTCAAGCTGAAGTTGAAAAGCTCAACGAGGATCTACTTCAACCGTCCAGAATAAGGTATGAGGTCTGATCCTTTAGTGTTAGATATTTAATTTCTATTGCATATTGGAAAGGATTGATTTTTGGAGTCAAGTTGTCTGTTGTAGTACCCCAAGCCATAGGAATTTCTCTCTGTAACAACCTCTGTCCTCTATTTGTTCTAGATCTTAACCATTCAAACTAGTGGAACACCTTTCTATCTGTAGGAGGTGAAATATTCCAGCTAACAAATCTGGTGACTCTGCTGGGGAATAGATATTTATCAGTTGTTCTGATATTCCTCAGTTCTCAACTCTTGTCTAAATCTAGGCACTTTCTCCAACTCTCTTCAGTTAGATATGCTATCTGACTCAGTCAATTTGGGTTTGAAACTTCCAGATCTATTCAGATCTAAATCATTTTGACCTTTTATGCTCTGTTTCTATACTCAATCTATCAGCCTTTACCCTGATCTGGTCTTTTTCTGACTTGATCTATTGTTCTCTTTGTGTTTTGGATTTTTACAGGGAACCACACATGTTCTGTTGGCAAGAAGTGGTGCCACCGCCTGAGTCCAATTAGCAATACGCGGTGCCACCACCTGAATCCAGTGAGCAAGGAGCATTTCTGCCTCAAAACTTCCAGTCAGCAGCTTCATCTGCGCAGTGTCAGGTAGGCCCTATTCCAGACCTTGTATTTTGAGTTTTGTGTGTTTTTTGGCTTACTTTTTGATGAAAATGAATTGTATATTCTGCAGTTGCTTTGATTGTTGTGATATTTTTGCATTCAAAGAGAGTTTGTGTTTCTTACATTAGATTTTACATTCTTTTCTTTTCTTGAAACCTCTTGCTCCTTTTTGTAGATATTATTCATTGGAATTGGAAATATACATTTCATTTTCATGAGTAGGTTTCGGTTTGTTTTGGACTTGGAATGCGTCAGTGATCCATGTTGTTTTGAGCCTTTCTTTTCTTGGGTGATTCTTGTTTCCTTTTGCATGCTGATTCTTTCAGTGCTTAGTAGGAAAGATTGGTTCTTCATTTCCTTGTCTGTTTCAAAGAGAAGTTTTAGTTTTCTCTCTCTTTTGCTTTATTCGTGATTTTGTTGAATGATTTTCGCCTTGTTTTGTGCATGATTGTTCGAGATTCTAGATCTTACTTTCATTAAGAAGAAATATCTTTTTTCATCTTTACATGCATTAGAGTTAGTTTTGTTTGGAAACGTTAGTGAAATCATCTTTCCATTATGTTTTTATGCACCTTTTTCAAACATGAAAAGATAGGAAACAATTTCTGGTTTATTTATGTTAAATTTTCTCTAGATCTCTTTTTTATTTGCTTTGAATATTGTTTGGGGTGCATTGATATTTCACTTTTCGTTTGAAAAGATAGAATTTCATTTGCATTTGGGTGTGAATTTTTTAGAATAAAAGTAAATCTCTCTCCCTCTCTTAGGTAGAATTTCATTGAAGAGGAAACCTTGCATTGTCATAAAGATCAGTGTGCATCTTCTTTAATTCAAGTTTCACTCCATGGTTCCACCTAAACACACAAGATAAAATTAACGGTAGTACTAGGTTAAAAAATTTAGCAATTTGAATGATAAGTTAGAGATGTGTTCAGGTGTCGTTAAGCGTAGGAGCTGTCGTTACTTTGTTCGCATTACATCCCGGGACTCGTGCAGTTCTTCCACATACCATTGGTATATCGAATGGCATTTCACGTACCCTTGAGGTATATAGAAAGGTACTTCACGTACTCAATTGTATATAGGAAGGCCCCTTGTGAATGGTTATGTATTAGATAGCACTACTACCTATTTGAGCTCCCACGTACCTTGTGTATATCGGGAGACCCTTTTAGGAATCCTCAAACCATCTAAGTTATCCTTTTGGCCTGTCCTGTGAGGTTCCTAACTCTTATCCACTCCTTTCACATGTTTGCTTGTTGCTTTTAGTTTGAGTAGTACTTGCTTGTGTGTGGTAGTTAGGGGGTTATTAGAGAGTTTATAGATGGCATCCTCATCGAGGACTACCACTCAAGAGGTCTCTTTCCAAGGTGTACCTTTTGTATTCCCTCCAGGTGAATGTATTGGTCCTCCCTTTATTGCCACTCTAAATCTTCCTGGATTAACTATAGGATTACCGATCTGGATTTTTAATTCGGTAATTCCTGTTACACCTAATGTCTCAAATGTCACCTCTCCTCTAGGAGAGGATCAAACTCAACCTAATCTCTCTCCTTCTTCATCAGTTGTTGTTCCACCCCTTTATTCTTCTTCGCTTGACCAAAGCTCTATGGTTAGTAGTCATGTGGATAAGAAGAAGAAGAAAGGGAATGGTAAAAAGAAGAAGGATAAGAAAGAGAAAAAGCAGCAACCATCTGCTCTTGATGGTGCCCATTCTAAGAGAACACTCAAAAAACCCAAGTTCCCTTACAAGCTTTGCAAAGGGGACCACCTTCTTAAGGAGTGTCTCAGTCTCTCCCGTGTATAAGAAGAGTGGTCTAAAAGGTCCAAACTGTCTGTTTCATGAACCTCTGATCATCATGTTGACAATACTCCCTCAACCAGTGACCCATTGCTAAAAGGTTGTAAGGGTAAAGTCTTGTATCCTTATTTGATATGAAAGGCTATGCATCATACTTTTCTTTGTCCAAGCATGGATGAAGCTTCACGTTGGTTGGAAAATATTACTGATCATCAACAGGTGATTCCAATAAGTGATAGTAAGTTATCCCTCGATCCCCCACTGGTTGACCAAGTGGTCGATTCGGATTTATCTGTGGTTGATCCCACTCTTCCTTTGGAGAGTGAAGTTAAAGTGGTCGAGTCAATGTCATTTCCATTTGATCCCACTCTTTCATCAGAGAGTGTTAAGACTGAAGTAGTCTCTTTGACCAAATCTTCTTCTTGTTCTTCTCTTCCAATAGAGAATAAACTGAAACCTACCAAAGTTTTTATGCTTCGTTCTGATTGTTCTCGACAAGAGGAAATTTTTTTTGTTTCAACAAAACCCTCTCTGAGTAGTGAGGTTTTTTCCTTTGACTAGAGTAACCTAATAGAGTCTCGTCTTCATTTAAGTGTTCCTTTCCAGATAGTTTTGAATGTTACTGCTAGGCGGATACTTTGCACTATTTTTTACGAAGGGGATTCTGTTAGTATTCTATCCTCAACTGCTTGGCAAGCTTTAGGTTATCCTCAGCTTGTTCCAGCCACCAATCAGATACTAGCTTTTAATCACAGACCTACTACACCTTTAGGGACCCTTCCTTATTTTCCTATTACATTAGGAGGGAAAACTGTCTGTATTGATGTTATGGTGATCCTAGGTCCTTTAGATTTTAATCTGCTCCTTGGATGTGATTATGTTTATGCCATGAAGGTTGTTGTGTCCACACTCTTTAGAGTTATGTATTTTCCCCATGATGGGAATATTGTGACCATTGATTAGCTTTCCTTTGTTACACCTAACTATCGCATTACTCCTAGTAATCAGACTGCCCTGAATGTGCCACATGTTCTTGTGGTTCCTTCCCCTTCTCCTAGTTATATTTTTCCCATCATAGGTAAAATGGGGGGCATGGCTCTAGTCTATGGACATCATAATGGAGTTAAGCCACTAGATTTTATGTAATGGGGGCAACCTACTAACCTTTGGATATCATCTTGGATAGGAGCAGGTTTGAGAGCATAGTTTACTTTTGGTTTTAAGCTCGTTAAAAAAAAACCAATCCTCAAGCATAGTTTACCTTTTGGTTTCAAGATTGCATAAAAATGAAACCATGTGCTAAGCAAAGTTCCCATTCTGTGTCAAGCTCATTAAAAAATGAAACAGATGCCCCTGAGAAAAGTTCCCATTCTATGTTAAGCTCATCAAAAAATAAAATAGCACCTGACCATCATGTCAGGTTCTGACCATCATGTCAATTTTTCCTGAGCAAAGTTCCCATTCTATGTCAAGCTCATTAAAAAATGAAATAGCACCTGACCATCATGTCAGGTTCTGACCATCATGTCAATTTTTCCTGAGCAAAGTTCCTATTCTATGTCAAGCTCGTTAAAAAATGAAATGGATCTCCTCAAGCATAGTTTACCTTTTGGTTTTAAGCTTACATAAAAATGAAATCATTCTTGAGCATAGTTCATTTTCTATTTAAAGCTCATTAAAAATGAAGTAGGTTTCCTTAAGCATAGTTTAACTTTTGGTCTCAAGCTTGCATAAAAATGAAACCATGTTCCAAGCATAGTTACCTTCTATTTCAAGCTTGCATAAAATAGAAACAGATCTCCTTCCCTTGAGTCGAGTCTTCACTTTACTGTTAGAACTTGAACCTTCCCGATTCTCGTTCTTCCTACCCCCCTGGTGAACATTTTCACATTAGTAACCAGGTTTTTTAGGCTGAGTATGGAAGAAGAATCGTCAGATGAAATGAAGCTTGGGGGGCATGTCGAGCCCCTAGAAACCATGTTAGGGGTAGGCTTCACTAGCAATCATGCTGGGGGCAAGATTCCAACCTCTGTATATCATGTTAATGGGATTTTTTCAAGCATAGTTTACCCATTGGTTTCGATCTTGTGTAAAAATGAAACCAATATTTGAGCATTCTTTCAACTGATCTTCGAGCTTGTTAAAAACAGTAAGATGGGGTTGAGCTTACTTTTCATTTTTCGTGCCCTAGTTAAAACATGAAAAGTGGTTTGAGCTTAGTTTATTACTTTTTCATGCTCTGGATTCAAACATGAAAAATTCTAATGGAGTTCTCTTTAAACTCTTTTTAGACTCCCTAAATACGAAAATATTGTCGAGCGATCTTGTCTTCTTCATGCTCGTTAAAGTATTTTAAGAGTCGTCCGTTCGATGGTAGGTTATCTCTTTTTTGGTTCGGATAGGACTATTTACGAAAAAGGAACACTCCATCCAATCATGATTGGAAGAGTTCCCTAAGGTATGATTTTATACTTTTTCGAGCCTTAGGGACTAAATCATACGAAAAAAGAACCCCTTTGGATTATTCTTCCGTATTCGTTCAAACTCTCTAAACATGAACGATATCGACTTTTCTTTTAGTGGACTCGTTAAATTAAACATTGAGAGACCCATTTTGGGAATGAACCCCTCCTCTCTCAGGTTCGTAAAATATATGAGTTTGGACTTGTCTTCCGACAATATATATCGAGTGTTTGTTACCTTCTTTGAACTCGTAAAGCCAAAAAGAGGCACTCATCAATCATGATGGGGGAAATGGGAAGGGAATCATTTTGAAAATAATGGCAGTTGTTTGTTGTTACCTTTGAACATGGCACTTGTCTGCACATCATGTCAGTCAATTGGGTATTCAGCTGATCTCCGTGACAATCCACTTTCATGAGTCATGTCACTCCCTTGAGTCTTTCAAAAGAATGCATTATCCATTGTCGCATTGTGTGTTTGTCCCATCTAGTCATCCTGCCAAGTCATTTTGTCATGCTGCCCGATGTTCAAAGGGGATTTGAAGAAGTTTTACCTCTGCATTCCACACAGTCTTTGTGTCAGTATCTTTGAGTCGGTCCTGTGGTTACTATATTCACATCATTCCAGAACTATGTTCTAAGTTTTGTGTCATCAATGTGGGACTCATCATGGCCCTCCTTCGACGACACTTTTACCGTTGACATCAGCTCATCATCCAGGAAGTAGTCTTAGAAACAATATTTAGTACCTTGAGATCCGTATGCCTTAATGACAGATCCTCTCACTCTCGACATAGGTTCACATAATTGAACTTTGATCGATAGAATTGATTGGGTGTTCGATAGCAGGACATCTATTCACACTCAATAGATTGTACTAGGGTATCTTGGGAATCATCAACATCAATGGTGATCTCCCTCACACTTGTTAATGGTTCACATCATTGGCCAGTAATCAAGTGGTTTCTACCATGTTCAACTTCAAATCATTGTAATCACATGGATAGAATCGTATTTTGTGGAAGACGAGACGAAGACCCTGGGTATTTGTTTAAAGCTGTCATTGCTTTTCCCCAAGTTGTGATGGAGTTTTGTATATCTAGCATGGATCCACATTTGTATGGTCATGGCTATGCTCAAATTTGCATCTGTATGACATAGATCTACATTGTATATCTGGTAGCTATGTCCAAGTTTGATTCCTCTATCACATGGATCTACGTTGTATTCTAGTAGCCATGCGTGTTTATTCCTCTCATGGATCTATCTGCCTTGTATTGGTCTGCAGCCATGAGTTTGGTTACTTATGTCTATGAGTCAACATACTAATGTACTATAGATGCCTACTTGATGACATGCTCTGATTGAGCCAACATTTTCATCTCATGGCGACGACTTGCTCTCTCAATGCTCTCGTTTATTGTATCCCTCTAAGACTCATGCTTTGGGGGGCATCCTGTTATACCAAAATCCTGTCACCATCATGTGATAAGACATTTGACATACCTACTTTCCCTGAATCCCAGCTCTTGGAGTGGAAACTCATGCTAATTTTCAATCTTCCATGAAAATTCCCAGCACTACACTTCCTCTGTCGTCCAAGAGTGGTACCTTGTCTGCACCACCTATCCCTTGTTTTCCACAAGTGGTGCCACCGCTTATGGCCCTCATTCCATAAGCATTTCTTACCAGAACCACTCTATCATTGAAGGAGAAATGTGGTACCCTGGGTAAAACGAGAAAAAAAGAAGTTTCTCGAGGCTTCTAGATGATAAGCCTCATGTCCTCCCTTATCCCTACCATCATTGGTCAGTTGATCTCGAGATCGCTCATCCTAGGATCTTAGAGGCCACCTCATCCACTAATACCTCAACCTACCCTATCCATTGAGCCTTATAAATACAAGCTCATATCCATGGTTGAGGGGGGGAGCTCTAAAGGTATTGTTATGCTATTGGATTGATCAGTTGGACCAAGACCATTTGGAGAGCATAGAGAGCTAGAGTTGGTGCTTATGGGGATGAGAATGCTTGGTTTCATGGATATGCATGTCAACACTAAGGCTTGGTTGTAAACTTCCTCATATTTCTATATTAATGCAAGTTGATTTCTATCCCACATATATTGTTGTTGTTTGATTTCACATGTATGTTGTTAGATTCCTTAGTCACTAACATGGATCAGTAGATTATATTCTGGTAGTTTCGATATGTTTTTGTTTTGAAGCTTATTGCAGGTACACAGGGTAACTATCGAGGAATTACATTCTAGGTATCTACGGTGTCTAGGGATCTGTCTGCAAAAACTTGTACTCCATCCAGTTGCCCTAGTGGTCGGGTTGTAGGTAACTGCAGCTGGTGGCCTCCTGCCGGTGGTGGGCATGGCAGCCTCAGAGGTGCCTTTGTTTTAGCCTTTGTCTTCTTCATCTTCTTTGTCAGCTGGCTGGGTTCAGGGATGTATGACACTTCCAATATCAGGCAGGGTGAGGCTGGTGAAATAGTGGAGTCTTCACTATCACTGGATAACTCAATGATCATGGGCTTCAGCTCTGAGGGAGGGTTTTGGTTCAGTCAATGGGCTTGGCTCTCTGGTTTCTTGGCTCTGCAAGGCAAGGTAAATGTTACAATGATAGAGCTAACTCCTATTTATAGGCAACCAGGCATCCAAACTATGATTGGACACAATGATTGGCCATCTAATGGGCACATGGTCTCATCCTTCATCGCCTTTACTCAGACACTTAGGTTCAGTTCTGTACTTGTCAGGGAATTTAAGGTTAATACGGCAGATGGGACCAAAAAGCACACCGCCATTCTCCTCAGAATTTCCAAATTAATGCTACTAAGCTGTCATGAGCGCAAAATATTTTCTAGATCCTCGTCCATTTAACAGTCCATCGATGTCTACCATCTAGCTGCCACTACCTGCTAGTTGTCTCTTATATGGTTTGTTGGCATATTTACAATGCACCATTCTTCAACGCAACTTCCTTTTTATGTGCCAGGTTACGTTGGAGATGATTCTCTCGCTGCTTTCCTCCCTTTAGATCTTTTTTTTTTTGGTTAAGTGCCTTGGCCTTATGGGACCGTGCTATAGTCATCGTGGTATGGTTTTGATTGTCTTTCATTGATCATACCTGCAACCATTGTTCCATATAGCTTATGTATTTTTACCGCGCCTGCTTCAATAATGTGCGCAACCACATATGGACCTAGCTAGTGTGTTTTAAGCTTACCTAGGTGCTTTAAGAACTTGTTTTCATACATCAGAATAAGTCCACCCTCTTTGAACTATTTTGTTCTGATGTGGTGGTCATGCCATGCTTTCTGTCGCCGTTTTTCCACTTTTTGATGGAATCCCACAATGAAGCGTTCTTCCTCTATTTGAATCAGTTGTGCAAGTCTTTCTTCTATAGCATTGGTATCTATCATTTTTGTTATTGCAGCAATTCGTAGGCTCGGTACAATGTATTCCATGGGAATGACTGCTTCTTAGCCATAGACCAAACAGAAAGGAGTGTATCCATTTAGTCATTTGCATGTTGTTCTGTAAGCCCATAATACTACTGATACTTTCTGGTCCCAGTCATCTCTACGCACATTACAGACCTTGGTCAAGGCATTCTCCAGTATATAGTTGAAGGCCTCAATAATTCCATTTGCTTGAGTATGGTAGAGTGTTGTCTTCTTGTGCTGGATTTGGAATTCTGTAGTCAGTTCAACAATTAGTTTATTTACAAAATGTGTACCTTGGTCGCTGATAAGGATCTTCAGGAAACCAAACTTTGTGACTACATTTTCAAAAAGAAACTTCACCGTAGTTGTTGCGATGCAATCTTACACAGGTTTTGCATTCGCCCATCTTGTCAAGTAATCTGTAGGAGTTATAATATAGCGTGTACCAGTGTGTTTCCCTGATGGACTAATAGGGACAACAAAATCCACTTCCCATTTATCAAAGGCCTATAGTGTAATTTTTCGCTCAAGTGGCATTTCATCACGTCGTGATGGTTTCCCTATTCTTTCACACTTATCATAGTCACGACAGTATTTCCTTGTATCCATATGTACAGTTAGCCACTAGAATCCAACTTGCAAAATCTTGTGCACCATTGCCTTCCTGATGTAGTGTCCTCTTGAGACACCTGCATGCGCTTCATCCATTACCCATTGCCTTTCATGATCAAAGACGCATCTATGCAGTATTTCATGTGGTCCCAACTTATACAGTTGTCCCACAATTAGCTTGTAGTCAGCAGCCTTGACAACTAGTTGTTTCTTTTTCCATGTCGTAAATATTCAGGCGCATAGCGTGTATTCAATAAGTGTATAATAGCATCAAATTCTTTATCGACAACGTTGATAGAAAATAGCTACGCATCAGGCATATTATCCTCTAAGTTGTTAGATTCCTCACCACTTTCAATGGGCGACAAGTGGTCTATCCCAACATTCACTCGACCTGGATTTACAATGACTTCAAAGTCAAATTCTTGAAATCGGAGGAGCCACCGGTAGATCTTCCCCCCCAACACTAGCTTATTGACCAAGTACATCAGCGTAGAATGGTCAGTGAAAATTTTGAAGTTTCCACCCAATAGATAATGTCTGAACTTTTTTAGCGCATAGACCATTACAAGCCATTCTCTTTCATTTGTGGTGTAGTTCTTCTCTATTGTTGACAGTTTCCTGCTTGCAAATGCAATTGGTTGGTCAACTGTTCCCTCTCCTAGTTGTGTTAATACTATACCAAGTGCAATTGATGGTGCATCAACATGTACACGGAACTCCTTCTTCCAGTCTGGGAATATCAATATTGGCGTAGCGGCCATTTTTTGCTTTAGCTTATCCAGACTTCCTTAAAATTCTTTATTCCACTCGAATTTGGCGTCCTTATTTAGCAACTTCTCCATTGGGGCAGTTATTGTCGTGTACCATCTTATGAATTTTCGATAATATCCAGTATGTCCCAATGTGGATCTGAGTTGCGTGACTGATCTGGGTGGTGGTAGGTCCAGAATTGCCACCTTCGCAGGGTCGACCAGGATCCCATCATGGCATACTACATGGCCCAACAGTACACCAAACGGTGCGCAAAATATGCATTTTCTCAAATTCAGTGCAATTTGATACTGGCGACACCTTTCTAGCATCATGCACAAATTCTTAATATGGTATCTCACCAGACCAAAGATCGTCCAATCATCAAAATATACTTCAAGAAACCTATGAATGAAATCTTTAAAAGCAGAAACTACTATTCTAAAAAAAATAGTAGGGGTGTTTTTAAGGCCAAAGGGCATTACGATGTATTGGTAGCATCCCCATTCTGTTACAAAGATTTTTTTGTGGTGGTCCTCTTGTGCAATTCTGACTTAATGGTAGCTCGAGAATTCATCTATGAATGAGTAAATTTATTGTCTGTTGACGCTCTCCAAGACTTCATCGGTAAATGGTGTTGGGAATGGATCATGTAAGTAGGCATCGTTTAGCTTCCTAAGGTCAACACAGATCCTGACCATGCCTATCGCCTTCTTGTCCTGAATCACAATAGGGCTTATCCACTCCGACTCTTCAACAGGTTCAATGATTCCTGCTTCCAACATGCGATCTAGTTCTGCTTTCACTTTTTCTTTATAGCGTGGATTTAGTCTGTACGGGCGTTGTTTTACCAGTCTTGCATCGGGCTTGAGTGAAATTTTCATTTCGCCCAAATCTCCTACTATCCCCTTCATTTCCTTGAATTTCGTTGGGAATAGGTCCTGGAATTCATGTAATATGTCATTGATTTTGGCTACTGTCTCTTCATCCGAATAGTTACTAGAAATGTTGCTTCCTTCTACTGCACACGATTCTTCCGACTATGGAATATTGATGTTAGTCAGATCATCCTATGGATCTCTGGAGAGGTTATAGCATGTCATAGAGTTTTGAACTATCTCACAGCATTGGTGGGAATGTCCAGTGCAGGGTTGAGAATACGCAACCTCCAGTGGGATCTCCACGAATATCTTCTCCTTAATAGTCTTCGGCACGAAATGAACTATTGGTTGCTCATCTACGAACTGGAATGTGTATATGAAATTATGTGCAACCTTTTCTCGTTCTCTTGTTTCTTAGTGTAGCTCCATAGATGTGTACCAGCCTCTGGGTGCCATTTCAAGAGTATGGATGAAGTCATGGACCCATTCCTGTATTAATTTGTCACAGTGGTCTAGGAACTGAAAACACAGTCTCACAAAGAATTCAAACAAATATGCATACAATTGGTAAAATGGTGTTGCAATGGAAGTAGTAGCTCTGTATAATCAAATGAAAGAATGATGATACAATACAATGATCATGCCAGATGCATGAATACCAAGAAAATTCTAATTCCAAAGGAGTTCATTCGAATTGAATGAGTGAGTCTAGCTTAACTGAATGTAAGCCACAGTGAACACTTAAGTTAACCACTGATCAAAACCCTAATTGACTCAACAGAGTCCTAACTGAAGTCAGAGTGCAATAAATGACTGAATCTAACTGAAAGTAGCTCAGACACATGTCACTCCAATCCAACCAACAAGTGGTAGTGCATCAATGACTCTAATGAACCCCGATAAGGTTAACTGAAGTGTAACTGACCATCAGAAGTGGTTGGAGGCACCCTTGTTGACTCCAGTTCATTAAATATTAACTAAATAATCAATTTAATGAAAGGATATTCTTTCACTTCTCTCTTTAACTGATTTTAACCATCAGTTATCAATTAAGTGCATTTATGACACTCAGATCACCCCCGAAGTGCTCCAGTTAGCGTCCCCAAGTGAAGGAGAACGCTTAGTTAGCCTCCTTAACCGAAGGTAGGCATGGGTGTGCTCATGTTGATTTCAATGCTCCTCTAATGTCAATTAAGTCAATAAAACTTAGGATAGTGGTTTAACTAGGTCAAATTGACCAAAATGAGTGTGTATGGTGATAAATGTCTCCAACACCCCCCCTTAAGCTATACTCAGGAGAAGTAGAAAACATAAAGTGCATAAGAATTCTAGAGCCCCAACAACAAAGGCCATAGGTCACCCTATACAATACTGAAACTCAAACAATGCTCAAAACAAACTAATTGAGGAAAAGAGGGAAAACCCAGTGGGAAAAACCCCCCCTCAAGCTGAACACTGAAAGTTGTTGGATCACCCTGATGAACTCACCCCAATAGTGAACGGAGGTAAGTGAACTTATTTTCTGAAAATATCTTGGTGAAGATGTCTACAATCTGCTCATCAGTCGGGTAGTATTGCATAATGATGGTCCTATCATGCAATAGCTCCCTGATATAGTGCATGTGTATCTCTACATGCTTGGTCCTCTTCCTGGTAACTGGATCTGTGGATATATTAATAGCACTTTGATTGTCACAAAAGAGGACAGTGGACAAATTACTACCAAGATCAAACTTTGAAAGAATTCCTTGCAACCAAACAGCTTGGATGCAATCATTCACCGCTCCTCGATACTCGTCCTCTGCTGAAGACAATGCTATGGCAACCTACTTTTTTCTAGACCAGCAAATGGGGCCACCACCAAACATGAATACATATTTGAACGTATACTTCCAATCAATAGAATCACCTGCCCAATCAGAATATGTGTATCCAACTAGCTCTAGCTCGGAGTCTGCAGCATAGTGAATGTCATAGGTCCTGGTTCCCTGAATGTAATGGACGATCCTCTTGGATACCTTCCAATGAATATCATGGGGCTGCTGCATTTATCTTGATACATCATTCATGTCATAATAGTTATTAGGCCAAGAATGAGTCAATTACAACAAGCTACCAATCAGTTGTCGATAAATAGTGCAATCCATGGAAGGTGTGTTTTTTTCCTTCTTCAAAGCTAATCCCTAAAAGGAAAGGGAATGGAGAAGCTCTAAATTAATCCATGTTAAACTTGAATTATAGGTCTGATATGTATTTTTACTAACTGACCATTATCCCATCAGAAGTTTGCTCAATTTCAAGCCCCAAAATTTGTTTTAAGAGCCCCAAATCGCTCATTTCAAATGCATTGTGGAGAGCAGTTTTGATGACTAAAATAGAAGCAAATATGATACATGTGATCAGTAAGTCATCAACATATAAAACAATAATAATCAAATTACCATCAGACTGTTGTATATACACATTTGGATCTGATCTACACCTTTGGAATTTTTGCGAGAGAAGGAAGGCATCCATCTTGGAATACCACTCTCTTGGGGCCTGTTTTAACCCGTGTAGTGACTTCTTTAGCTTGCACACCAAATATGGATTAGAAATGTATCCCTTAGGATTCTTCATGTATATCTCCTCATGAATATATCCATGTATAAATGCTGACTTAACATCCATATGATGCACTTCCTAGTGCTTAGATGGTGAAATTGCCAAAACTAGGCGGATGGAGTCCATTTTTGCAACCGATGCAAAAGTCTCATGGTAGTCCACAGCTTGGACCTGCGAGAAACATTTTTCCACCATAATTGCCTTATATTTTTAGGTTCTTCCATCTGCAACAACCTTATTCCGAAACACCCACTTGCATTGAACCAATTTCCTTCCCGGAGGAAGAGAAACTAACTCCCAAGTAGTGTTTTTCTGAAGAGAATTCATCTCTTCATCCATGGCAACTTGCCATCTCAGATCCTTCCAAGCATGGTAGTAGGACTTTGCGTCTAAACTTATCATAAAATAACAAGATTCAGACAGCAAATAATTAGGACAAGAGAGCGCAATACCTGCTCTTTGGAAATTAGACTGAGTTCTCCTTGGATCATCCAGATTTCCAATGTTATCTCCTGCGGAGGAGAGTGTTTGTCAGGCCCATGTTGGGAGATGATTTTGTACTTCAGGTTCTGATTCAGCATCTGATTTTTGCTGTACACTAATATAAAAAATCAGAGGATCCAAATTAGGGTCACCACCCCCAATTTCATCATCCAAATATTCAGTAGAATAGGAAGGAAATTCAACAATTTTCTCCTTCACTAGTTCTACCTCCTGAAGAGGCTCATCGAACTTGACACTCCTTTCGATGATGATCTGTTTTGTTTTGATATCCAAAAACTTGAAACCTTTTGATTCATTAGTATACCCAATAAGAAAACATTCTATGCTTTGCGGTTGCAAAGCCCTCCTTTTATCAAGTGGAATTAGGGCCCATGTAGTGGACCCAAACACCCGCATATTCGACACATCCGGCTTGTGTCTGAAGTATGCTTTGAAAGGGGTCTTCCCTTTCATGGATGAGTGTGGCACTCTATTCTGAATATATTCTACAGCATTCATGGCTTCAGCTCACAAATTTGTAGCCAACTTCTTTGATTCTACACCGTTCTGCTCGGGAGTGTAGGGAACTGAATGCTGGACCTGAATACCACTTTGGGATCATATGTGCAGCAACTGATTACTAACATACTCCCCGCCATTATCAGATCTCAAGATCTTGATCTTTTGGTTAGATTCATTCTCAATCAAGGCCTTCAATTCAGTGAATTTTTCACAGACTTTCGACTTATTTTTGATAAAGAAGACCCATGTGTACCTGGAAAAATCATCAATAAAATTAAGAAGATACCTTGATCCATTAATGGATGTGATAGGCATGGTACCAATGATATCAGAATGTATCAGTCCCAAGATGCATGATGCTCAGCTTGCCTTCCCCCAATCGAACTTATGCTCAGGGTGCTTTCCAACAACACAGCCCTTGCAAATTCCAGTGGTTGCCTTGATAACCGGGAGACCTTCAACCATATAATTTTTCTGTAATTTCTGCAAGTATTTGAAGTTTATATGGCCGAACCTCTCATGCCACAGTCTACTAACTTCATTTCCATGAGTCAGCAATGCGGTGGGCTTTGCATCTGCCAAAAAATGGGAGAACTCATAGGCTTTTGTATGATGGTTTGCAAGGCCTTTTGCAACAAGTTTCCCAAATGCAAGTTCTTTGATCTCTACATCATCTAGGATGAAGGATACTCTATTGGGAACTCCCATATGTGTCATTTGATAAACACTAAGGAGGTTTGATTCTAGATATGGTATGTATAGAACATTTGAAAAGTAGCCATGTTCAAGATCAACAGTACCATATCCTTCAGAAATGATGGTGGAGTCATCTCCCATGTGGATGGGAATTGATTTTCCAGTATCCAAAGATGAGGAGGAGTCTATTTCAGCCATCATGTGGTTTGAAGCTCCAAAATCTATCAAGAGTGCTTTGGACTTTGAAGTGCTTGCCATGAGGGCATGACCTCTTTCATGCTGTGGTTCCTGGTCTTGTTGATCTCTCCTCCAAAATCTTTCCGGAAGATTGATCTAATTTCTCTCAAGGAGAGAGGTAGCTTCATCAAGTTTATTTTTCATTCAGGCATGTTCAGGGTGGAAGCCCTTTCCGCAATATGAACAGTTGACTTTTTCCTTTCCATGATGCCCTTTTCCTTTGTTCTTCTTTGAGCTGGAAGACTCTTCATGCTGTTGGTTTTAAACTTTAGGCTTAGGAGCTTTAAATTTGGTTTTTGGGTTCTTCTGTTGCTTTCCTTTACCCTTCAGATATTTGGGCCCCGATACATGGACGGCTTGATCACGAAAGGATCTGATGATCACCATCTAGACAAGCTTATCATGTTCACTTGTTAGGGAATCAATGAAGGCATTGAGTGAAGGCATCTTCCATCCAAGGGTTGTGAGCTTCCCTGCATGGAATGTAGAGACAAAAACCGAATAATCAGCTCCAAGTTTGGATAGTATGGTGAGGATGAGCTGATCATCCTCCTTCTCCAATTTACATTGCTTCAACAGTAATACAATGTGCTTGAACTTTGTGAAAAAGTAATTCAAGGTCTCGAAATTGGAAGGATGGAGAGACATCAACTCATTCTCAAGTTGGTATACTCTCAAATCATCCTATTTTCCATACAAGGTTTCCAATTTGTCTTATATTTCCTTTGGAGTCTTCAATCCTGAGAGATGGAAAAGAAGATCTCGGGAAACAGAGAGGCATAAGAATATGAATGCTTCATATTTCTTGTTCAATAATCTAGCTTTGTCTGTCACAGAAGCAGGATCTTCTTTAGTGTCCATAGTGACCCTATAGAGTCCTATGACACGTAGCTAGATCTCCATGTCTCCTTTCAATGAGTGGAAATTGAACGGAGTCAAGAGTTATACGGAAGAAGCCATATGAAACTACTGGAGCGAATGCTTTTAACTATTAAAAACTTGCAAATCACAACAACATGGACACCATAAGTTCAAACATCCTACACATTTTATGCTTTCATCACACCTGGCATAGTTGATCAAGCAAGCTTGACCAACAATTTCCTTACTTGGGGTATTAAGTGGTAAGCCTTGGCTTCTGGTGCAATGCTGTATTTTTGAGCTTCTGCTCAATTTTTCATGCAAGATATATCAAAAACCTTATTTTTGATAGATCTAACCTTCATCCCAACATGAGCTCTGATACCATATTAATTTGTCACAGTGGTCTAGGAACTGAAAACACAATCTCAAAAAGAATTCAGACAAATATGCATAAAATTGGCAAAATGGTGCTGCAATTGAAGTAGCAGCTCTGTATAATCAAATGAAAGAATGATGATACAATACAATGATCATGCCAGATGCATGATTTCCAAGACAATTCGAATTCCCAAGGAGTTCATTAGAATTGAATGAGTGAGTCTAGCTTAACTGAATGTAAGCCACAATGAACACTCAAGTTAACCATTGATCAAAACCCTAATTGACTCAATTGAGTCATAACTGAAGTCAGAGTGCAATAAATGAATGAGTCTAACTGAAAGTAGCTCAGATACATGTCACTGCAAGCCAACCAACAAGTGGTAGTGCATCAATGACTCCAATGAACCCCGATGAGGTTAACTGAAGTGTAACTGACCATCAGAAGTGGTTGGAGGCGCCCTTGTTGACTCCAGTTCATTAAATATTAATTAAATAATCAATTTAATGACAGGAGGCACCTTCACTACTCTGTTTAGCTGATTGTAACCATCAGTTATCAATTAAGTGCATTTATGACACTCAGATCACCCCCGGAGTGCTCCAGTTAGCCTCCCGGAATGAAGGAGAAGGCTTAGTTAGCCTCCTTGACTGAAGGTAGGCATGGGTGTGCTCATGTTGATGTCATACAGTGCTCCTTTGATGTCAATTAATTCAATAAAACTTAGGATAGTGGTTTAACTAGGCCAAATTGTCCAAAATGAGTGTGTATGGTGGTAAATGTCTCCAACATCCTGGTGCGGGTAGTTCTAGAACGTTGAGGAACACTGCTCCAAATGCTCAAAAGGGTTAGATAACCCTATATACCTTTGTTCCACAGCTGTGAACTCATCTCTAAACCTTACTTCTAGCAGCTGTCTACACTGCGTCCATTCAGTTATCGATATTTTGTGTGTACCCCACCATCTCGCAGGTGTAGATTTTATCACAAATTCCAGCGCAGATAATTGTTACGGCTCTGTTACTAATTCTTCAATGACCACGACTGAGTTCCCACTTGTCAGACAGACTTAGTTATCCTGGCACATCTCTTCATAGAGACTTCATGTAATCGGTTCTATCGATTCTCAAGTTCCTCTCCTGAGTCTGATGTACATGAACTCACGCATTTCCAGCTCAGGTTACCATCTGTAGTAGGATTAATGTAATCCTCCTTAAGGGAAGTGAAATTATAGATGTTGTCAAGGTGATCACCTTACCCTTCGTTGAACACCGGTTCAACATATCTCTGTCATTTCAGTGGATCGAGAGGCACAAGTACCCTCATCTCACCATCTTCAAATGATAGGATCCTTGTTTTGAAGTTTATAATGGTTTAATTTCCCATTTCCAAATCAATCCCCAACAGCATGGGATATGGGTTAGTATCATCCACTATATTGATGACCTCGAAGTCTGGAAAACTGCATAATCCTTCACTATCCACTTGGACTTGACTTAGCCTACCAATGGGCAGGAACTTTGCCTGATTAGCAAGCCTTAATTGAATTGGGGACCATTCTAGGGGTTTCTTGCCCATTATTTCCCATGTCTGGCACATTAAAATGTTAACATTGGATCCCAAGTCAAGGATGATATAGTCCATGCCATAATCACCAATTTGTGCAGACATCCTAAGTTCGCGTCCTGTTTTGAACTTTGTCTTGACACTGTTAACCTTCTTTGCTAACGGGTCTTCCTCTAAAAGCATTTCAATAAGCGCTTCTAATTCTGCAAGTGCATCCTTGTCTTGGATTACCTCCAAACAACTTGGTAGGAATGGTTTGAGCTTACTAACCTTATTGTTATATTTTTAACATTAAGCTAGCATTATTAGGATCTTTAACTGAGAGAATAACAAGCATAGCAATCAAACACAAGAAACAATGAACACAATGTTTTTCCTCGGGGAAACCATAACTAGAGAATACCCTACAACTTCCTCATAGATAGAATTGACACCAAATAGCAAAGTCCCAAAAATAGTAAGATGATCTCCCGACAGCAGTAACCTCTTTCTTCCTAGCCCCAGTGTCTTCTTCTTCCTCAGCTATGCGCTACAACTGAGTGTGAGTGAGTGTGTGATAAATAGAGAGGCTAGCTCTCTATTTATAGTAATTCCTGACTTTACTAAACCCTACTAGGGCTGACTTCACTAGGTGAGTCTAACAAGCCTCGAAACTGCGGGGACTTTAACCCTTGAACAATAGGAGGGTTACCCACAATGACTTAACATGACTTATTTACATTATAGATCCTCCTGATCGGAACATCGAGGCATGACATGACTCAATTACATTACAGAAACATCCTGGAATAAGCATCAGGGTACAAGACATAAGATATATAAGTGAATACATTCCAAAGTTACAAATACATCAACACTCCCTCTTAACTAGGAAGGTATTCTTTCGACACAATTTTCAGCACTGGTCTTCTTCTCTGTATCGAATATAGCATCTTGTCATATTCATCTTCAAGTTGTCTTCATATTCAAGTCTTATTTGTCTTCAAGTCTTCTTCGTATTCAAGTCTTCTTCGTCTTCAAGTCATCTTATAAGTCATCTTCTTCTTCAAGTCTTCTTCATCACGGGATCTATATCATCACGACTACTGGATCATCATCACTATATCATCATCAAATATGGATCATCACTTGATCTGGATCATCATCACATCTGGATCATCATCATCGGTGTTATCTCAGAATGGTGTTATCTCTCGATTCTTCTTATCACAGGAAGTTCTACAGAACCAGCCCTTTTTCATGCTAGTTCTAGGCCTAGCCTCCATGTAGGTCTTCTTTAGCGCTTATATCTGACACTAAATCATAATGGCCCACCCAGCTCTTACATCTGACCTCATCTTGTTAGAAAGGCACACCCAACACTCACATTTGACCTCATCTTGTCAGAAAGGCCCAGCACTCACATCTGACCATGTGTAAACACATCGTGCCAGAATGGTTTAGCAATTATATCCGACCATGTGTGAACACACCACATCGAAAGGGCTCTGTACTTACATATGACCATGTTCGAAAACACCACATTGGAAAGGCTCAGCACTTATATTCGACCATGTTCAAAAACACTGCATCGAAAGGGCTCTGCACTTACATTCAACCATGTTCAAAAACACTGCATTGAAAGGGCTCTCAATCCTAGACTAAGAATTCCTGGTAACTGACCAGGTTCCTCCATTCTCCCAGAGAATGGCATCAACCCTTGTATCTGATCAAGTGGGAACACATCCCTCAATCACATCAGAATGGCCATGCGCTCACATCTGATCATGTAAGACTACATCCCACAGTCATATCAGAATGGCCCTCAGTCCCAGACTGAGTATTCCTGGTAACTGACCAGGTGCCTCCATTCTCCCAGAGAATGGCAGCTCAGCACCAAGCTGAGTATTCCCAGTAACTGACCAGGTGGCTCCATTACAAGAATGGCATTCAACACTTATATCTGATCATGTAGGAACCAATCCTACAGTCACATTAGAATTGCTCAGCACTCACATCTGACATGGAAGGAACCAATCCTCTCACCATGACAGAATGGGTCAGCCCTTACATATGACCATGGAAGGAACCTAATCCTCTCACCATGTTAGAATGGCTCTAGGTCTCATCATTTCCCTTTGGAGGGAACCTCAATCTGGAGAACACCAAGCTTCTCCCTGAAGTACTCAAACTTCACTTTAGAAAATGGCTTCATCAATACATGAACTATCTATTCATCTGTCGCAACATATTGGAGCTTCACTGCTCCTCTCTGCACCATATCCATGATATAGTGATACTTGATATCGATATGCTTCGACTTGTCATGGAACACTGAGTTCTCTGACAACTTCACACAACTCTGGTTGTCACAATATATACAAGTAACATCCATCTGGAGATCAAATAAATTAGACAGTAGCTTCCTCAGCCATACTACCTCACAACTAGCTTAACAAGATGCAACATACTCTGATTCATCTGTACACAGTTCCACACAGGATTGCTTCTTACTAAACCAAGAGATCACACTTGATCCCATACTGAAGCAGCATCCTGAAGTGCTCTTCTTATTGATGGCACTACCTACCCAATCTGAATCACCATAACCCTCTAGGTTAATATTCTAATTTTCCTCGTACTTGAGCCCAAAGTCAAATGTACCCTTCAGGTACCTCAGAATATGCTTTGCAGCAATCAAGTGAACATGTCTCAGATCTATCAGGAACTGGCTCAAGGTGTTCACAGCAAAGCAAATATCTGGTCTCTTGTTCGTCAGGTACATCAAGGACCCAATCATTTGATGATACATCATAGCATCAATCGCTTCTAATGAAGCATCACTCAATAGCTTCAGGTTTGATTCCATAGGTGTGGTTATGGACTTGCAGTCCATCATCCTGAATCTCTTCAGAATCTCTACTGCATACTTCCCTTGTCCAAGGAATATTCCATCCACATTCTGCCACACCTCCACACTTAAGAAATAGTGCATCATACCCAATTCCTTCATTTCGAACTCAGCAACAAGTTTCCTCTTTGTATCAGCAATCAACCCATCCATACCTGTTACAAACAGATCATCCACATACAGTAGGAGTATCACTAGATTTCCATCTTCAACCTTGTAGTAAATGTTGGAAACAGCTTTACTCTTGGTAAAGCCCAAACTAGATAGGAAACCATCAATTCTACCGTACCATGTCATGGGTGCCTGTTTCGAACTGTACAGGGCTTTCTTCAATCTACACACATGAGATTCCCTATCATGTGTCTCAAAACCGAGTGGTTGTTCCACATACACTTCCTCTTATACTACACCATTCAAGAAAGCAGTATTGACATCCATCTGGTGTATCTTCCATGTCATCACTGCAGCCAGAGCAAGTACTGATTTGATGGAAGTGTATTTGGCTACAGGTGCAAATGGTTTCTTCATAATCTATTCCTTCTTTCTGGGAGAAACCACGAGCCACGAATATTTCTTTATATTTCTCGATGTTGCCATCTGCAGCATGCTTGATCTTGTACATCCATTTGGAAGTTACAATGGACTTCCCTTCTGGTCTTCGGACAACATCCCAAACATCATTCTTCATGATCGATTGATACTCTTCGATCATAGCATCCTTACATTCTTTTCGTTCTGCCACATCTTCATAGTTGGAAGGTTATTTATCAATAATGTCACATAGCAAGGCTACATAACTGGAACATGATCTAGTTCTCTTTCTTCCTCTGGGTGTTTCTTCTAAAGCTCCATATATTTCTGCACCTTGGATAATTTCATGTACCCAAGCAGGTTTCCTCTTATGAGGATTCTTCTCCAGAGGTGGATCTACCGGTTCTTGAGGTTCTTCTAATTCTCTATCTTCTTCTTGAATTTGTTCGTTCATGGTTGTATCATGAATTCTAGGTGCTCTTGTTTCTTCAGGTTCTTCAGCCGGTTTCTTCCTGGATTTGATGTAGGCTAAATCTTCATCAAATGTTACATCTCTGCTAATTTCAATATTCTTGAATCCTGGAAACTATATTATGTAAGCCTTCAAGCTTTCAGAGTACCCCACAAATATGCCCTTCTTTCCTGAAGGATATAACTTCATCCTCTTTTCTTTTGGAATGTGTATGTATACAGGATAGCCGAATATTCTGAGATTGTTGACTTCTGGTTTCTTGCCGGAGAAGACTTCTTCGGGAGTCTTATTCTCAAGTACTCTATGTGGAGTACGGTTCTATACATACACCACTATTCTAGCAACTTCTGCCCATAGATGCATAGGAAGAGCTTGATCATGAAGTATTACTCTTGCAGCTTCCATGATAGTTCTATTCTTCCTTTCTACAATCCCATTATGGTGATGATTATAAGGAGTGGACAACTCCCTCTTAATCCCTGAGTCTTTGCACAATTCTTTGAATTCATTCGAAGTGAATTCTCCGCCATTATTTGATCGAAAGGTCTTGATCTTCTTTTCAGTGTGGTTCTTGATCAAGTCTTTGAATTCCTTGAACTTGCTGAAAACTTCATCTTTGTTCTTCATGAAGTAAATCCATGTCTTCCTAGAAAAGTCATCAATGAAAGAAACATAGTATACATACCCGCTTAGTGAACTTGATGACATTGGTCCTCATACATCGGAGTGGATGATTTCCAAGATTCCTTTTACCTTGATCTTGCTACTTGGAAATGTCTTCTTTGTGTTCTTCCCTTTCGCACATCCTTTGCATACACCTTCATGTTTTTTATGCATTTCTGGGAGACCTTCAACAGATTTGCTTGCAAGTGGTAGTGCTCTGTAATGCACATGTGCAAGCCTTCTATGCCAAAGATCATTTGGTTATACCGAGTCATGAACCAAAGCTTGTTCTGGATGGCCCTTCAATTTGTATAAGCCTCCTTCTTTTTCCCCAATCACTACTGCATCATCAATAGTCTTTCCTTTTGGCCACATGATGACTTGACCATCTATAAATGCAACCCTCATTCCTTTTACATCTAATACATATATGGATAGGAGATTCTTCTTTAGTCCTGGTACAAACAATACTTCCTTCATTGTCATGGACTTTCTAGAGTCTAGCTTATAGGAGGATTCCCCACTACATTTTATTGGATACTCGTAGTCATCTCCAAGTTTCACCTTGTGAGGTGATTCATGTTCAGATAATTTCACGAAGGATTCCTTGAGTCCTGTCATGTGCTTGGAAGCACCACTGTCTATAAACCAATTATTGTTTCCATGTGTGATAGTTCCCGTGAGAGAAGAAATCAGAACATATTCTTCATCACTTGAAGAATCATCACTGACTTGTCTACTTCTATTTGTGGAAGGTGCATCATCCTCTATAGCATGAGCATGATGTCTTTTCTTGTTTCTCTTCTTCTTGTGAGAGCTACTTTTGTTTCTAGGACAATCTCTAGAAAAGTGTCCTCTTTCATCACATGTATAGAAAATGTACTTAGACATATCTCTAGGCTTTCTAGAGTTATTCCTTTGATGAGAATACTTACTTTTGTGGTGGCTAGATCTAGATTTCTTGGATTGTACTGTGAGAACTTGATCTTCACTTCCCATCTTTTCTTCTCGAGCTTCTATTCGAGCTTATTCTTGTGAGCATTCTTCCCAAAGTCTATTGAACTTGATTAACTTCTTTCTAGCACAGATCCCTTGAATAAAGAAGTCCCATGATCTAGGGAGACCATTCAAGGTGGTCATTACAATCTCTGCATTTTCCACTTCTTCATCTACTGCTTCCAATTGTTCTTTGATCTGAGAAACCCTTGTAAAGTAAGACTGGATGGTTTGTGCATTCTGAATCTTTACATTCTTCAACTAGTTCCTCAAGGTCATCTTTCGGTTTATGTTCTTCCCTTCAAACAATTTGGTTAGGGCATCAAACATAGTTTTAGGTGTCTTTAGGGAGAACACCTATGGTATGAGGTGATCCTTGATTGAATCAGCAATAATCCTCTTTTCCATAACCAACTTCTTCTTATGTAAGGCCTTAGCCTCATCTCCCTCTGGAACTGGAACCTCCTCACTGATATAGGAGTCCAACTCATTTTCTTCCAGGATCAGGGAGATCCTATACTTCCAGGCTCGAAAGTTATCAACTCCCTCAATATTTTCATCAAGATTGGTATGATGAGACATCTTAACTGGGAACCTCAAATGGAAATACAAAAGATTTAGATCTTACCAGGTCAAGATGTCAGATCTGGATTTGGAGCTGAAATTCCGTAATGCTGGTTCAGGAGCAGATTAGGGTTTTGCTTTTCTGAAGTTCTGTCCAACCAAATGCTTTGATCTTGATCCCTAACTTAGATTTTTAGGATCATATCAATCTAGGCCTGGGCTCACTGAAAAATTCCACTTCTGTGGAAAGCCCTAATTTTCGGCAGTAGTGTCGGGTCCAAAACTGAAAAACATCAGAATTGGATTCTGCTTCGACAAAAAGATGCGCCCTAGGGAGGAGAGTTAATCCAAACTTCTTTTGCTGAAAATATGTGGAGGAAGATCCACAAAGTAGGAATTCTTTGTCCCCGCAGTTGCACAATGTCTTCTTCTCAGGTTAGTTCTGATACCATGTTATACTTTTAACATTAAGCTAGCATTATTAGGATCTTTAATTGAGAGAATAACAAGCACATCAATAAAACACAAGAAACAATGAACACAATGTTTTTTCTCGGGGAAACCATAAATGGAGAAGAAAACCCCGCAACTTCCTCAGAGATAGAATCAGCACCAAATAGCAAAGCCCCAAAAATAGTAAGATGATCTCCTGACAGCAGTAACTTCTTTCTTCCTAGCCCCAGTGTCTTCTTCTTCCTCAGCTATGCGCTACAACTGAGTGTGATTGAGTGTGTGATAAATAGAGAGGCTAGCTCTCTATTTATACTAATTCCCGACTTGACTAAACCCTACTAGGGCCGACTTCACTAGGTGAGACTAACAACTCTAGTGCCCTGAAATTGCGGGGACTTTAACCCTTGAACAATAGGAGGGTTACCCACAATGACTTGACATGACTTGTTTACATTATAGATCCTCCTGATCGTAACATTGGGGCATGACATGACTCAATTACATTATAGACACATCCTGGAATAAACATCAGGGTATAAGACATAAGATATATAAGTGAATACATTCCGAAGTTACAAATACATCAACACTTATCTGTACTCTTGCTTGTAGTCTATTGTTCGAATATCTTCTGGAATCTATCAGGCATGTATTTCACTTGGCCTGAGGCGGATGGCTATTCCCTTCCTATGAACTCTGGGTGTACATCCATGAATATGAACTTCTTCTCTTGAACATCAAGCGGTGCTTTTTTTTACGCGGCGAGTCGTACCTACAGTTGTGCTTGTGCCGCAAGCTCTGTCTGCGTAGCTTGATATGCACCCGTCGTGACACCTCCCCTTGTTACCACTACTACAGTTGGTTCTCATGGTTCTGTGACTATCATATGTATGTTGGCATTAGCATTTAGGTTGGGAGCATTCGGCACAAGATTTGGTGTTGGGTTAGCTGCTCCAACCATTCTGGATTTACATCAAGCAATAAGTTACGAACATTGCTCCACATTGTGCTCTTGTTTGCAATATGAGCAAGTCTTTACAGGTTTAGGGCAGTCTCTAGCACAGTGGCCCTGCACTCCACAATTGTAGCATACCATTGTCCCTCTTTCTTGGCCAAATCCTCCTCCTCCTCGTCCCAAGTAATTGCCACCCCACCTCAACTGAGGTTGTGGTGGTTGCAGCATGTATTACGGTTGTTGATATTGCTATTGCTACGCGTTATACGGGGCCTAGGGAAAGCACGCAAGAAATAAGCGCAAATGAAGAAACATGAAAGATCAATCCACCGCGCAAGCACAAACAAGGAAAAGGAAGCGTGCGGCAGGAATAGAAGGAAGATGCACAGACAAGGAGATCTGCACAGACAAAGAAAAATGCACAGAAGAGGAAAATATGTGCAGAAGAAGGAATATGCGCAAAATATGTCACCTACACAGAAAAGGGAAACTGTGTGGAAGGAAGATGACGCAGGGTAAAAAAGTAGCACAAGTACAGAATAATGACCGAAAGTGACAAGACAATCGTGGGTGCTGAAGTCGGCTTAAGTTGGTGGATGCCAAACGAGTGAACGCATGTTGTAAGTAAGGCCATCAGTGCCTCATGTCAAGTCATTGTCACCATAGTTGTAGCCTGAGGGGTGGCTAATGGTGACAGTTAACAGACTTCCTGTATGCAGTCGACCCTGCATGGTCATGTAAAATAGTATAAATAGGAGGGATTCAATATCTAGAAGTTTGGTTGTTTCTTTAGGTTGGCTTTCCGCTGTTGATAATTGTTGGTTGTTGTTTACTTTTAGTTGCTTTTGAATGGTTAGTAGAGGAAATATCTCTTAGAGAGCCAAGGGAAGATGTGAGATTTGAATGGTAGAGTAGTTGGAAGTCTGCAGGTGTTGTACAGGATTACAGACCTAATAACCATAGGTCTGGGGTTACCAACATACTCAATCAACTTGCAGACAATTGACTCTAAAGTGAAATAAAGGAAATAGGAGGATTAGAAAGACTTACTCGATTACTGAAGGTCTATCCTTGCTAGTCCTCTTCCGCTCTGCTTCACCTTCAAAGTCTTCAAGGTTGTTCTTCTTTCACCTCTCAATAAACAATCTTCCAGATACAAGATGATTCATATATATATAAGCAGGTTAGATAAATCACATATAATATGCATAAACATAAACATTTATCCAACCAAGATACATGAAACACATATGGAAGAAGGATTCTCTTTCTTATCAATAATGAAGAAGTTCAGATTACAACCCAACGCCTGAGACAAGGACTCCTCTGCAACCAAAGGATTCTGAGTTCCACTGCTCCAAAGACTTCTGTATAAACTCCACCAGCATAACTTTGCTCTCCAAGTGTAGCTAACCAACACCCTCCCCAAGGCCTTTATTTATATGGGTGAAATAAGGCAGTTCTCGAAGGTTGGGGAAGTTGTAGCAGTTAAGGAAATTAAGTTAAATGAGTTAACTAATCTCCCATTAGCGCGTGTTTTATGTTTAAATGTTAAGAGAAACATTCGCAGGTATGTAGTCGAGCAATCCACGAATGATTCGCGACTTATCATAAGGGAAACCCGTGAATACATAGATTCACGACTTGCATCAACCGGGACTCGCGAATGACTCGCGATTTGTATAAAAGAAGAGTCGCAAATACAACTCAACATAGTGAAATAGCAAAGTAACTAGCTGGGTATATAAGGAATGTATTTCATCATAAGCCAAGCTATAGTGTTTTGGGCAAACCTCTATCCATAAGTGTCCTTTTGTGTTCCAACCTGAGGGATGTCAGCACTCGGACGGAGAGGTGCCATTCAGGTGTATAACAACAGGATGCAGTCGTAGGTAGTGTAGTAGGAGCGAAGTTCTGCTAGAGAGGTCGATACAGGCCGTGTGCGGATCAGTAGATGGTAGCAGTAGATTAGGAGAAATAAGACAGAGAGCATGAGATAAAGAGAGAGTCTGAGCAGAAAGCTAGATCTAAGACAGTCTACAGTCAAATGTAGGCTAAAGGCACCACACATTTCTCATGCCAGATGAAGAGTGCCTTCTGGTTTTTCTCAGATGGGTTTCCATGTGAAGTCTCCTGTGTATTAATGATTGAATGTGTATGGTTTTTTATGTTTATGTTTATGTTATGTTTATGATGCAAGTCCTGTCATGGTTGAACAAATGTCATACTATCAATAGAAGTATGTATGCATGAATAGGTTAGTATGCACTGATTCTGAGTATTATCTTATGTTTATGGTGCAATCATTGTTGCGTGTTTGTTATATTTCTCCTATCTGATAGCTTTCTTTTATATTCCAATGTGTTTAAAGTACTAAGGATGAATCTGTTTTGCGATGTTAGTAGTTAATAAGATATATGCGTGGTGTGCACTACAGTCCAATGTAAATGACTCCATCCTCGCGACTTGGTCGAGCTCCTTGGTCGCGCGCGAAGGGACTATAATCCCTCGCCAACTGTGGAAACATGGTTCTTGTGGCTACCCATCGAAGAAATATCTTTGGTGAGACTGCACCTGCTTTGTGGGAATTGCCGACGAGGATTACTGTGTCAGGCTGGTATCTCAAGTGTTTGTTGGTTTGATGGGCTGTGCAAAACCTGGGTTGTGTGAGTTAGTAAAAGTGGCCAACAAGATTTACCAACTGACTAAAGAAAGTGTTGTTATATATATCCCCATAATGTGCAATCAATTCTTCTATGAATATACACCAAGAGATAATCATTAGAGGAAATTTCAACTCAAAATCGGCCTTTTAACTCGAATTCAAATTCCATGTCATCATGTGTTAGCCAATGAAATTGCTTTAAATTTGAAATACCGTATAGGTCTTAAACACTTTCTTAATATAAATTTGCAGATAAGTATCATAAAACAAACTATTTTTTATCTTATTTTCGACATATCTTCCTATTTTTTTACTCAAATTTCAATCAAGAGATCTCATTGGATGCATAATTAAATTTCGCATCCAACGAGTACCCACTCGGCATACTTTTGACGGACCTCCCTACCCCAAAAACAAGAAATACCTTTTTAGGTATTTCTTGTTTTTGGGGTAGGGAGGTCCATCAAAAGTATGTCGAGTGGGTACTCGTTGGATGTGGAATTTAATTCTGCATCCAACAAGCTCTCCCGATCAAAATTTGAGTAAAAGCACGAGGAGATATGTCGAAAATACAAACAAAAAAGTAGTTTTTTTCTTTTCTTCCTCCAAAATTAATAAATATTATTTTATTATTTTAACTATTATTTTATTAATATTTTCAAGAGGCCCATTTTGAGTTGAAATTTCCTCTAATGAGAGTCCCTTTTACGGTCACACAACCATTGGTACCATACAAATTGATCAGGTTCTAAATACAAGGATGCAATAGTTACCTTTTGCATAGTGGGCACTTGGTGTAGATCAAAGAATTGATCCATTTGAAAAATCCACGTGGTTGGATCCTTTCCATCAAACTTTCTCATGTCATTCTTAGGTATAAAGTAGTTTCTTGGACATGAATTGAACCCATTATGTTGTAGTGAATCATCAACTTTTGAGGACTCCAACTTCCTAATTTCCAATTGTTTTTCAAGTTTCTCCATACGTGACTGGAATAAGTCATATTTTTCCTCCTTGTCCTCTTCTTGAGTAGATAAATGAGGAATAGAGTTATGTTTTATATCCTTTATAAAATCCTCAAATTCTTGAATATATTCTTTACTATCCATCCCTTTGAGATCCTCTTTAGTAACCTTATTCTTTTCAAATTTAGCAAAGTCATCAATTTTCACATTTCCTTTAATCATATCTTCCAACTTGGACACTCTCAAAGAAATGCCTTCCATTTCATCATATGTCGGGGATGAATCCTCTAGGGGTTTGAGTGGAGTGTGATTATTTCCACTTCCTTTTGGTGGAATTTTGAACAATAAATGTATATCACACCCTAGAGTTTACCACAAATATATCCTTCTACTAAAAGCTATTCAAATGCAAAATGACGTACCTTTTTCAAACCATGATTGGAAGATTGTTTTAGGGATGACTTGTATCTGAGTTAAAATTTAAATTTCGAATCCTATGAGTCTAAAACTTTGGCATGTATTACCCTTATATGTACTCTTTCCAAATCCATAGGTCTGACCTAATTTGGATGATACAAAAATGAGTTATTACAAATATCCCAAATCTTCTTATTTTGGCCTATTCAAAAGAGCACACTTGTAATGTATGCCATGTTTCCACTATTTTGTTTCTTTAGATTAAAATTATACCACATAGACCCTGGTATGTCTTATTTTAGATTCAACTAGTCTCACTCAACTTTGATCTCGGATGCCTCAAATATGATTTTTTTCCCAAGAACACATGTTTTAGACTAGGTTTAGGACTAGTCAAAAACCCTAGATTCCTCCGTAGTTATATCCCAAATTGTAATGTTTCAGGATGTGAATTTATGATTTGAGATATTTATGCCCGTTTTGGAAGTGGGTTTTTAACCTTGGTCCCTGAACCCTTGTAGAAAAAAAATGTAGTGAAATTTCCAAGATGACTCGTTTTTCATAAGCTAATCCTAAGGAAAGGGATCTGATACCAAATGTTATGCAACCAAGTCCCAGAAATAGCATAAAAAGAGTAGAAATATAAAATAATAGAGTAATACACACCTTAAAAATGAATAACAGAGATAAATATCAATCCTATTCGAGGGAGGAACCTCCTTACACAATGTACTGAGTACACAAGACAAGATAAGATACTATGATGACTAAAATGAGAATATTTTCTTCCTATATATAGGAGATAAAGATGTACAATAACAACTAATAGATCCACTAATAGACCCAATATGACATATATAATATGTAATGAACCACAATGTTAGAATAATCAACCCATAGTTATCTACCTTAGACATTAATTAACCAATTTTTGTCTTATTTGCCTAGTTTCCAATATTCCACTCTATGCAAGTTGTCTTCCGCATGTCCTAGAAGTCAAAATTGATAAAAATGAGTCATGGAGCATTTGGGAAACCTCCTAGAATGAATATTTAGCATATCTTCTTTATTCCAGATCCTCCCTAGCACATATCTGCTTTTTCTGCTAAGTTGCCTGCTTTATTGAGATTTATGGCAAAAGGGAAAGTAAGACTAGGTGTAGTTGACTTGTGTTTTGCCCTCATCATCCTCCATTATTTTCTCCTAATAAAAGCATATATGAGTTTTCTTTCCATCACTTATTAGCTTGCCTACTTGACTTTTCCAATTCGTGAGCCTCTAGGTAGATTTGGAAACTGCTTTATGCACCTATGGGGGATTTGACTAGATTTAGTAAGCCTACTTTTGAATATTTCAAATGGAATCCTTATGCATTCAAATATCTCATGTAATTATATATTGAAGGAGACTATGACTTCATAAGGTTGGATATTGTACACTTATTCAATACATATTAGTGTTATGCTCCAATTTCAGTCTCCTTTGTGTGTAAATTTGCAAGTTTGATTAGCAATTTTGTGAGTGCAATTGTTCTATCACTTGGGTTCAATTTTCACATGGTATCAAAGCCTTTGTAGATTTATTTCTCTCCTTCCATATTGCTATTGTAGGTTCGACATCTTGACTGGGAGCAAATTCTGTTGGTTGAAGGGCACAGTTTAGAGCTATGGATCAATCTCAAAAGATCATCTTGACTCCATTTAATTTCTTTGAATGGAAAATAGAGATGGAGATACTGTTTAGAGTGAAGGGTCTCTATAGGGTGACTATGGCAACTAAGGTAGAGCCCAATGCAGCTACAGAGAAAATTAAATGGCACAACAGGAGGGATGAGGCCTATGGTCTTCTGTGTTTGAGCATATCTAGAGACCTCCTTTTCCATCTTGATGGGTTGACATCACCTAATGAAGTATGGGAGAAGCCTGTAGATATTTTTGGTAATATATATGAGATGAGTGGACATCAAATCGAGAATGAATTGATCTCTTTGAATCCCAGCAGCTTCGAATCCCTGCAACTCTAATTTTCCAAGTTTAAAGCCCTTGTTTTGCTGCTAAAACAGTGTGGAATTGAAAAGAAGGAGGAGCAACTAGTTTTGGCCATACTCTCGAAGCTTGGCCCTGACTATTCTATTTTTGTTTCGACCTTCCATGCCACCAAGTTGATAGCTCAAGCCTATAATATGCCAACGCTTGCAGAGTTCATGGAATCCCTCACACAAGAACAAGATAAATGGGTGATTATGGGCACCATCAAACCTTCCAAAGACCATGCTTTAGTTACTGTAGATTCAAGGGTGGATTCAAAAGGCAAGAAGAAATATAAGAAGCCACCTAAGCAAAAGAGAGACAGGAACAATTCTCAAGAGGAGCCCCAAATCTCCAAGAATAACTTCCAGAAGAAGAAGAACAAAGGAGAAATGAGCAAGTGCGCATACTGCAGTAAGGGCTATCATCCCAAAAGATCCTGCATGAAGAAGCAAATTGACATGCTGACCCAACTCCTGGAGAAGAATAACATATCCCTTCCTGATAGCTCAAAGAAGAGGGAAGGATGATCAAATTCAGAGGACAGAGAGAGAGTACATGCATTGGTTGCTGGCACATCAAGCTCACCTAGCTTCATCATAGACTCTGGAGCTTCCAGACATATGGTTTCGACCAAGGAGGCATTCTCCTCTCTTGACATGTCGAAAGGTCCACCAATAGCTGGGAGATGACTCTCTCACTGACAGTTTGGGGAAAGGAAGGATTGATCTTGACCATGGTAAGTTTAGTAATGTATTGTATGTTCCGGGTCTTGCCTCTAACCTCTTTTCAGTGTATCAGATGACCCACACAGGGTCTCCAAAGAAGGTCATATTCTCCCCTGATGATGTTGAGATCATAGAGATCTTGAATGGTAAATTCATTGCAAAAGGAGTTGTAGATCACACTTCGAAGGTATACATGTTTTCACATTTTCTACCCTACTCAAACCCCTCTGCTATTCTGATTCATGCTAATGAGGAAAAAAAGATTTGGCCATCTTAACTATAAGTATCTTTTTGATCTAAGTGAAAAATAAATGGTCATAGGGTTACCAAAGATTAAGTTTTCCAAGGGAGTCTTTCAAGGTTGTATCCTAGGAAAACACCTAGAGCATAAATTTGAGAGAGCTAGTCATGAGAGAACCTCTGCACCTCTTGAGTTGATCCATAGTGATGTTTCTGGTCCATTTCCTCATATGTCAATGAGTCAAGAAAAATATGCATTGACCTTCATAAATGAATTTTCCAGTTATTGTTGGGTTTACTTCCTGAAGCATAAGTCTGAATTTTTTGGCCTCTTCAAAGTCTTTAAGGATTTGGTTGAGAACTAGTCTGGGAGGAGACTCAAGATCCTCAGATCTGACAATGGTGGTGAGCATGTCTTGTTTGAGTTCATTCAATATTGTGAAGATGCAGGTATTCAGATGCAGCATTCAATCCCTTACACACCACAACAAAATGGTGTTGCTGAGACAAAGAACAGATCACTGAAGGAGATGGCAACCTGTATGATGGAGGCTAAGACATTGCCACCAAATTTTTGGGCTGAGGCTATAAACTGTGCATCCTATATCCAGAATAGGGTGCCTCATAAACAGCTTGATGGTATGACTCCTTTCGAAGCTTAGAGTGGGCACAAGCCAAATGTGACCCATTTCAGCTTTTTTGGCTCAAAGGCTTGGGCTAGAATTCCAACTGAAAAGAGAAGGACTTTGCAGCCCCAAAGCCAAGAGTGTCTATTTTTTGGGTACTATGAAGATTCAAAAGGGTACAAGATGATCAATTTGAGCATAAACAAAGCCTTGATTGAAAGGAGTGTTTAGTTCTAAGAAGAGCCTTTAGCAGCAGTTGAAGTTGGAGAGTCTTCTTCACCACCAGAACCATTGAATGTAAGTGAAGAGACAAATGAGTTTGCTGATTCTAATATGCCTGATAATGATGATTTAATTGCAGATCCTGATAGTCCTACAATACCAAAATGGGAAGCAAAGACCATTCATGCAGCTGGGGAACTAGCTGGAAATCCTAGTGATCCTAGGAGGACTAGATCTCAATTTGAGAGTGCCCTGTGTATGAAAGACTCTTTATTTGTAGAGAAATGCTATCTGATGGTTGAATTAGACTTACATACATATGAAAATTCAACACATGATCCAATATGGCAAACATTCATGAAAGAAGAATTTAGCTCACTCCAGAAGAACAACACTTGGGAACTGGTTGATCTTCCCCCAGGGAGGAAGCTAGTTCAATGTAAGTGGGTTTTCAAAACTAAGTTTGCTGCTGATGGTTCACCTTTGAAATATAAGGACATATTTGTAGCCAAGGGCTACTCATAGGTACATGGTATTGACTACAATGAGACCTTTGCACCAATGGCAAAGATGGACTCCATCAAGCTAGCCTTGGCCATTATAGCTTCGAAGCAGTGGGAGGTACATCACATGGATGTGAAGTGTGCCTTCCTAAATGGGGATCTTACTGAAGAGATTTACATGCAGCAGCCTCAAGTGTTTGTTACTAATCCATCTTTTGTGTGCAGGCTAAAGAAATCATTGTATGGGCTTAAGCAAGCCCCCAAGGCTTGGTATGCCAAGATTGATGGCTTTCTGCTGTCATTGAGTTTTGTTCGATGCAAGTCTGATCCTAATGCTTATTTGAAGCTGATTCATGGTTCTTTGATGATTATTGTCTTATATGTGGATGACCTTCTGATTACAGGAAGTTCAAAGAAAGAGATTGCCTCCTTGAAGGATACAATGAACCATGCATTTTCTATGATTGATTTGGGGTTGTTGAGCCAATTCTTGGGTCTCAAAATTGCTCAATCCCAACATGGAATAAAATTACATCAGTCTAGGTATGCTTTAGATTTGCTGAACAAGTTCAACATGAAATATTTCAAGCCAAGCAAGACTCCCTTCCTTTCAGGAGTTAAGCTTGAAGAAGCAGGTTCTTCTCCTATGGTAAATAATACACTGTATAGGCAATTGATTGGGTGTTTGTTGTACCTTACACACACTCGACCTGATCTTTCTTATGCAGTAAGTGTGGCATCAAGATACATGGATCAACCTCATGAGATCCATTGGAGAGCAACCAAAATGATCCTTAACTTTGTTCAGGGAACAAGAACTCATGGGATCTTCTACAAAGCTAAATCTGATCTTGATTTGATTGGGTTTCTGACAGTGATTGGGCCTATGACTTCACAAGGTTGGATATTGTACACTTATTCAATACATATTAGTGTTATGCTCCAATTTCAGTCTCCTTTGTGTGTAAATTTGCATGTTTGATTATCAATTTTGTGAGTGCAATTGTTCTATCACTTGGGTTCAATTTCCACACACAATATATGGAGTAATGCGCCACACTATATGGTGTAATGTGTCATAATTAAGGGCTTAACATTCTACTAGAGGAATGCAAACCCATAAATTTGTTTAAAATCTTCATCCATAACAATTCTTACCTATAGTGATACTTACTTCCAAGCCCTTATTTCCCTTAGGTAAGTTGTATCACCTTGAATTTTCATTTCTTTGACAACAACCAGTAGGTTCCCTTATGGTAATTGGAAACCATACTCCTTTGCTAACAACCACAACTTTAAAATATGGACAACATAATTATCGTGCCAATATTCCCAATTAGTGTTATGGAAATTCATCTATCAATCCAATAAAAATATAAGGAACAATTGACAAATTAACAATAAATAAATAAAACACAAATTAATTCATTATACTTGACCATTATACCTAACCAACACAACCCCAAATTTTCCAGTAGAATTCCCTTTAGCAACTCCTTTCCACAGCCAACTCATATGGTTCCAACCAATTTCATCCCATCCATACTCAAGGAAAACTTCTTTCCCTAAGACCCCCAAGTTGCGTGGGATCATAAATAGTTTCAATTATAGCATATACTTCAAATCAATGTTTCCATCTACTTACAAACATCTATGCCATCCACTAGCAAATAACCCATTCTCTCATTTTTTGACAAAATTTCGACAACATTTCCTTACTCATTTATATTTTTTCCCTAGACCATGGATTCTCCCTTCCATTAATAGACCTAGTGAGGTTAGCCACCTCACCACCTCCATGCAAAATCAGGCCTCTTTTTATTATTTATTTTAAAAAATAAGAATATTTTTAGTTATTTATTTAATTTGTTTTTAATAATCATTTATCCATGATCCCCCTTAACGTATCTAATTAACTTCTTTATTAATTCATCCATGGGTTCTTTTAACGTTACCTTCTGCATCAGCAAAAATTAGTTATTGGGAGCAATGACGTCCCACCTTACTGTGACCTCCCAAAACACAACCATGAGTATACTTTGCAAAGAGAGACTACACACCTCTATTGAGACTCCGTGCCTCTATTGGGATTCACTAGTTATGGTCCACATCCATTTGTTGGCAAGTTGGTCAGGCTCGATCCGGTTCCCTACAAATTCATGCACCTATGCATATAAATTAGATCTATATGAGCAACGAGCACAAATCAAAAATAAATTTAAAATTGTTTATATCACCATTTATCCTCCATAGATATTTAATATCTGACTCCCAATCTAGAGTTCTCCTAAACAACTGTATCCACCCATGTTACCCTTCAGATGACCAAGTACTTGTACCACTAAGATGCATGCAATCAAATCATATCATAGATATATAAACATGAAATATAATAACACCTACTACCAATAATATTCAATTGATTGTATTATGCTTCCACAACATTTAACTTGGATTTTGTGGCCTCCCTCTTCATTAAACCAACTCCACCCATGAGTCTTATTCATCTACTACAATCATTCACAACATAATTATTCATTTCACGATCCAACCATAAAAATGAATATCGCATACATCTCATCCGTCAAGCACAATACACATGTCGTATATATAGATAATAGTAAAAAAATGCGACCATTTACTCTTTAATCAACCTCAAATTAACTTCCCAATCCTTTTAAAAATAGAGTTAGGAAAGGAGGGGCATTACAATAATGATGCAGTACAATAATGAAGGCATAAATATCTCCAAAAGGATCGTCTATTAATATTCAAGAACATTAAGATGTAAAATCCTTAACCTTAACATGAAGTTAGTGGTGAATATGCATGTTGCGATTAATATAGTTTCTTGGAAAAAAAAGGGGAGCCTTGTTAGGATCATAATATTTTGTTTGTTTCTTCATTTTAGGTCTTATTTAGCTCATTAGAAATGTGATTTGTACATTTAACCATATGCTTCAATGTTTAGTGGTAAAAACGTGAGAGATACATTGGAATGCTCCAAAACTATATTGGGAATAAATGACCTAAAAATTGTCACTTTTAGGACCATTTATGAGATGGTTTGGATGAATATTTGGCTAATATCTTTTGTTTTTCATATTGTGTATAACAAAATTTGTTATCCTCAATTAAGGATGAGCATCAAACATCACATACTAATTATTTTTAGTAGTTTTAATTAATATAGTGAAAATATTCCACTATTATTTTTTTGTTTGTTTGTTAGAAATGTTTGTTACTCAAAGGCAGTGCATTTCAACCATTAGCTAAGAAACTGCATCCCAGGGGCATCTAATCCGTCAAAATCACCGGGGTATCACATTAGACATGTGACACACTAACCTTTAACGTGGCTAGATGTTTTGGTCTCTCCTCCCAACTAAGTCACCCCTAAAGGTATTGAACTCAGGTTTCCTTGGAAACGAAACCCACACCTTAACCGAGTGAAATATTGGGAATATGAAAAATATTCCACTATTCAAAATTGCAAAGTGATTATTTTTAATCACTATTTATATTCGAGTATCTAGAGATGAGATAATAAAGAAATTATAAAAAATATTAGAAAGCATAATTCATTTTATTAAATAAAATTGATTTTTCAAAACTTCATATCAATAATTTCTTCCTATTGAAAATGATTTTATCATCATCGTCAAGTATATTAACTTTATACCCACGAGGGTTTTGTTGAACGATAGTCATCCCGTACCATAAGGTGTCCAACTAAGTAATATATTGGTGGCTTGTCCCGGGTTCAATTTTGGATTTCTATGATTTGTTGGGAGTAGATATGTTAAAATTGGTTGACGAGGTCAAGTGGCAAATATTGCTAATATTAAATATAGTGTTCTTTTTTCTCATGCCGAATCAGGATAGGCCCTCTTCCTTTTATGGTTTTAAACCAATTTCATTGTGTAATTGTGTATACAAAATTGTTTCAAAAATTTTATCTCTAAGGATAAAGCCTTTGTTGTCAAGATACATGGGTCCCAAGCAATTTGGATTTCTTGAAGGATGCCCCATTCATGAGTATGTTAGATCATCTCAAGAGGATCTCCACTTGATCAAGGTTTCTTCCTCCCCTACTTTATGCTTAAACTTGACCTTTAAAAATCTTATGATCACACCTCATGAATATATTTAAGATTGATGTTCTTGCATATTGGCTTTTATCTTGATATGGTTAAATGGATTATGTGTTGTGTTTGCTCCCCTAGCTTCCCAATGTTAATAAATGGTTATGCATCTTCCCATTTTAAATCTTCTCAAGGGTTGAGGTGGGGTGATCCTCTTTCCCTGTATCTTTTTCTCTTAATAGCTGAAGGACTCCGTCAGTCTATACAATAGTTTAAGTACAATGGAAGATTAAAAGGTGTCAAGGTTACTAGCTCAATATCATTCACACACCTTTTGTTCATTAATGATCTACTGTTTAGGTTTGGATCCATTGATGAAGGGATTACATTAAAGGAAATTATCAAATATTTCACTTTGGCTACATGAATGGTAATAAACCTAGAGAAGTGTTCCCTATACACCTTTGTTCTAGATGAATCTCTTGATGCTAGAATATGAGAGATAGTATTCCTCTTCAAAATTGAGAAAATGGTATCAAATATATAGGATACATCCTAAATCCTAATAAATATTGAATCTTGGATCGGAATTGGCTCAACTATAGTATTGAAACTCGGGTGAATCATTGGTTCAATAGGTGTATCTCTAAGGGAAGAATACTTGTGTTGTTTATATTAGTCATAGAAGTGATGACAGTCTAATTCCATACTTTGGATTCAATTCCAAAAGGAGTTCTAAGCAAGGTCAATAAATTTTGTGCTAATTACATATGGAAAGGTAGCTTGGAATATAATGGAGCACATTGGTATCGATTCGATATTATCTCCCGATCAAAGAAATATGGTAGGTGGGGCTTAAAATATTTCTGCTCTTTTGGTAAATATTTGGGTGTGAAATACTTATGGTTTCTTATCTCCAAAGACTGTCTTTAAGTTAGAATATCTACTCAAAATATATAGCTCTAGGAAGTCTGGTTGATTAAATTTGAAATCCATGCAAAAGGAAGTTGAATTCTTCGAATCACTGAAAGGCCCTTTTAGCATCATTTTTTTATTAGGAAGACATTTGGCATGGAAGGTTGGGCATGGTAAACATGTTCAAGTTGGATCCGATGCAATACTTGGATGCAATGACAATATTTTCCTTCCCTGTGACATTATTATTCATTTACAATCTTTAGGGGCATGTACTCTAAATAGAATTTCAGAGGATGATAAGACAATATGAATTCAAGGGTAGTTCTCTACTCATGAAATAGGTTTAAATAATGATCAAGCCCAATATTTGAACCTTTTCATTGGTGAACTATGGATGGCTCATATAATACTTTATTATAGTCTAGAAGAGATAACTTGGTATTGGAAAGGAAACGAGATTCAATATGAAGCATCCAAAGGCCATGAAGCTATGCAAGATTTGAGATGAGTCACCCCTAATTGGTGGTGGGAGAAATTATGGAAATTTGGATCCCCCCTAAAAGCATATGTTTGATGTGGTTTATTCTATATAATTAGATTCCTACTTGGGATATACTTCAAAAACAACATTTGGAGGGCCCTGGAAGGTGTATCCTTTGTCTAAATAATATTGAAACTAGTGAACATCTCCTTAGAGAAATCTCTTTTAAATTCAAGTATGGGAAAATGTTGAGTCTATGATCAATATTCAAAATCTCTAGAAAAAAGGGAATCTGTAGGAAAATGTAAAGGAATGGTTTCAAAGGAGAGATATCGAGAAGTTAAAAGTGATTCCTTTTCTAATTCTATGGCAAATTTGGATTTCCCAAAAGGATGGATTTTTTTAAGAAAACTATGTGCCATCCTTCCAGGTTGTGTCACAATATATCATTCTTCTTCCTTTATCCAGGTTGTGTCAAAAGATATCATTCTTCTTCCTTTATTTCAAGCATTGAAAAAGACCCCAAAGAATAAAATCATGGTCCCTTCACATACAGATACTTCATTTCCTAATGGATTCTTTGATGGCTCTAGTTGGGAACAAGGGAAAAAATGTGGAAATTGTTTTCTCCTATTTATTTTAGACTCTCGTTGCTATGCTGGAAATTATTTAATAGGTTCTGGTACAAACAATGTTCGTGAATTTACAACCCTCATCTTACTTATGAAGTCTTCCCAAGAAAAGGATCTTAAGTCTATTTAGGATTTTGGCGATTCTGAGGTAGTGATTCGATGTATGAAGGGGGGAAACCAAACAAACAATCTTGATCTATGCAATTTGTTGAAGCATGCTACAAATATATAATCTCATTTTGATCTGATATATTATAGGTACATCTATAGGAATTTCAATACTATAGCTCATACAATCTCTAAAGAAAGTCTATCCAGAGCTCAAAGTTAAGTATTTGAAGACAAATTTCAAGACGAGATTATGGTATCATCCCAGAGCAATTTATATCATTTTTTATGCAAAATGGTATGCTTGTAAGAACTAAATTTATCATGTTGACAACCATAAAAGGACACATTGTGGATGCTTTTAGCATATATGTTTGAACTATTTTAGATAGATAGATTTTTGGATCACGTCCATTTTTAAAGGTTTATAAAGTTCCATATGCTGATGTAATTAAGTCAATTATCGGACCATCTTGGACTGTAAAATTACATAAATTTTTAGGATCGTATTGATCTTTGTCACTAGAAATATAATATTTCTTTTTCTAAGGGAAAAAAAAGGTATCTTAACTTTATTGTTAAAGGGGCAACAATTTTGAAGGTCATTTATGAATTTGAAGGAAGAGAGGAAATATAGTATATGCTTAAAATTAAGAAATGTAACTAATAATAAGGTGAAAATAATAACAATTTATCATCCTTGAAAAGATCCACCTATTAATGGCACCATAAGTGATCTATCTATGATCATTATTGGGTATGTGTTATATTCTTTGCATGTGTGTTGTGTGGAGGGGTGGGGCAGGTACGCATGTCAGTGACGCTCCTAACAATCCCCGTCATCTAGTGCTCTATTGTATGCACATGGCGTGTGCTCGTAGTGCTATATCAAGGGGGAGGGGGGGGGTTCTGATGCCCCCCCCCTTTCAGGAAGAAGACATTAAAAATGGGTCGTATCTCATTTCTGATGTGAGCAAAGCGATCTTATGAGTAACACAAGTTCAATTTTTTTTGGGTTATTCGAATATTTTAAGTATTTTTCTAAATATATGTAATTTAATATCGGTTAAGGAATTGGAGCCTATTTCTAATCCAAGATAACGGATTAGGGTATTGGATTTCGTGGAATACCTATCTTTTATATTGTGAGTGATTCATAATGATAATGAGAAAATAACAAGTGTGGCTCCAAGTTTTGTCGTTTTTCCTAGTCAAGGGTTTCGAGGGTAAATATATTTGTATTATGTGTGAATGATGTGGTGTAATATCTATTTTTATTTAAAGAATATATATGATTTGCTTCTCTACATAGGTTTAAAACTTACAATGACAACCCCCTATTAGGTGGTGAGAAACACCTTCACCAATCTGACAACTCATGTAGTGATAAGGAAGCAACCTTAGTTCCCGAGCATTTAGTCTTTGGAATTTCTTCTCAACAACTGGCCATTATGATCCATAGGACCTCAACTTTAGTGCATTAAAAGTTTGTTGTAAAAGAATGTGTGCAACAGGTTAATTAATGGACAGTAGCAGCAGAATTTAAATGCTCAAAACAGGAACGAAAAAAAAAAAACACTGATAGACAGATACAAGGAAGAAAACATAGAAACAGAGTCACAAACAGAAGTTGATAACAGAGTTCACCCCCTCCACTGGGCTACATCTTCGGGTCCCTCTCCAATGGGTACCGATCCAATTAATCTCTTAAAATGGTACAAAATGGTTCTGGAAACAACTTCAGCAACTGTAAAACAGAATGCTGGACAGAAAGTCTTTAAGACTCCTCTCTGAAAGCTACAAAACTAGACTTCAAACAGACAAAAGAAGCCAAGTTATAACTGAGAATAGTCGACTTCAAAAGGAACAGCACATGGACAGTTTTCACAGTAAAATGCTCTCTCCAAGCTTCTCATCACAGAGAAACGTTGCACTGTCGTTCTCCAAAAACTCCTCTAATCGTTCCCCCTGCTCTCAACGAACTGAGTCTCCTTTATTACTCATCTTTGCCATTACAAATGAGCCAAAACGCTTCAAATAAATGCGACTGTTCACATTCCTGGAAACGCGGCATCAAGGCTGTTCATATGCCTTTCGTCGTTATTCCAGCTGTGGCATAACTGCCAAGAAAAGCCTGCCAACTATTACGAATAAGCTGTGAATATCCTACCATGCCAAGGATCTGACCTCCAGAACCATACGTAACTGAACTGCCGGAATTTTTAGTCAACCGTGCTTCGCCGTTGCGGAAGAGGATAAGCAATGGGCTTTGACGGTCTCAATCCACTGTCGGTTGGTTTTCAAGTTGGAGGCTTTAGTCACTTTGGTTTCCGCCGTTGCGGACTGTCAGTTGTTAAAGTCTCTCAATTTGAATTTTCAACCTGTAAGTCTTGGGCCTCCGCCGTTGCGGCTGCCGAATCGTTCCAACTTCCGATCCATCCGAACGTTTATTAAGTTTCCCCGTTGTGGCTGCCGAATCGTTCCGAATTCTGATCCATCCGAACGTCTGTTAAGCTTCCCCGTTGTGGAAGGGAGAAGTATTTCGAGCCCCGCCGTTGTGGAAGAGGAAAGGCTTCTGGGCCCCGATGTTGCGGAAATGGAAACCTTTCCGATCCCCAACGTTGCGGAAGGGGAAAAGCTTCCGAGCCTCGCTGTTGCGGAAGGGGAAAAGCTTCCCGGTTACCCCATGGATAAATTAGGAGTTTGGCCGCCTGTCGTTGCGGAGGGAGATCTCTTCCGACCTCCGATCTGCGTAATTTTTTTTTGCCATCCGATTTTCTTCAACCGTCGTTCTATGAACCATGTACCATATTGGATCTTTACAAAGGAATGATCCGCCGGATCAATCCTCCCCATTGGAAAGCTTTTGGACCACCAAAAGCCTGAATTATTCTGCAAGTAAGTGAGGGTACAACTCCCTCACTTTACCTATCTCCATCCATCTTGCTTTGCTAGGATGCATCCCTTTCAGCCCCACTCGAAGGTACTCAGCATTCCCCCTTCGTGAAGTCCTTACATTTCTATCAAGAATAACATCATCCTGCAACTCTCTCATATATTCAAGTGCCAAATCATCTATTGAAGGAATCTGTATGTTAATTTCCTCATCCATGATCATAGGAGGCTCATACAGTTTAAGATTCTCAACATTGATAACTGAATAAATTTGCATGTATGGAGGTAAATTCAAGCGAAAAGCATTAGTACCGATCTTTTCCAAGATCTCAAAAGGACCATACCTAATAGGTTTAAGATTTTTACCTTCACCTTTCATCCTTTCATTGGTGATATGTAACCAAACTCTGTCACCTACCTGAAATTGATGGTCAACTCGATGCTTGTCATGCCTGGCTTTGTACTTTGCCTAGCTCTTCTCCAACTGTTCTTGAACTACCTTCTGCACTGCTTGGATTCTCTGAATGAACTTCAAAGCTTTATCTGCATCATGATTTCCATCCACTACATCTTTTCCAAAAGAGAAGTCCATCGGTGTTTTTGGCAGATAACCAAAACAAGTTTCAAAAGGAGATATTTTCATGGAAGAATGAACTGCATGATTGTAAGCATGTTGTATATACTAAAACTGCTCATCCCAAAGTTTAGGATGTTTACTACAATATCCTCTGAGCAGTTGAACCACTGTTTTGTTCACTACCTCTGTTTTCCCATCGGTCTGTGGATGAAAAGTTGTACTTTTCTTCAGTTTAGTGTCCATAAGCTCCCATAAAGTTAACCAGAATTCTCCCAAGAACCGGGAATCTCGATCAGATATAATAGACATGGGCAGCCCAAAATGTACCCAAACATTTTGAAAGAATAAAAGAGTTGTTTGTTCAGCAGTGATCTGCTTGTTACATGGCATTAAGATACACATTTTGCTGAATCTATCCACAACCACATATAGGTAATCATGCCCTTTTCTAGACATAGGTAGTCCTCCTACAAAGTCCATAGAAATGTTTTCCCAAGGACGAGAAGAAACTGGAAGAGGAGTGTACAAACCCAATTTCCTATTGCTAGGCTTACTTGTTGCACACATAACACAACCTCTTATATATTTAGCTACAGTTTCTTGCATTTGAGGCCAATAACAGTGATTCTGCAATACAGACAACGTTTTACTTACACCAAAATGTCCTGCAATCAATGAACTATGTGCTTCTCGAACCACATGCACTCTCTCTTTTTCTGGAATACAGAGTTTACCGAGATGATAAAAGAGTTGATTATGCACATAATAGTTCTCTTCCTGTTTACCATGTATTAGTGATGCATATACTTTCTTAAAATCTTTATCTTCTGCATACTGTTCAATATAACTTTCATGTGTTAATGAACTGTTCTGAAGAATGATTGAAGCATTTGTAAGTGGCCTTGATAACATGTCTACTACTTTATTATGAATTCCCTTTTTGTACTTAATTATGAGATGAAACTGTTGTAAGAACCCCATCCATCTTAAATGCCTACTTTGTTGTATTTTAGTTTGAGATTGTAAATATTGAAGTGGCTGATGATCAGTATGTATGGCTGTCTCTTTTCCCATGATATAATGTTTCCACTTCTTCACACTCTGTACTAAAGCATACAATTATTTGTCATAGGTCGGATAGTTACTTACCGCAGTAGAGAATGTTTCTGAATGGTAACAGACTGGCTTCCTTCCTTGCATCAAAACTGCTCCCATGGCAAACCCGCTGGCATCGATTTCGATCTCAAATGGCTGCTGCAAATCTGGCAATGTCAGAACTGGTGTTGTGCTAATCTTTTCTTTCAAAGTGTCAAAGGCTCTCTGATGCTTGCCTCCCCACTGGAAAATTTCTTTAATGCTTGTCAACGCATGTAATGGAGCAGCAATGGAAGAAAACCCAGAAATGAATTTCCTCCAATACTGAACCGCACCCAGAAAACTTCTGATTTCAGTAACGGTGTTAGGCCATGGCCAGTTTACAATGACAGCAACCATGGCTGGGTCCACTCGCAGGTGGCCTCCACCAATGATATGGCCTAGATATACTAAAGAAGTTTTAGCAAATTCACATTTAGACATTTTTACATAAAGCTTTTCCTTTCTCAGTACATCTAATTTTTTTTTCACATGTACAACATGCTCTTTCCAAGTGTTCCTAAACACAAGGATATCATCTAGATACACAATTACAAAATCATCGATGAATGAACGAAAGACATCATTCATGACCCACATGAAAGTAGCAGGTGTGTTACACAGCCCAAAAGGCATCACAAGCCATTCATACAAACCCTGTTTTGTTTTAAAAGCTGTTTTCCAAACATGCAACACGGATTTTATGATACCCACTACGCAAATTTAGTTTTGTAAAGTAAGTTGCATGTTTCAACTGATCAAGAAAATCATCAATGCGGGGAAGAGGATACCTGTTTTTGATGGTGATTTTGTTAAGGTCCCTGTAGTCGATACACATCCTCCACGACCCATCCTTCTTTGGAACCAAGACTATAGGAGAGCCGCAAGGAGAAGTGCTGGGCCGGATGACACCCTTCTCAATCAGCTCCTGAACCTGCTTCTTGATCTCCTCATTCTGTATTACAGACATCTGATACATGGCTATGTTCAGGAGTGGCACATCCTACTGCAAATGTATCTCATGCTGAATCTCTCTCTTCGGTGGTAACCCCTTCGGATCTTGAAACAAATCATCATACTCAGAAATGATGTCAATCAGTTCATATTTATGCTTAGGGTCACATTCTTCAAAATATTTAGAGACTTCATCATTTTTCATCTTAACCATCATCAACACAAAATTCTTACTAGCATTTACCAACCTCTTCATTTGTCCTGCAGAGACTATTGCTAGATTGGTTTTTATCTTATGTGCTCGTACAATATATTCCATACCTTCTTTAAAAAGATGATACTTATTCTTCTCTCTATAAAATACTGCTTTCTGGTCATACAAATATGGACTCCCAAGTACAATTCCACAAATGTCAAGTGGCACTACATCTAGTTCTACCTCATCCCTAAACTTTTCAATAATTGCAAATTTTAATACACATTTCCTTGTAACTTGCAATCGTGTATCATTAGTAACCCAACCTAGAGGATAGGGCTTTTCATGAGGCACAGTAACTAAATGTAATTTCTTAACCACTTCTTCTGATATCATATTTACTTGTGAACCACTATCGAACAATGTATCAATCTTTGTGTGATTTGCAATGACACGAACATGAAACAGTGCACTTATATCTTTATCATTTTGCTTAGAAGTAGATGGAAGACTTGTACTTGCACTAGAACTTGATTTTGCATCAATGGGAAGTGAGATACTTTTGTCCTTACCTTGGATTCCGACAGCTGTAACCTTTGTTTCATCACCTGAGTCGGATCCCAAGTCTTGAATAGCTGCTGCAGTAGCTTTTGCTTTTCCTTTGTCTTTGTTTCCTCCGTACTTCTTTGGCCTTAATTCCGGATGAAGTTTCCAACACTTAGAGACATCATGTCCCTTCTGACAATGCGAACACGTAGGCTTTTCACCTTCTTTCTTAACAGTAGCCATCTTCCTTTTCCCCTTATCTTTACCTTTTAATTTGCTGTCAAATTTAAATGACTTCTTCACAAAAGTATCATTGGCATGCTTACCCCTGGCTTCTAAATGGGTAGCTTGAACACATACATCGTCTAAATTATTGGGATTAAACATCAACAAAGTATGCTTCAAATAAGAATGCATGCCACCAATGTAATTAAGAAGAGTTTCCTGTGTATCTAATGAAACATTCAATGCAATAGCCCTCTTTTTGAATTCATGAGTATAATATTGAATGATTTGTCCTTTAGCTTGTCTAAACATTTGCCAATTCATGGTTAATTGCTGCATTTGACCTAAAGGATAAAATTGCTTCCTCAATACTTCAATGAATTCATTCCAAACTGAAATAATTTTACCATTCTTTCGAAGATCTTGCTGAATCTTGCTCTCCCACCAAGTAAGAGCCATTCCACTCATTCTCAAAGTGGCCAGTTGAATCCTGGAAGGGTCATCATTAATGCCCTGCACCCTACAATATACTTCAAGCTGCTTGATCCAATTGTCTAATTTTTCAGCATCTACATCTCCATTATAAATAGGTAATTCAAATTTTACATCCAATTTGAAATAAGGCATATTAGGACTTGCATTATGAGAAGTATGAGAAGAAGAAAAAGTCTATTTCGTATCAGGAGGATCACCATCACCTCCTACTCCTTTACCCTTTTCTTCCGGCTTCACTTCTGCATCTCTGGATGAAGATCCTTCTTCTTTCTTCTTCCTTTCTGCTCGCTCATCGAGTAGAATTTCCATCATGGCTTTCATGCTCATAAAAGCCTCCAAAAACTCAGTTTCAGACATAACAGGTTTTTCCCGTTCAGTATGTCCTTCTTCTTCCCCTCGTGGAGAAGACATGGTTCTTGAGAATTTTCTCCTGGAGCCAATCTCAGGATCTCCTTCAACTAATTCTCCTTCACCAAGATTTAACCTGGACCTGGTAAGCATTCACAAACTTGCACAACAGTCAACCAGCTCTGATACCAAATATGATCTGTAGGACCTCAACTTTAGTGCATTAAAAGTTTGTTGTAAAAGAATGCGTGCAAAAGGTTAATTAATGGACAGTAGCAGCAGAATTTAAATGCTCATAACAGGAACGAAAAAACACAACACTAATAGACATATACAAGGAAGAAAACATAGAAACAGAGTCACAAACAGAAGTTGATAACGGAGTTCACCCCCTCCACTGGGCTACGTCTCTGGGTCCCTCTCCAATGGGTACCGATCCAATTAATCTCTTAAAATGGTACAAAATGGTTCTGGAAACAACTTCAGCAACTATAAAACAGAATGCTGGACAGAAAGTCTTTAAGACTCCTCTCTGAAAGCTACAAAACTGGACTTCAAACAGACAAAAGAAGCCAAGTTATAACTGAGAATAGTCGACTTCAAAAGGAACAGCACATGGACAATTTTCACAGCAAAATGCTCTCTCCAAGCTTCTCATCACAGAGAAACGTTGCACTGTCGTTCTCCAAAAACTCCTCTAATCGTTCCCCTTGCTCTCAACGAGCTGAGTCTCCTTTATTACTCATATTTGCCGTTACAAATGAGCCAAAACGCTTCAAAGAAATGCGACTGTTCACATTCCCGGAAACGCGGCATCAAGGCTGTTCATATGCCTTTCATCGTTATTCCAGCTATGTCATAACTACTAAGAAAAGCCTTCCAACTGTTACGAATAAGCTGTGAATATCCTGCCATGCTAAGGATCTGACCTCTGGAACCATACGTAACTGAACTGCCAGAAGTTTTAGTCAACCGTGCTTCGCCGTTGCATAAGAGGATAAGCAACGGGCTCCGACGGTCTCAATCGGCTGTCGGTTGGTTTTCGAGTCGGAGGCTTTAGTCACTTTGGTTTCCGCCGTTGCGGACTGTCAGTTGTTAAAGTCTCCCGATTTGACTTTTCAACCCGTAAGTCTTGGGCCTCCGTCGTTGAGGCTGTCGAATCGTTCCGACTTCTGATCCATCCGAACGTTTGTTAAGCTTCCCCGTTGTGGCTGCCGAATCGTTCCGACTTCCGATCCATCCGAACGTCTGTTAAGCTTCCCTGTTGCGGAAGGGAGAAGTCTTTCGAGCCCCGTCGTTGCGGAAGAGGAAAGGCTTTCGGGCCCCGACGTTGCGGAAAGGGAAACCTTTCCGATCCCTGACGTTGCGGAAGGGGAAAAGCTTCCGAGCCCTGCCGTTGCGGAAGGGGAAAAGCTTCCCGGTTATCCCACGGATAAATTAGGAGTTTGGACGCCCATCGTTGCGGAGGGAGATCTCTTCCGACCTCCGATCTGCGTATTTTTTTTTTTCCGTCCGATTTTCTTGAACCGCCATTCTATGAACCATGTACCATATTGGATCTTTACAGAGGAATAATCCGCCGGATCACATTATTTCGAAGACACCCTCTTGAGACAATTCCTTAGTCTAGATTGATATTCATAAGAAAAAGGAAGAAATGGCCCTTCCCAATCAACTCATTGACTTGGCATCCTTCTTCATGTTTCTTCCATGTGATGCCCTTCTGTTTCTCCTTCGACATCTCCATCATATATTAGTATTGGTGTTTATCTCCATAATTATTACAAGTGGATAGTTTGATAATAGTTGTTCGTGTTCTCTTTTGGGGAAACTAAACACAATTTATTGCATCGTTGTCCTTTATTTTTCTTAGACTAAATAGAAGGAATCTCATCTAGATTACAAAAAAATGGACTAATGTTCAGTGGAAATAATAACTCAACTTCTAAAACTTAAGGAAATGGAGAAAGAGGTAATACATTCATATAGATTCACCATTGGAAATACCTAGAGTTAGCATCACAAATGGGTTCTTTATAGACCCTCGTTGATTTTACCTTAACATCCTCGAGAGGTTGTTTCATATCCTTCCCCTATATACTCTATCTCGTTTAGAAATCTCTCTCAGATGATTTTCTCTATCCAATGAACAAGATATGGACATCACATGCTCTCCAAAACTAGAAATCTTGGACAACATTGGTGAATTCAACCCTCTATCTCAAAATGAAGTGGAAATGTGCTTTGAAGATGAAACACTAGAGACTTAAGTGGACATGGAAGTTGACTCTCTTTAAGGGAACAATTTATAGTTTATTTTTCTATACATGTGTCTAGTCAAGTAGTTTTGTTATTATTTGAATATATAAGGTAGTACACCTATTGGACCTATAAAGGTTGGAATTGGAACATTCACAAAGAATTTTTGGATGATAAAGTATATCTTTTTGTTTGAACTCTAAAAAGTTTGTATTACAATGTTTTCCGATTCGACTACAACATTTTCTACTATAAAATATATTCATTATTCTGAGAGAAAAATTCTCAATCCTAATTATGTTAAGGATTAAATGAAATTAATAAATGAAACAAACAATATGATAATGAAAACCAATTTGTATTACTAAATTAACATGAAACAATCCATATAAATGCAATGAGTAGTGATGATAGTTAATCTTATAAGTTATGTGTCTATTACGCTTAATAACAAAATGTTCATGATAAGATATTGAAATTAATTTTATAATGATGCATTTTTTTTGCATTGTATTACTAGTACAGTATTGAAATCATTAATTTGTCCTAAATGATATATTTTTTTAAGATTAAAAAAAAAATTGTAAAACCCTTAACCTTAACATGAAGTTAACGGTGAATGTGCATGTTGAAGTGGATAAAACTGATTTGTTTGAAAAAAATAAGCCTGGTTAGGACCATAAGTTTTTGTTGATTTCCTCATTTTAGGTTTTCTTTAGCTCATTGGAAAGATAATTGTTACATTGGGCTAAATGCTCCAATTCTTGGAATTAGAACCATGAAAAATGCATGGAAAGGCTCGAAAAATTGCATTGGTAACTCATGACCCAATAACCCCAATTTCAGGACCATTTATGAGATGGTCTTTGACGAACATTTGAATTATATCCTTTGTTTACATATTGTGCATAACAAAGTTTGTTATCATCATCGAAGTACATTCATACACCTACTAATTAATATTAATTAATGTATATGTAAGCTATTTATTAGGGGTGTGAATAGAAAGAACATGCAATTTCCTTTTATTCAAAATATTCTGAAATGTGTGATAAATATTATTTTTATGTCTTCGACGGGGGACATATATATATGGGTCAGTTGTATTAGTTTTCATTTTAATTTTTAAAACAAATATTTGTATTTACAATGGTTATATATTTTTATTATTATTATTATTTTAAATTGTCATTTTGTCATTTGGCTATTGGCCAGAAGCTGCTGACCTCACCATCTCAGGAATCCGCTTCATGCGTAGGCAGCGGGGCTCACGTCAGCAGGATTAACTTGGTTTTTTCATTGATCGTGCTTGTTATTATTATTAACATTTAACCGGCCATGCCATTATGCCATATAGTGATTTGGTATTTATTGCAAATCGGATTGGACAGGGTGGCAGTGTAGTGCAAAGCATACATTCCTAGCAAATTTAAAACATGATCAAAGCAACTGGACAGGGCGGCAGTGTAATGCAAAGCATACATTTATTGAACTGTCATTCAAATTCATGGTACCTTTAATAACTCACTGAACCATACATTCATTCATCTTTGAAGCACCACTCTCCAACGATTATTTTAAATAGGAAAACATAGAATACAGAGCTCCAAAATTTGCCATCAATGGCAGCAGAGCATCAAAATTCACGGCTGACTAGTCTCATCTTAGTGTCTTTTTGCTTAATCTCAAGGTCAGAGGTGGTTCAAGGTCAAGGCACACCACAGTTTCCTGCATTAATTGTGTTAGGAGACTCTACTCTTGACGCTGACAAAAACAATAACATCAATATATCGACGAAGCCCAACTTCCCGCCTTACCACAGATGTTTTCCTGGTGGGATACCTACTGGACACTTCTCTAATGGAAAGATTACTTCAGATTTCTTGGGTATAATCTCTAAATACTCAACGTTTATATTTCTATATACATTTCAAGGATTAATAATTTTTCTCAGTCTCATTTCTGTATATTTTGAGTTGTAGCTTCGACCTTGGGTATCAAAAAAAACAATCCCTGCATACCTCGACTCACAACTGACGTCGGACGATTAAATCACCGGAGTCACATTCGCCTCGACCGACTCTGGCCATGACAACGCTGCTTCAGAGAGTGGAGTAAGTAAAAAGCCATGGCCAGTTTAGGTGTTCATGGGAATTGTACTTACTTGGTTGGTTTCTTGTACCAAAAGTGATGGCATTTTACAGGTTTTTGCAGAATGCAATAAGTTATGAGCAACAAATACAATATCTGCGTGAATACCAGTCACGATTACGAGGTATGGTAGGACCGCAAGAAGCTTCCAGAATTATTAGCGAGTCCCTGTATTACATTGGTACATGGTGGTGCAAAGTATAGGGCCACTGGGCGAGGTTTTGTGGTGTGGCATGAGAAATATGCAGAGAATTATAGGATTTATTCAAGGAGCCACTTTATTAAGGGACTGGAGCTGATGATGCTTCTCTTTGTCTATAACATATATTGCTCCCCAGCAAAAGATTTTGTTTCTTACCTATTAACCACACTTTCCATGTGGTTTTTGGTGGTGGCAAGACTCCCAGTTGCTCCACGCCTTACTTGGAAGGTCAATTAAGTACTTGTCGTAAGTGTGGTGGCAAGACTCCCAATTTCTTCGTGCCTTACCTGGAAGGTCAATTAAGTACTCATGGTGAGTGTGGTGGCAAGACTCCAAATTGCTCTGTGCCTTACCTGGAAGGTCAATTAAGTACTCGTGGTAACTGTGGTGGGAAGTTTTAATGGATGGTTGGGTTTCCCGTCCAACCATACCAGCGAACAGCCCAGCCGGTTCAATAATAAAGTTTCGTGATGTAACAGTTAGTTAAAGGTTAATAAAATAAGGGAAGGTATCGCTAAATGAAAGGCAGCTAGGTGTTTATTCCTTCCTAGCTGGTGGGTGCCCAAAAATTATTGAATCAGTATTGGCAAGGCTTAGCCATAATAGTCGTCATCATAGTGGCACCAAAGAAGCATCCATCTTAAAGCCCTCCATTCATTGGACTAAATGGATAAACAATAGGGGTGTTGTTGGCATACCTACAAACAAAAGTTGGGAATCTTGGTGGGAAGAGGAACATGAGTATCTTGGATCTACTGGATTTTGTGGACGATTATTAGAGGGCCTTCTTGCAATCGGATTCTTTTTGTGCCAGTACGGTCTGATGTATTATTTAAACATAGCAAATGGAAACAAGAGCATCATTGTAAGCAGTTCTACCGACTTCTTTTACAAATCAGTTTTTTTTTTTTGCATTGACTTTAACAATTTTCTTTGAATGCATTTGTAAAACTAATGGATGTTTTCTAGGTATATGGGCTATCATGGCTTGTTATTGTGGCTGTAATGCTAGTATTGAGGGTATGTTACTTACAAATTCAGATCAAAATGCTACTCTAAATTGGTTTTGAATGACATGGCCAGAGCCTGCTTCTCAAGCTGTTTCCTACATCATATAAATTGTCCATTGATAAACTCATAATTTTTATACGAAGTCCAATAGAGGGACGATAAATTTGTGTTTTCCATTTCTTACAAATGTACTGGACTATTTTGCTGGTGATGTCAGTAGGATGAAAACAGGTTAGTGCAAATTTCCAGCTAACGTTCAGACTACTGAAACTCCTTCTATTCCTTGGATTTATCGCAACTGTTGGAACACTATTTTCAAGCCTTGTAGCCTTCATGCCAAGAGGGCTTTACTACAGGTGCTTTACTACAGGTACTTAATTGAATGACCTAATTCGTAAATATATTGATTTGAATTCATCACAAGGGCTATATTATTTATATCTTCAACTACTATTTTTTTATATTATTTATATCTTTACCTACTATTTTTTGAAAATTGCAGAAAGTACAAACATGCAGACCAGTGGTGGTTAAGATTGGTTTTTGGGATTCGGTAAGGGCTTTTTCATGTGGTTATGATTATGTAATGGGCATGTTGATTTTTACTTCTGTAGCAGTGCTTAGATGGTTCTTGATATCAAGGTTGTTTTGATATCTAACAGAAAATGCTGAAAATAAACTACCATCAATAGGCCATTCATTTGATTTAAGTGGTTAGGTAATATCTCATTACATGGAAGCATATGCCAGACCATTATATGATAAAAATCATGGTAAAATAAAAAATTATTTTATGAAAATTATTTTTTAGTTATTAATATTATAAAAAATTTACAATTTTCTCACAATCCTTACAGGTTAATGTATTGTCTAATGTTTCTTTTATTATTAAAAATCAATATGGTTGTCGATTTATTCCAGCTAGCTCATCATATATATATATATATATATATATATAACTTTAATAAGGTGGAATTAAAAATGGGAAACCTATGCAACCCACGAAATGTCTTAATTTGGTTTTCTTTTATTATTATTTTAAAATGACATGTAGATTTGCTTAATTTTGTTTTTTTAATTATTGTGTTAGAATGACATTTTATTATTATTAAGTAAAACTTTGATTCTTAAACTTTACATATTTCCATTATTTTAAAATAACTTTATTTTTAAAATAACAAACTTAAAAATAAATAGATTGGAGCATAATATAAAATATTTGGAAAAAACTATCATAACCCTGAACTAATGTTCTCCCTTATCAAATCGGAATCCAAAACTCCTCGAATATCGTGAAACCAAAGCTGATTTCCGTTCCCCAAAAGCCTTATTCCAATGAATTTTGAGAACAGTTTATCTCTCAAATACATTTGTTGTACTGGAAATAGTCCAATCACATGAAGAGATTTGTAGCGCATCACATCCAGCCAAATTTGGTGGTTTGTGTTAAAAAAAACTTGGATATGTGAAATGTTGCAATCATGAAATAGGGTTCACAATTTTTATATATCATATAGGAGTTATATATATTAGGTGAAATCGATTGATAGAAGTTATATATTTGAGCAGTAGTGGCTGGTCATTAATGGTTTTCTGTTTTTTGGTTTTTTTTGCTGTCTGTTTGTGACAAGAGGAAGAGGAAAAGTAGGATATGTAAGAGGAGTGACTTCGTGTATTTGGAGTTGTTAGAATGACATTTTATTATTAATTTAAAATGATATGTGGTTTTTAAATTGACAAAAAAACGTTTATTGTTTATACTTTAGATAAATTTACTTTTATCTCAAAGTTAAAAGATTTATATTTTAAATTTAATAAATTCATAATAATTTACTGATTAGATTACAAAAATCATTGTTAGCAATATTTATATGAATTAGACACGCTTTATCCATTCACATATTTATATTTCAAATTTAATAATTCATAATAAATCACACAATTTATTGTTAGCAACTATATATGGATTACACACTTTATCCATGCATATAAGATTTATTTGTATTCAGGATATGATCATCTACACATAACACATGCATAGCTGACAACTAGAAAAGTTT